>JANZXR010000008.1:8768686-8832469 GCA_027575705.1 Erythroxylum echinodendron | reverse complement strand
AATGAAATGAGGAAAAAGTTGGTTTTAAATTATTGTGATTTTCTTATGATGCTTTATAAGTGAGTAATGATATGATGCCTCGTGAAGTTAATGTAGTGATCGAACGTAGCTCACCCTCATCGTAGGATATGTACCAGAATGACCTCAAGGTGTCTCGGTGTGTACCCTGCGATAATGGGGCGCTACAATAAAGGATGGATAGAAGAAGTCAAGTGAAGAAAAGACAAAGATCTGAATTCTCGCATATATCATAAAATTACTTTGTTTAGATTCCTATTATTAGATTAGGTACCTTTTGATTTGAGGAAGCTCCCGAGATACATATATTAGGCATGTGGAGTCACTAAGATTATATAAATATTGAAATGTAATTAAATATTTCTCTGCGTATGTCCATGTATATTGATTTAATGTATTGTCATGATTAATATAAATATTAGTTGATGTCATTTATTAAGCAGTAAGCGTTACTTATACTTGTTTTTGAAAGATGTTTACTTTCTATGACAATTTTTTTTGAATCAAAGAGTATGTTAGACAGATAAAAGATTAGCCTTCTCATAGGGTAATAGACTATAATATTTGTGATGACTAGACGAGACAAGTTTTGAGTTTATTATCAAGGTGATAATTGAAAGTTATAGTAAGAAACTTAAACTGTGAATGCCAACCTTAATGAAAAGTTAAAAAAATTTGGTTTGGAGTGATCATATGGTCACCATATCTATCTTAAGTTACCAGAAGAGAGTTCAGAAAGATAAAGTTAAGAGTCGACAAGTGAACTCAGGTTAAACATTAATTATAATTGAACCAACATTTGTACAATATTGCATTTATGAAATACATACACTCAAATTAATAGGAGTTAATATCGTAGCATATAAATCTTACCATGTATATAGAAACGACCATAAAATGGATTAATCTGAGTCATAAGATCTCAACTTATACCATGTGAGACCCTAGAGGTTAAGTGAACCTCATAATATACCTTTAGGATTTTTTTCTAATTCTTAAGAATTAAGTTTAAGGTTTGCTATTTTAAAATGTTTCCAAAAGATTATGATTAATAGAATCTTATGAGACAATTATAGGAAAGTAAATTAAATTCCATAGTTAATAAAATTGACATTATTGGTAGATAAGAGATAATGATCAATTAAAATAGCCAATGATAGTCATTTGAAAGACATAAATATGAGATAATTTATATGAGAAAAAATAAAGGTTTCTTACAAGATTCCTTTAACTGATGGAATACAATCAGATTCAAGTAAGTGATTTGATTAATGAAGCATATGATTTAAAAGATCTTGTGTTTATTTGTGAACAAAAACTTCTTTTGAAGCAATATTAGAGAAAGATATTAAAGAATCATTTGAGTTTAAAACTTCATAAGTTCGTTAATCAATAATATAAAAGGACCACCAAATTGACTGTAATGTAGAATAACAATCCTAACCAACCAGGACACGTGGCAGCTGATCCTGATATTACAAAAACGCATGTGGTGAGAAGAAGTAACAAAAAAAAGAAAGTATCGTGGAAAATACGAGAGGCAGCGATTGTATAAGGCTACCAGAATCATGTTGCATAGTGTGTGTGGTTTCACATGGTCATTTCCCCCTCTGAGTCTAGTTCATATTTCTATCACTATCTTTCTCTCTCTCTCTCTTCTCTTTTGTATGGTCTGTAGCTCTTTGTCCTTGTATTCTATTTTTTTCGGGTGTAATTCAACTCACATTCTGTTATCTCACATTCATGTTCTGAATTTATATCATTACAAACTTGGTGTTTTCATTCTCATGTATGGTAAAGGCAACAAGATTTAAGGATTTGTCTGTTGAGTGTAAATGCTTAGCATAACTCGTTGAACAATGAGACACAGCCAGTAATAATCGATTGGATCATTTGGAAGTTTCTGTAGAGTCGTTGACTAGAGCCATGGACGCTGTGGCACGTTCAATAGATCATTTGTCACAGTCGACATCTATTCCTCACACAACAGAGCAGCCCAGTTCATCACAACAAGTCCAGGCATACCAACCATTCCAGATGCTCACTATCAAGTTGGATTTTCCTTAATTTGATGGCACTAATCCCTTACACTGGCTCTTTCGGGCAGAGCAATCCTTTACTTATTATGAGACACCAAACATCCAACGGTTGACGATTGTGGCCGCTCATATGGAGGATATGGTGGTACCTTGGTTCCAGATGATGCAGAAAGCTCGTCTCATTCCTTCGTGGGCGGCTTTAGCTCGAGTAATGGAGGAATAGTTCGGACCATCATAATTTGATAATCCATGATCGTAGTTGTTCAAGTTGATGCAGACACTTATTTCTGGGAGTTTATGGTATTAGCCAACCGAGTTTATGGGTTGTCTGAACACGCTTTACTCGATTGCTTCATCAATGGGCTCAAGGCTGATATTAAACGCGACGTGATTGCCCAATCACCTACAACACTACTTCGTGCCATAAGATTGGCTCAACTATTTGATGAACATTAGAATTTGAGCAAAAAGGGCCTTAAGTTTGGGGGATCACTGTCTCGAGTAAATGTGTCATCTGTTAAAACATCCTTACCTTCTTTGCTTCCTACAACAGCAACGAAACCAATGCCACTGGTTAAGAGGATCTCGTCGGTTGAGATGCAGGTTCAACACGCGAAAGAGCTTTGCTATACGTGTGATGAGAAGTTTTCATGGAACCATAAATGTCCTAATAAGCAATATTTACTATTGGATTTAGAGGAGACATTATCGTTGGATAACCTACCTGGAATAATTCAGGATGATCTTGTTGTAGCTTCTTTAGATACCGACCCTATAACTACTATTGATTCGCATAATTTATCGTTCAATGCATTGAAGGGGATAGATGGTGTAGGGACCATACGTTTTACGGGCTAGATTAATGGTAACAACATGCATGTTTTGTTAGATGGAGGGAGTTCTGATGATTTTATTCAACCTCAACTAGCTTATTTCCTGCGTTTACCCATCGAGGCTGCCCCTATTTTTCGTGTTATGGTGGGAAATGACAATCACTTTGTTAGTAAAGGTGTCATGAAGCGTATATCTCTCCATATTTAGGGTCATATTCTCACATTTTTTGCGTTCGTTATACCTATTACTGGGTGTGACATCGTGTTAGGGGGCTACTTGGTTGGCAACAATTGGTTCTCACATAGCTGATTATATAGTACATCAACTATTAATTTTTATCTTCATAATGAATTCATTACACTTACAAGTGAACGTTCTGCTTTGGTTACTGAAGCTCAGTACCATCATTTTAGTTGGCTCTATGCCACAGATGCAATTGCTGAACTTTATAGCCTATAGTGATGGGAGTCCAAAGAAGGTTCCATGCTTAATTTGCAGCAACATGTCTCATCTGATATACTATAGTTGCTGCAGCGATTTCATCATGTATTTGCTTTGCCCCTAAGGATTTCCCTTTATCTGAGATTATGATCACCGGATCCAATTAAAGGAGGCTTTGCACCTATTGTGGTTCAGCTATATCGTAATCCTTATATTAAGAAAATAAATATAGAGCGCATAGTGTAAGCGCTGCTCGAAATGGGTCTCATTTAAGTCAGTTTGGGTCTATTCTTTGTACTAGTTATTCTGGTCAAGAAAAAGGACGATACCTGATGATCGATATAAAATGACTTTGAGAACTCATAATGGGCATTACGAGTGGATGGTGATGCCATTTGGTCTTTCTAATGCTTTGGCTACCTTTCAGGCACTGATGAATGATATATTTCGGCCGTATCTTCCCAAATTTGTCCTTATTTTTTTGACGACATTTTAGTTTATAGTATATCTGGCCTCTACATTTACAACATTTGGAGTGTGTTTTGCAATTGTTATTTGATCACCAGTTATTTGCTAAGTTGTCGAAATGATCTTTGGACAATCCAAGGTCGACTACTTGGGTCATATTGTTTCAGTTGTAGGGGTCGACATGGATCATGAGAAGCTCCAAGCTATACTTCAATAGACAGTTCCAACATCTGTAAAACAGCTACGAGGTTTCTTGGGGTTGGCTGGCTACCATCATTATTTCATTCAAGGGTATGCTCAACTGGCCTCACCTCTGACGCAACTGTTACAGAAAGATGCTTTTTTTTGGAATACTGAAGCTGAGGAAGCTTTTCAGAAATTGAAGAGTGCATTAACGCAAGCCCCTATATTGGTGTTACCAAATTTTGCCAAGCCATTAATTTTAGAAATAGATGCATCAGGGTTGGGCATTGGCTCTGTCTTAGCCCAAGGGAATCGACCCATTGCATTCTTTTCGAAGAAGCTTTCCCCTCGTTTGCAAAAGCAATCAATGTATGTGCGAGAAATGTATGTAATTATAGAAACCGTTGCTAAATTTCGTCACTACTTAATCGACCATCCTTTTACCATTCGAACTGATCAACGTAACTTACGTCATTTAAATACTCAAGTGATTCAAACACCGGAACAGGAAGCATAAGCTCATGGGTTTTGATTTCACAATTGAGTACAAAACTGGTGCTAGCAATGTTATGGCACATGCTCTGTCACACTGTTTTTATATGGCTCAATCATCCTTCCAGTCTAGTTTAGTGATGGAGATCAAGGATGCCTTGAACCTGGATACAGAGTTGTGCCAGTTGTGAACTTAGCTTAAGGACCAACCTGCGTCAGATTTGATCTTTATAGTGTGAGATGGATTAATTTTTTGACATGATCAACTCGTGATTCCCTATATAGCTACTACATTGAAGCAGCGCATATTATATGAATTACATGCTACCCCGGTTGGCGGTATGCAAGAGTTACACATGCTTTGGCTAGAATTTCTTCTCAATTTTATTGGCGAGACATGCAAAATGATGTGGTGTCTTTTGTTCTGGAATGTGAGGTATGTCAATAAAATAAACTCTCACATCTCCATCCTACGGTTTATTATAGCCATTGCTCATACCCTCACCGATTTAGGAGGAGGTAGCTGTGGATTTTATTACAGGATTGCCACCATCATCAGTTGGTTACAGTAGCATCATGGTGGTTATTGATCAACTTTCTAAATATGCTCATTTTGTTGCCCTTCGATCAAATTACACCAGCTCACAAGTGGTTGACAAGTTTATGCACACAGTGGTTCATTTACATGGGATGCCATCTATTATTGTCTCCAATAAAGACAGAGTCTTTACCAGTCATTTTTAGAGACGTTTATTCGACTTACATGACACCTCACTACACATGTCTTCATCGTACCACCCACAATCCAGTGGTCAATCAGAATCATTAAATAAGTGTGTTGAAATGTATTTGCATTGCTTTACGTCAGATCAACCTAAGTGTTGGCATCACTTTTTGGATTAGGTTGATCTGACGTAAAGCAATGCTATGGCAGGGATTCACTCCTTTTTGGATTAGGCTGAGTACTCTTACAATATAGCTTTTCACATGACTAGGGGATTCACTCCTTTCAAGATTGTCTATGGCAGGGATCCTCCCCCTCTCATTCGAGCTCTTACACTTTCACAAGAACACGTGGATATATGATCTCTTTTAGAGGAACGGGATGAAGTGTTGGAGCAACTCAAGCATAATATACGTAAGGCTCAAGTACAGATGAAACGATTTTCTAATGCTAAATGAACTGAGATCTCTTTTGAAGTTGGGGACTTAGTTCTGGTGAAACTCTAACCCTATCGCCAACATTCAGTTGCGTTACGACGACATCAGAAACTCAGCAGATGATTTTTTGACCAATTTCAAGTCATAGAGCATATTGACAATGTGACATACCGGTTACAATTACCTCCTTTTGCTCGTATACATAACGTGTTTCATGATTCCTTACTTAAGAAGTGGGTAGGACCAGCAGCCCAACCCTATGTTTCATTACCACTATTGACAGATGAGGATGGCCCTTGACTTCAACCCATTCGCGTCCTCGAAGTCTGTTCAGTGAAACGTGACAGCTCTTTTATTCCTTAGTTACTTGTCCAATAGGATGGTGGGACTACGCTTAGCTGGGAAGATAAAGAGGTTTTCTGTCAACAATATCCCGCCTTTGACCTTGAGGACAAGGTCCTTCTTGATGGAGGGCGTATTGTCATGCAGAATAACAATGCTAACCAACCAGGAAACTTGGCAGCTGATCCTTATATTACAGAAACGCATATGGTGAGAAGAAGAAACAGAAAGAAGAAAGCAACGTGGAAAATACGAGAGGTAGCGATTATATAACGCTGCCAGAATCATATTGCATAGTGTGTGTGGTTTCATATGGTCATTTCCTCCTCTGAATCTAGTTCATATTTCTGTCACTATCTCTCTCTCTGTCTCTTCTCTTTTGTATGGGTCTGTAGCTCTTTGTCCTTGTATTCTGTTTTTTCGGGTGTAATTCAACTCACATTCTGTTATCTCATATTCACGTTCTGAATTTATATCATTACATTGATAATTGAATTTTATATGGAGGGTAATATAGTGTACATCCTTTTAATAAAGGATAGAGAGCTATTAACTATCAAAAAGGAATTTAATAATCCAGATGCCTCTTAGTAATGGTAACAATGTAAGAAGAAATTGAAACTTTTCATAAAGGTAAAACTTGGGAATTTGTAACATTACCATAAGGAAGGAAGCCAATTGATAATAAATGGGTCTTCAAGACTAAGAGAAATGGTGACGATCAAATATAATGATATCGTGTAAGATTAGTGGTAAAAAGGTATGCTTAAAAGAAAGGAATTAATTTTAGTAAAATATTTTTTGTGTGTTTCGACTTACTACAGTTAGAGTAGTCTTAGTAATATGTATTATGTTTGACTTACTTCTAAAGTAGGTAGAAGTGGAAGCTGTTTTTCTTTATGGAGATCTTGAAAAATAAATTTATATGCTCTAACCAAAAGGTTTTGAAGAAAAAGAGAACTTAGTTTATAAGTTATATAATCTTGAACAGGTGTTGAGGTGTTGGTATAGAAGATTTGATTCGTTCATTGTGAGCTTCAAATACAACAAACTTAATGCATAACTTTGAGCATAATTAAAGAGTTTTGGTGATAATGATTTCATTGTTTTGATATTTTATATAGACGACATATTGGTTACAAACCCAATAAAGATCATATTAAATAATTGAAGGCATATTTGGCTAGGAAATTTGAAATGGAGGATTTGGGATTAGTAAAAAAGGTTATAGGGATGCAAATTTACCAAAATAGAAATAATGAGAAGATTTGTCTATTAGAAAAACTACCTAAAAAAAGGTTTTACGACGTTTGAATATACAAAACTATAAACTAATATCTATTCCTCTTCCTGTTAATTTCTAGTTATTTTTTGGTATGAGTCCTAACATTGATGATGAGAGTACGAAAATGTCTCGACTACAATATATATTTGTAATGAGTTTAATATTTATTATGATTTGTACAAGTCAAACATTGGATATATAGTGAGAGCATTTAGTCGTTATATGACAAATCCTAATAGAGAGTATTGAAATATTGTAAAGAGGGTCCTAAGATATATTAGGGAGACTTTGATGTTGCATTGCAATAAGGATGATTAGATTTTATTATCAAAGGGTATTTTGACTTTTATTATATATAAAATCTTGACAAAACAAATCCACTATAAGTTATGTGTTTAAGTATGTTGATAGGATTATAATTATTATGGTTATATCAACAATAAAAGTGGAATATGTAATAACTATATAAGTTTGTAAAGAAGCAGTATGGCTAAAGTTAGTGTTGGAAGAACTCAGGCACAAACATCAAAAGGTTTATTTGTTTCGTTAAAGTTAAGGTACCTTACTTCTAGTAAAGATAATTTCTCTCCATTCAACAGAAAGGAGAGGCAGTAACTGTGGATATGAAAAAAAAAAACCCATACCTAGGTGGACATGATAGTGACAAATTAGTACGAAGACTGAATGGTTTTAATCAAATCTTCAAGCTGAGAGATTGTTAGATATTATCCAAACGAAAGATGTAGACATTTCTCGCAATATATTTGATCGTGCCTGGTCCAACTGATGGGTTGGTTTTTCTTAAAAACCTTCGACTGATTATGAGATCTTAAAGGCTCTTAGTCAAACCCGTAGTTCGACTTGACAACTAACTTGTTACTTAAATTGGTTCTAATTATTTAGGCAGTATATACAACTATCACCATAACCAAGTTATAGGATTGGAAAGAGTCTTGGGTCGTGAAGAACACTAGGGACAAGAAATTCCAGTGCCCGTTGAATTCAAACATCACAACAACCAACAACAACTAAAAGCAATCATTTTCGACGCATCATCAAATAAAATCGTTCCTTACTATCTTCATCTCATAGATGGGTTCTTTGTCCATGTAATCTCTCTGTGCCAATCTTCTTCCCTTTCCATTTCCTTTTTTTTTTTTTTGACTGCTCGTTTTTGTTCTTCATACTTCTCTATCTCTCTCTCTTTTCCTGGTGCGATTGATCAATAATGTTCTGTTTCCCTTAACGTGCTTGCTTTGACTTTGTTATAGATTGGATAATTTGGTTTCTTTTTTGTTTCGCTACGATTACTCCAGATGCTTGATTTTGTTGGTTGACAGCTCGAATTCCCATATTTTGTTTCTTTATCTTTCTGTTTTGGATGATATCCGTATTACTACCTTCTAAGAAGGAGTGGATTTGTTGCTTGTATTGCTTTTCATACATGCTTGCGTCCTCGAAATGTTCACCATTTCTTCCTTTTGAAATTTTATCCTTGAAATCATTCGCTGATTAGCTAGTCTCAATTGCTTATTCTTTTTATTGAGTAGCTGTTTCGCTTATGCAGTGGAACAAAACCTTTGCAATGAAGCTTTCTTTAGTGGTTTAAGTGTAATATGTTGATTTACAAGGAATTGGCTTTTTATGTCATGCGTAACGAGCATCTTATGTTTTATGGAAGCCCTAATTCTGCATTTGGAACCCAAACTTGGCTGCTTGGGTGATGGAGCGCCTTCCTGTTGAGGTCGTTGGAAACATATTGTCTAAGCTGGGAGGTGCAAGGCATGTTGTGATTGCCTCTGCAACATGCCGGAAGTGTCGAGAAGCTTCCCGTAAACATCTGCATACACTCTCATTTAATTCTAATGATTGGCCCTCTTATCATGATCTTACAAGTAGTCGGCTCAAAATATTGATCACTCAAATAATATTTCAAACCACTGGTTTGCTAGGTCTCTCAAATTTGACGGATGATGTGGATGAGTTTTCAGCTTCAACAGTTATTGCTTGGCTCTTATACACCAGGGAAACCTTACGAAGATTATTTTATAATGTTTGGACAACTCCAAATGTCAATATTCTTGACGTTTGTGGTATGCAGAAGCTTGAAATTTTAGCATTGTCCCATACTTTGATTACAGGGGCTGAACCCAATTTCCAAAGATTCCCTTGTTTTAAATCGCTTTCTTTGAGTTTTGTCAGTATCTCTGCACTGGATCTCAGTCTTTTGCTTAATGCATGCCCAAAACTTGAAATATTTGGAACTTTTCAACCCTGATATTGCAATGTCCGATGCACAGGTGACTGTTGAACTGAACAGTCCTACACTAAAGTGTATCTATGTAGAAGCAATCAGTTTGGACAAGTTTATAATTGAAGCAGATAGTGTTGAGTTCTTGCACTTGAAAGATTGTGCCCTTGAACTATTTGAACTCATTGGGAAAGGGATCTTGAAGCATTTTAAAATTGATGATGTTAGTGTTATACATCTTGATATTGGTGAGACAGTCGATAATCTTGAAATTGTAGATGTCAGCAACTTTACAATTATTTGGTCAAAGTTCTACCAGATGATCTCAAAATCATCAAGGTTGAGAAAGCTTTGTCTTTGGGATGTGGCCTTCGATGATGAAGACGAAATTGTGGATTTGGAAACTATTGCTGTTTGCTTTCCACAACTTACCGATATTTCTTTGGGCTATGACTTAAGAGATGGAGTGCTTCTCCATGGCTTACAAGGTTCTTCAAACTTGGGAAGTGTGTTTGTCTTGGAGCTTGGCTGGACTGTACTTAATGATCTCTTTTCACACTGCATTGAGGGGCTGCTAGAACGTTGTCAAAATCTTAAGAAGTTGGTAATTCATGGAATTGTATCCGGGGCCAAAAGTCATGAAGAATGCCAGATGTTGGCCAATTTCACTTCATCCATGGTTCAGCTCATGAGGAAATACATGGATGTAGATGTGCAGTTTGAGTATATATAGAAATTTTTGTTGTTGAGTTCATTATTTAAAAATTGCTTCAGTTTAGAGTTATATGAGTCCAATATTCAGGTACACCATTGGATCCTGACATGCTTTCATGTCTCAGGTAAACTGTCATTGATATATGATCCTTTTTGTTGAATTAACTCCAAGAAAAAAGTGTTTTCTGTGGACTAATTTATAATTTCTCACTCGACTGCTGAAGAAATGCTTCTATGCATTGCTTATTCTGGTTTCTTTTGTTTATTCTCAAACATTGTATGCAAACACATGGTGAGGCACCATGGTATGATCCTTGGGCTTTTCTTTTTTCGCAAAATGATGTGGCCTTAGAGTTCGGATGATATTCACCTTTGGCTTTTCTTTTTCAGTTATTCATGTTTTTATCTTCAATTGGGTTGATTGATACGTTTGAAAATTTTTATTTTGTTCTCTAGATCACTCAACAAAACTTTCCACTAGAATTTGGATTGAGCAGAAATATTGAAACTGCCACCGCAGTCGGCGATTGTAAGCATTGTGTGTGGTGTTATTCCTTTTGTTCTTATGTTGATTTGACCTTAATATCAGGGAATTTTTTACTTTGGAAACTGACTCTTTTGCTTGGTATCTTACTATATTAACATTATAACACTAATCTCCGGGAGAGTTCATATTCTTCCCTTCATTGTTGTTTGATTGCTTTATATTCTAGGCAGGCATCTCATTCAGCGCCAGTGTCTTTCATGCTTGGTAATACATAATGTTTACTAAATTCACTTCCCTCAATATTTAGGTGTACAAGTATGGGATAAGAATCTAGGATGCTTTCTGCAATAACTAGACTATGTTTCTTTTACTCTAAGTACTGTGTCAACTTTTAACATATTAATCATCCCGTAAGCAATAATCTTCTCCCTATCCCTCACGTGGCATTTGATACATTATATCAACAGCTAGGTTTATGTGCCAGATTTTGGAAACTGTATTTGGTTTAGCTCAGTGCTACACATATAATAGCGTTTATTCCAGATCGAATGGACTGGACGTAATACCACACTTTTCAGTTTCTTTCATATAGCAGGTAACTTACTGTTTGTATGTGGCAACACTTGTCTTGCTTCAGGTTTTGCTGTTCCATTGGTAGGGGAAATTCTCTTCGATCTTTTTTGTTCTGTTTTCTCTGTTACCACATAGATTAATAGGAGAAATACCTTGTTTGGTAGTCCATCACATGACTGTCTATGGTTTGTTGGTGCAAATTCGAACAAGTGTGACAAAGTTTACCGTACAATCCTTTATTCACTCTCCCATAGTTATTGCATTGTTGAAATTATAATCTATGAGACTAAATTAGTAGTCCTGTTAACATATTGCTGCACGAAGAGATTTTCTTTTTGTATTCCATTTCTATGGCCTATGTGATTGGGTTGACGAGAGGGGAAGAAATTCTGTTTAGCAACAACCTTTAGCTACCAGCAGATACTAATCTTAGGTGGTCATTTTGTTTCCATAAAAATTTATTTGCTGTTGTAGATCTTTTTTACAATTTGCATCATTCTCAAATTTTCTCACGTCTAGGTCATGTGATGATGTCATGTAACTAACTGCAGAGGTTAAAAGGAGTATTACAGGTTGTCTTTTGGTGCATATTCTTTACCTTTCTGATCAGAGTGTTCGGCTCTATGGTACAGTCCTGCTTTTTTTTGTGAACTTCCAGTTACACTTTAATCAGGAAATACAGAACGCTTAGATTTTCTACAGTGGTATTTGCCTGTGGCTGGAACTTTATGTTGGAAAGAGTTATGGAAATTTATGACTCAAGATGGCTTATTTCTCACCTGGGTGTTCTGTGATTTCTGCAGATGTAGATAAAGATGAATTATTTTTTGCACTCTTTTATTTCCTGTTACGAGTTTCCTGATCTGGATAAGTACTCCCTTAGAGTTTTAAATTGAGATTGTGACGAGAGAGCCATTTTGTAACTCATTTGAAGGAAAATACACTCTTTCAACCATCCCCTCCACCCTTCTTCATCTTCTCCAAAAAAGTCCCCCAACATCAAAGTTTTGTCTGGACATTGTGACATTTTACTGTGATAGCACCTGGAGTTGATATTATGAATATAAATGAACTGCTGCTTTTCGTTCACATTAAACCAGGTCAAGAGTTTCCGTCCTTCACAAGTAACCTTCATTCCACAGGATTTATCTGTTCTCTACAACCAGTTCCTGTTTATTGATTTACTGTTATTTGTTGTATGTTCATTTTGGTGACAATTGTTTCCGTCTTCAGGATGTCTAATTCAGATTGTATCGCTCTAAGAGAAGACTTCTCCGCTTGACACAAGTTCATCCAGTATATCTTAGAAAATTATGTCATCTAAACTCGAAAATAAAGAAAAGGTTCAGCTCTTTGTTTTCTTACACAATCGAGATTTGAAATTAAGCCCCAACTCTCAGAATAGAGAATATCGTCAACTCATTAATATTTGACAAAAATCAAGTTGTATGCTTGAACATGTATCAGAACAAATTAAAATTGCTTCTACCTGCTTTCTTTGTGGGAAATATTCTACCTGTTCTTGCTACCAAATGCATGAAAAGTTAAATATTTTTAGCTACTTCAAACCAGATTTGGTATCTGATATTATTGTTGGTAGTTAATTGGGAAGGTTTTTTGCCCTGAGAACAGCAGAAATTAAAAAAGAAAAGAAGTGCTTTGTGGGGAAAGCCAATTATTTGTACAAGTGCAGGTATGGTTTTGGAATTTCTGCTGTCTTGGAATGTAGTTAAATTGCCTCTTATGCTATTGAGGGGACCATCAGAGGACTACTTTTGTTACTTGCAAGTTGCAATTGGTATATAAACAAACGAGGACTTGGTGACCTATCAGTTCCTATTAAGTACTAGTTTTGACTTTGTTGTTAGGAGTAGCAAGGTCACTAGTTTCACCATTTTCTAAACAAGAAAAGTAACGAACATTTACGATCTTTACATATTCTTCGGAGTCCACTGGCAATAATTGGTCTAGGAGTTGTGTTAATGTTTCTTTTTTTTGGTGAAGTATCAAGACCGTGTCCTTTGAAGTATGTTGGCTAATGGCTTTGACACTAATTAATCAGATGAACCTTCCATTCTGCCATTTCCGCATTATGAGCATTGACTTTCCCCTATTATCTTGCTATTTCTTATTTTCTATCCCCTTCCCCTTACCAGCAGGACTTGCGGATTTGGAAGTCAGTTACGCCAATGGTAGGAAAGCATCTTTGAGGGAGCTGAGTTCATTCTGAAATATACACATACAGTTCTCTCGTGTTCCAGTATGTGTTCTAGGCATAAAAATGTTAATTAATATGTTGAATCACTTCTTAATTGATGGTGAGCGTATTTTATCCGATTAGATAAGTTTGCAAGCAATTAGAGTAACTTCTCAAAAATGAAATGATAATTAGGTTTAAGTGAAGATAGTCAAAGGAAGGTTTGTTCAAGTTTTCAACTTTTACAAGTTTACTTTTGGGAACTGTACTGATAAGTTATAACCAACATAATAAAATGCAAGTTGGTGTAATTAAGAATATTTCCCTAAGGACTTACGGTGACAAAATTAATACATGATTTAGTTCCATGCTTAAGTGACAAGCAATGCCTTAATCTAGTTAAACCAAATCTTCCAGAGGCCATAATCAATACTAGAATTTGATCTAGACCAATCACCCTTTTAAGCATATAGAAGAAGCGAAGGGTTGTTAAAGGAGTAAAAGTTCGGAGGAATGGTACACAAGATCCATGGAATCTATACATATTCTTAAAGACACTCAAAAGATCTTCCACATGGAAAATATAGTTTTAAGGTTTATTGGGAACAAGAGAACAGAATTTAAATTCATAGTTACCTAATCCATGAATGCCACCTCTCTCTTCCTCCATTTGAGCCAATGCCCCATTTTATCCGTGGCCAATCATTGGCATCATAAAAGGAACAATTGTTAGGAGAAGGGCACATTACCTGCAAAGTTAGTAGATGAGCGCAAACTTAAAATATTTCGTTCGAACTTATGTGTGTGTGTGTGTGTGTATAAGATGAGAGATTATGGGTCCCTTGTTAACACCTCCAGAGGGACACACCTATGCATACATGTCCTCCATAACGCTAGTCATTACTATCTAAAACAATGAATTAAGTTACAAAATCTGCCTTTGGGTAGACTCTATAACTAAGGGTAATTTATAGGATTGGTCATATCAATAGAAAAGAAAAACATAGACATTGGGATTGGTACTGGGGCATTGACAACTAAAACAACCATAGCTAATGGCAGAGGATTAAGGGCATGGCATGGTAGTGAGAAAAATAAAAATCGTAATTTGGAAAGGGGAGGCTGTAGCTGTGACATGAAGGAAACAAATTCCTAACATAGGAAAGGAATCTTAATGTGGCATGGTTTTAGGTGATGACAGGGAATGGATGCTGACCCGTCAACAAAGGGGATAATACCTATCAAATGCATCTCAAAGGCATATATGAAGTGGGTATTACTTATTATGGGTCATTACTATAATGTTTTGGTTGAAATGTTGATGAGAAAACTAATGAAATTCATTTCAAAATTGTAGAAAAGTCCCTTCTCTAGTTTGACACTCTTTAGCTCAGTCATATGGAAGTGAGATTACTTTCCCTTTTTATTACTGAAAACCTCAACATCATCGAACAACTAGTGAATTGAAATACAAGTGAAAAGCCTGCGCTTAAACAGTCAACTCAATTTTACAGGGCACATTTCCTTTTATTCTGACACCGTGATGGTTGAATTGTATTTTAGGAAGGACCAATGAGAATGCACAGGCGGTTAGAGGAAAGAGCAGATAAGAGTTTGTATAGTGATTCTGGTGGGTTCCTGCCAATCACCTTACCCTCTAAAAATACAATAAAAACCATTCCTTGCTCTGGATTTGTTTATTTATGGCCAAGCCCCACACAACTTCAAGGGAATGAGACAAGTTTTGCAAGGACAAGATTTTGGTGTACTGTTTGACAGAGAGAGGGATGAGGGATGAGTTTCAAAATCTGATCAATCGCTACTAATACTATACAGAGAAGAGAGAGAAGTTGATGTATATATAAAAAAGAAAACAAAAGTAGAAACACACTAATTAAATCAGGTTCGTTTTCTTTACACAGAAGGAGAGAAAGAAAAACAAGGCAAACAGATAGATAGACAGAGATTCCCATCTTAAGATCATTTAAGTTTGCAAAGCCAAGAAGAGACCCATCTAAGAAAGAGACTTGTCTTTCTGCTATCTATCCATCAGTACTTTGACAAGAAAACTTTGATCTTCTCCCTTCCATTCCATTTCTCGCTTCCACTATTTGTGTTATGCTCCATCTACATCTTCCTAGGCTTCAAACATTAACGGAGGTAAAGATGTAATTTTTGTATGAGCACATGTACAATTTTGATGTGTGCTTAGTCCAATTCCTCTGTTTCACGTCTTGCTCAGTTTCCGTTTCCTTGTCAGAGAAAGACAAGCATGGTCTGAAAGAAGAGTGTTTTGCATGGCCAGCCACCGTGTTAGAGAAACTGGTTTATCAGACTCTGGTCCCTCGAGTCACCATCTTCCTTATGCAGTTTTTCATGGAATGAACGTTCCTACAGGTTTCATGTATGACATTATTAGCTCTTCGTGTTAGCTATAAAAGTTCAACAGTTTGAAGATTCTAAGAATTCTGATCGTCTCTATTTTTAATTTTCTGAATTGTTCTTCTGATGGCTGACATGGGTTTATTGAGTTTTATGTATCAGAAATCAAGAAGGGCCTGCTTTTGATTTTGGAGAGCTGGAAGAAGCAATTATGCTTCAAGGAGCTAAGATCAGAAATGATGAAGCTAAAGCGCGTAGGCGTTCTTTGTCATATCTGCTTTTTCTGACGTTTGATGAGTATAACCGACTCTAAAAAAAAAGCAGAGAGAGAGAGAGACGTTTGAATATGTCAATTGAGGTGTATAGGAGAGAGGTTTACCATTTGCAATACAGTAATGATTCTGGGCCGAAAGACTAGAATGGTGTGAAGCTACAAATATAGTAACCTGACCTCCTTAGCGTGACTCTGTACACGTAGCTGCAGAAAAGGGGGATTGGGTGGCAAATTTTTAAGCATCTTACGAGCCTTCAATTTTTTTGCTGATCCTCTGAGATTTTGCTTTTGTTGATTCTTGCAGCTTTATTCACACTAACAGGCAGACCTGCTGCGACTCTGGATATGTTCCCTTCATGGCCAATTAGATTCCACCATACTCCAAGAGTAGTAGTTTCTGAATCTTCTTTATCAATCTTTGACCATTTGTTTTTGTCCTTTGATGTGGGTATCAGGGAAACGGCAAGGGTTGACAGTTCAAGAACATCTTGGCTTTTACTGCCCAGTGTTTGATTAGAAACAAATTTTACGTTTACTATCCATTTGACTAAGTTCACTTCCTTCTAGTCTTCCTTAAGTGGCATTCTCAAGATATAGGTCATGTAGGTAGTTTTCGTTAATAATGAGCTAACGCTTGGATACTGGTTGTTTTTTTACGGTTTGATTACAGGCAAGTTCAAAGTCAGGAGAAGAGAGTACTGACTCAGGATCAGCAATAAACACTCTTTCAAGCAAAGCTGAAGTGCAGCTAGAGCTGGAAGGTCCTATTAGTAAAAAAGCTTCTTCTTCAGATCAAGGTCTGGCTTTTGATCAGAAACAATCACAGCTTCAGCAAGTAGAGATGGCAAGCGATGCCTCAAGAGCTGTAGGATGCTCAGAGCTGAATCAAACTCCCGCCAAAACCTCCCAAGATAAGGTCCTTAAGATACTGTTTTTGATTAATTATTTCCTCTCTCTCTCAAATCCCAAAACTGAGGAAAAGTTGGTATCTTAATGGTTCCTACTACTGTTCTCTCTCTCTCTGACCATATCTTTCAAAAATACAAAGAAAAAGCTCAGATCCCAAAAATCCGTACAAAATCAAAAGTGCAGAGTTTCTCTGAATCTGAAGGATTTCCTGTAGTAAGTCTGACATGAAATCCCAGAGAGAGAAGATAGAAGGGAAGTGACTGAGTTTTGTACGTACAAAAGGCTAAAGTTAGGATCTTTGCAGTAGTTATTACTGTTTCTTTGAGACAATGATGACCCGCTTTACTCAATCCTTATAACTGATAGTTAAAGCTCTTGTTTAGAGAGCACGTTTTGGAATTTACAAAATCTGAAAAGCAAAGAAGAAAAGCAGAGACAATGATGGTTTCTGCTTCCCATATCATAGTCACACTTACACCCTCCAAGAGCATGATAACAAACAGAATGGTTGACAACAGTTTCTGTGAGAGTTTTTTAGATATACAATTGTGACTTTTATGGTAAAATCCTTTGATCAGTCTACAAAAATTCACAGCGTCTTAGACTCTGTATTGCACTAGTGCAACTCAGTGAGTGCAGTAATGTAAAAGATTATCCTTTCTACTTCCTAATTGTCTTCTCAAGCCTGTCTTATTGTTCCTTTCCATTGTGCGGTTAATTCCATATTGCAATGTCGCAGAGGAAAGGTTTCACATCAGAAAAACAACATGATGCCAAGGTATTAGCCATAACTACTTAAACAAATTTTCTTCTGGTCAAGTCTTTTCATCTCTTTTTGTTTTTTGACTTACAAATGTTCCTTCAAATTTTGCTCTCCATGGTCTCAGACACTAAGACGTTTGGCTCAAAACAGAGAAGCTGCGAGGAAGAGCCGACTCAGGAAAAAGGTTTTCATTTCTTGCAGACCTCTATTAGTGCTATTTTATGCTGTGTAGGGGCAGAGACACTTTCTTCTTAGATGCATGCAACAACCAAATTAATGTGTTCGTTTTCTTTTTCTCCAACGATAGGCTTATGTGCAACAACTAGAGTCTAGTAGGCTAAAGCTTACCCAGTTGGAGCAAGACCTTCAAAGCGCACGCCAACAGGTGAAAATCTGCAAAGATTTCCAATTTGAGTAATTGTAATTTTATTTATACTCCAAATAACTCTGAATTGCAGGGATTATTTTTGGGTGGTTGTGGTGGTGCTGCTGGCAGTATCAGTTCTGGTGAGTCCTCTGAACTTTATATTATTATTATTAACACCGTAAAAATTTAATTAAAAAGTCAAATTTTGGTGAAGTTATTTTATAACTTATTGCTAAAACTTCATCATTATCTACAATTTTAAATCGTGTATGATTTAGTCTTTAATTAATTAGGCTGAGATGCCAGTTTCTTTACTGGTATTGACATCGCATTACAAGGCCACAAGTCTGCATTCCCATAATAATAATAACAACAGACGATCTTATCTTATGCTAGAGCTTAAATTGTCTGGGATATGATGGGACCCAAAACTTTGATTATATGAATCCGAATGTGTATTATGTACACTTATTATTGAGCGGTACAATCTACAGTAATGAAATATCTTAATTTCACCAAATATTTCCCAATTCCTTTTGTCTGTCATTATCATGTCTTTGTCGGTTGCTTTGTAGTTCGTAGTTAGTGGTATCTTACATCCACATACATAGAGAAAGCATACAGTTTCTTTTTTTTTTTATCAAAAATAAATTATGCTGAAATGACGCGAAAGCGGAATGCACTTAATATAGCTAGGCACCATGTGACTTGATTGGTCAGGGTAAAAAGAAGAGATAAGCTTGTTAAATTATTATGTGTTCTTGTTGCTGATGATGTTTGTTGTATTTACAGGAGCTGCAATATTTGATGTGGAGTATGCTAGATGGTTGGAAGATGATCACCGGCACATGTCGGAGCTCCGAACCGGACTACAAGCACATTTATCAGATGGCGAGCTTAGAGTGATAGTAGATAGATACATTTCTCATTACGATGAGATTTTCCGATTGAAGGGGGTGGCCGCAAAATCGGACATCTTTCACCTTATTACAGGAATGTGGTCCACTCCTGCTGAACGCTGTTTCCTTTGGATGGGTGGTTTTAAGCCTTCTGATCTTATAAAGGTTAGGACTTAGAAGTAGTAATTCCCCATTGCATTTCTTATATATCTTAACATTATTTTAAAGTGATTTTTCATGCTCTGACTCATGTCAAAAGGTCATTACCTTATACTATGATGATGGCATGAAAAAGTATATATATATTTGGCATTGTGGGGTCTTTTTTTTTTAATAGAAACTTTCACTCTAATAAAGGAGTGTCGAATTTGATGGTTCAATAAAAGATAGAAGAAATAGATAAGAACAGTATATACAGATGGTGGATTTGGTCATTAGATGCTGCCTTTAGAAGAGAAGTTATGTAAGCGGTTAGGCAATGAAATGCATCAAATGTTGACAAGACAATATAAAAATGGACAGATTATCCAACTAAAAGTTGACAAGACAATATAAAAATGGATAATAAAGGGTTAAAATGATTTGAAGTGGGGCACAGAAAGAAAGAAATGGTTAGCAGTAACATTTTGAGCTGTCGATTCATTTGCTTTTCCTGTCAAGTTTGGAAATGAAATAATCATTGAAAGCATGAATCGGTGCTATGTCATCGTAGGAAAACTTTTTTTAATATATAAAAGAGGACTCTCATATTGCCTTGTATAAATAAGCAGTATTGGGTTTGATTAACTATAAATTTTCTTTAATGTTATGAACAGATGCTAATATCCCAATTAGACCCATTAACGGAACAGCAAGTGATGGGGATTTACAGTCTCCAACAATCGTCACAGCAGGCAGAAGAGGCTCTCTCACAGGGGCTTGAACAGCTCCATCAGTCACTTGTAGACACCATCTCCGGCGGTACAGTCATCGACGGCATGCAGCAGATGGCTGTTGCCTTAGGCAAGTTAGCAAACCTTGAAGGCTTCGTTCGCCAGGTACTAAATATTAAATATTCTTATGCCTTGTTGCTTATAATTGCCAACCTCGATTATATTATTATTTAACATGCAATAATATAAACTTATTATATCACCAAATTGTAAGCTTTGGTGGTATTAATATTATTAGATTAAACATATTAATTATAATGCTTTATAAAAAACTCCAACTCTTATACTACCAAGAAAATAATAAAACTTATTTATCAAGGTTCACCCACGATGAGTCACACTTTCATTATTCTCAAGGTATTATCGAGTGAACTCGAACAAAATGTAGCTAAAAGGGTAGTTCAAGTGTCTGTTCTTAACTAGTCTATTCCATTAAATTCTTAGTGTCTAGCTTGTTTTGCGCCGCCAAATCCAATTCTAACCCTACACCGGAAGGGTACGATTAGAGCCCCGTTGCTTGCACTTCCTCGATATTGACATTGGTTTAACCTTTTTTGTTGACTTTCTACCAGCTAAAGAAGAATAGAGGTATATAATACTTATAATTAGCGGTCAACAAGGATATCCTACGATCATGTCCACTGTATTTGACATCCCATTAAATTTATCTGCCTTTCATAGTCTTGCTGATCATGTATATCTTGATCGAAATAAAAAGTTCTATTGATGGCGGTTGTCACCATCTATTTATTTTGGTCAACTTTGAGACATAAATATTTATATCATTACTTGGCTAGTCTTAATTTTATGCGTGGTGGGTCGTAGTTTATCTTGTTTCATTTGCCATGGCCACGGTTCTTGATCTTGATCATACACTGTGGAGATCATATATATATATATATAGAGAGAGAGAGAGAGAGAGAGCTTATATGATCGCCAATAATGCATATACATATATGTGTATTAATAATATGTATAGAGAGATGACTTATATTGCTTTACCACTAAGTTAGTTTGAATGTTGATTGTTGATTGCTAGGGCTTTGATTTGAGTTTTTCATCTGAAAAGGTAGCTATCAAGGGGTGGTTCGAAAATGATGTTTGTTGAAATAAAAACCCTAGCTATACCTATCACCACCATTGTTAATATTTCAATAAGCATCTTCGTTTTGATTTTATTATGGTATAATTGAAATGGTCCATTTGTATTAGATAATAATAATTAGATAAGTTATACAATTCGTGAGAATTCCAACCCCTTTGAATCGTGTGCCCACGCCCTCCAGCACTTGGGACCCCTTTCAGCTTCCATATGGTGGTTGTGTTCTACACCACAGTATGAGACCAACAAAACATATAAAATTATCTTTATCCTGCTTATTTAATTTGGATCCATATCTTAATCTATGTAGGCTGATAATTTAAGACAACAAACTCTTCATCAATTGCACCGGATATTGACGGTAAGGCAGGCGGGGCGGTGTTTTCTGGTGATCGGAGAATATTACGGCCGGTTGCGGGCACTTAGCTCCCTGTGGGCATCACCTCCTCGAGAGTATGATTAATATAAAGTACATGGATTACTATATATTTCTCCATTTTATGGTTTGACATTTTCTTTTATATATGGTCTGATGATGATCAGGGGCTTGATAGGAGAAGATGGCACGAGCCAGACCACATCAGATCATCTAGAAATGGTTCGACCTTCGTCACAAAACCATTTCATCAACTTTTGATATATAAAAAGAATACCAAAATTAATTGAAAAATAGGGTAGCCAAAGACATGCAGAAGCTACCTGCAGTCTCATCATATGTGCTTTCTTCATACGGGCATCTTTGTACGTAGCAGTTGTAACAATGGTTGTTTGTACATCGATGGAGGCTACTTCTAGAGGAGATAGGATCGATCCATATCTTTTCTTTTTCTTCCTTATTTTTAATTACCTTCTAATATGCCTTTAGTTGCATATCACCCTTTAAATTATTGATTTCTATATATATAAGCACTCTTGTTGATTAGTTGGTAAGTATCCTGTAAATGCAAACTCAAATTTATTGTTTATGGCTGAGAGATGATATGTTAATTAATTAATTAATTTCCACCTGAAAACAACTAAGAATGAGGATTTATATATATATAAATGCTGTCCAGCTGGCCTTGCCTCTAAACTTCTATAGTGGCTCTTGGTTCACCCAAAAGCCTAAGGACGCGAAACAATAATACATAGATAATTGTCAAAAAAAAAAAAAATTAACACAAACAGGAATAACTCGATCGAATTCTCTTTACATGTAAAAATTTGTTATGACGTGACAATTAGCAAAGAAGCTGCTGATAAGTCATTTTGCACATAGTTTCATTTACTTCTTCTTGTATATATTCTTATATATTAACGAGATAAAAAGAAGATCTGATAAAAAGGCCATCTGCCTTCAAAAACACCAGTTATCATAAACTCTTCGTACTTTCTCATGTAGATATAAAACGAAAAAACCAAAAAGGTCATATTAAGGGCTCGGTATGCATTTTCAAAAATTATATTATCTAAAAGATGATTAAAACAAAGCACCTACCCAACATAATAATTAGCATTTGAGACTAGTTAGACATGTCGTATTTATGTTTAACCAGTGTTGTGTGTGCTTCATATGTAATATTAAAAAGAACGTGAGTATTTTGTGAAAAATTTCTAGATGAACACGATTTGAAATATGTATAAAGTGTTGCATTTTGGAAATAAAAAAGTAGAAAAATGGGTTGAAAATTAAGGTTTGTTGGTGTGATGGAGATGTATTTAAAAGGCCCTGGCTGTATTACACACGTAGAAATAAGATCGACATGCACACTAAAAGTCGTGTATTAATATATAGAGAAATAAAATGATACACGATATAGGAACACAAGCGTGCTAAAGCATACGTCATCTTCTAAAAAAGAAAATGAGATCTATATATAGTACGCTCATGTCTCAATAGTCTTATCTGAAAACATATTTTAAACTCTAAAAAAAATTGCAAGACTTTCTAAAATTATACCCCTTATTTATCAATAGCTAAAATCACTGTTTTAGAAAAAGCCTTCGCTATTACATAAGAAAATAAATATAATAAAAAAGTTTATTACGTATTTAATTCTTATAAATAACAACTATTTGTTTTCAAAAGATAACTAGAAATATGACATGCTTATGTGATAATTAAATAATTTTACATTTTATTAGTACAAAATATGACTATCTATATGCTATTCAAATTTGCCATTTTGCATGGACATTTTATTTTTAAAAAGAGTAAATAAAACAATAAGGCAAGCCAAAGTTGGCACCCACATATTTGTACATATTAATCTCCTTTTGGCAAGCTCCTTGAGTTCTCGTGGATACTAATCCAAATGATGGAATTGAGAGACTTGGATTATCCTAGTATCAAACACAAGATTGGCAATGGTGCATGTATTTGACTCTGGTATGATAATTTGGCTGACTTCATTCCTCTTATCCAAAATCCTCAGGTCCATCACTTAAGGAACCACATTCCTCTCAACTTAAAAGTCTCATCCTTGCTCTACAATGGTTAATGGTATGGGAGATATCGAGGTTTTGACAGTCTAGTACAATTCCTACCCCAACAGGTTAATGTCTTGAATGATGATTCTATAAGTTGGTCTCTTAATCCGAATAGTACATTCCCTAATAAATCTTGTCATCAGTAACTTCTTAGGAGTCTACGCGAGATATCTTATTTTCTGCTTTTATGGCGAAATTTCGCACATCCTAAAGTTTCTTTTATTATATAGCTAGCGATGAAAAACAGACTTGGGATCAAGGATAGGTGACATGATAATACTAATACAATTTGTGTCTTATGTAAAATGATTTCCGAAGATCGGAACCATCTCTTTTTTCTCTGCAGTTATTGTAAAAGAATATGCAGTAAAATTTTGCATCTACTATCTATTAATAGATATTATTATTCTTGGAATCAAAATCTTAATTGGGCTATTACAAACTCTCAGAAAGGACGGACTAGAGTTTCTTTTGTGAAAGTTGCCTTTACTACTGCTATATATTCTCTTTAGAATGAACGTAATTTTTGACTGTATACTACTCATGAAGAGGAGAAATATCAAGTAATTGACATAATCATTAATTAAGTTCGAGATGCCTTGAGTGCTAAAAATCTTCTTCATTCACTTTTTCTCGATATGCGACTTACGTGAAATCTTTAACTTAACTTCTTAGAATATTTTACTAACATTTTGATTCCTGTTTTTTTCTTGTATATATCTCTTTTGTTCTTGTATATATCTTCTTATATTAGCTCTCATTGTAATGTAGTTATAGTTTTGTCTATAGTTAATCCTTTTCAATTTGCCAGAAAAAACGTATATCCGACTAATAAACCTTTGAATGAGAGGTGGAGTTAGCTTAGTCGCCACTTGTTTGACCTAAAACGAGTTCTTGATTTAACTCGCGGTTGTCACCCTATCCCATCATTTCAGTCTACGTGCTTTCTTTGAAGAGAATTAAATTTACATGTGTCGTCATTAAATGAAGTAGTTAAGAAATGAATACTCTAATCTAGGTGCCAATACGAGAAGGGGAAGGGGAGCATCTAAACTAAGCCCTTTCTCGTTTTTTTTGGAGGAGAAGAGAGAAAAGTTACTTATTGATAATTTCATATGTGGTTTGCTGGTCTAGGCTTGTCAATAGTGTCGAGGTGTCGTCAGTTGATGTTGGTTGGGATTTTCAATTCTGCAAAAGAGAACATTGCAGAGTTCTCCTACGGTATAACTCCAAAGCTCAAGTTATATTTCAGATTTCAGGTATGCAAAAAAGTACTTTGCGGAGAGATTTATATTCCTTTATCTATGAGATGACTTTCCTTTTTATATTAAAAGTGGTAGATAAGGAAAAAAGGCGATGCAGACACGTAGAGACATGATCACCATAAGAAGGTTAATGTCTCAGACTACGACTTCTGCTGGACATAAGAGCGTCGTCGTCATAAAAATGATATCTTATGGTTTTCCCGAAAATGCTTAGTGGGTCTGACAATAGGCCTTTTCGAACTTGCTACATTGAGCTTTCATATATAGTTATGCAATTTAGCCTTTATATTATTTATGTAAGGTGAAGATATCATAAAAAGCAGAAAGGAACGCAGGAGATGGCCAAATGGAGAGAGCTTTTGAGGGTCGCAGATTCTAAAGTTAATCCTTGAAGATAAGGTTGTCAAAATATAAAGATAATGATGTTTTCTATTTTTAATATGACGTACATTTCAAAGATGCATTATATTAAAGAGCTCTTCTTTTAATTGGTACTTAGATAATTAGTTGTAATTAGTCTATAAGTGGTAGGTCTATATGATTGATATTGTATTTTAGGTAATTATATTCTTTAGATAATTTTAATAACTAATTTAAGTTGTATATGACTATATAAAAAGCTTTTCTAGAATTAGTAAAAATGCAATCTTGAATTTATTCTTTAGGTTACTTATACTTCTCATATAGCTTAAGGAATTTTAGGTAAACCCCTTAATCTTTAAAATTCTCGTAATTTTAGCTTTAATTTTTCTATAAAAAAAAACTCTTTCTCATAGATTTTGTTCAAAAAAATAATGAGGAATTTAAGTAACATGAACATTAGACTTGGACTAATAAAATGTTATTATCAATATGGTAATTTAACTCAACTCTTAAATTAGACCCGAACTAATAAAATTTGACTTAAATTAATAATTTAAGATAATTATAATAAATTATTAATTTGAGTCAGATTTAATTAGTTCATTTCAAATTTTCAAACTTGGTTGAATCATCGTGTAAGTAGTATAATAAGCTTTTATGAAAAATTAAAAACTCAAAATGAATTTTTTCAAGAATTCAAAAATTAATTTTCAAAACTTTCTTAAATTATAGAGGAGATTTATGTGTTTTACCCTATTCTCTATAATAGCATGCTCTATTTCCACCTTCCTTATTTAATCTTTTCAAGTATTAGAGTTGAGAAAGATGTTAAGAATAAGTGGACATATAACTGGAAGTGCACTCCGTCACTTCTAAATCCAACTTCATAATTGTTCTCACAATTATTGTTGACAATTATTATAATACATTCCAAATCATCACTCAAACATTAAACGAAAAAATTACTTTTAATGATCAATCAATTATTATGGTAATTTTTGGAAGAAAAAACATAGTTATCTAGATGGATCTACTTCACGACTTTCTTTAGATGATTCCTCTTGTATGACATGAGACTAATAGGTCGTTCATTGTCATTATATGACTTATCCATTTTATGGAAGATAATATCGGAGCAACGTACCTTTTCACCCCATGACAAAATAAATTTGGGATGTTATCTAACTAAAATACTTGAATTTTAAAATTTCTTCTTAATTTTTAGGCAAAGGAACTTCTTCAAAATAATCTTTATGTTACTCAATATGTAAACAACTTAAGAAATCTTTCTCATAAGGTTAATCTTTTCAATGTTATTTCTTGGAAATACATCGTGGATGCTAAACTCTTCAGGAAGATGCGTGGTAAGAATTGGTTTTATAATTTTCTTACGGACCTTAATAGAAAATGAATTTCATGGGCAATTGCTTATATTGTGATCCTTTGCTTTTAGTATAAGTTATATTTGTTGAGGTTCGCTGTGAAGAACATTGATGATGTGTGATACTTGGTAGCCCTTTGAACATACTTGAATCATCTGCTTTGACTACATGAAATTTGTGATGGGAATCAAACATCTTCTCAAGCTATACAAGTTTCAAAGCAAATGAGCCATAAAGAGGCACTACAAGAAAATTGGTTTTGCTGACAGAAAGAGTTGTAGGAAAAACAGTTGTAGATAAAATTTTTTGACAAAATTACAATTTATGTCAAAAAATTTATCGATGGAATTACAATTTCTGTCGGTAAATTTCCCTATGAAATTACAATTTCGGTTACTAATTTTCTCGAAAAAATTAAAATAACTTTACTAACAGAATTATAATTTCTGTAAAAAATTTACTGACGGATAAGTAATATCCTTTACTAAATTTACCTTCAAAAAATCGCATTCTATTAGTAATTTATCCACGGAATATTTTTTTATCAGTAATTTACCCACATAATATTTCATTTCGTCGGTAATTTACCTACAGAATATAGCACTCGATTGGTAATTTACTTACAGAATATTGTAATTCTGTCAAGAAATTTACCTATAGTAATTTTAGCTAACATTTCTCACTTCCCACTCGATTTTTTTGTTGATAATCTATTGATTTTTTTCTACATTTAATTTCTCTAAATAGTATAATCTTGATTGATAATATAATGTAAAAATTATCCTGATTGGTAATATCATATAAAAATTATAATGGACAACAATAAGGACCTTGAAAATAACTGTGAATTGATAATTTATAAAAAAAACTTGAGTAGCAAAATATCAAGTACATTCACTTAAGTACCAAAATATTATAAATCTAAGCTTTGTAGTTGGTGAAGGTGAATGATCTGACTATTGTGATGAGGTGCTGCTCCTCTCCTTCAACTCATCCATCTCATTGCTGAGCTATATACTCTATCGACTGTCATAACTGAGTTGCCAGCATCTTCTCTATGCTTTCAAGCTGAACAACTCTCTCATTGGATGCGGACCACCTACTAGATCTAGCTATACTGGATATGGAGGATTGCGAATAGCATATGTTTGTAAATGAATCTAAGCCGAAAATCTTTTTACGGCGGTCCCTAATACCACCTGCATAAAGATATATTTAACTCTCATCAACAATTTTGGGGTTCTGAAATTGTCATTTAATGCTTTCTTGTATTTGATCCTATTATTATAATTATTTATGTTAATAAGTGATAATTTTTAACTAATATTATTTATCAAATTAATATTAAAGTATAAATTTTACATACATTAAGTTGTCTGCATCGAATATTGATGAAGGTCACACCATCATTTTTCTGAGTATGGGGTGTGCAAAGAGAGTTGACGTAGTGTAGGTTTCCTACTCATAGACTTTTCCTGCATCAGAATAAAGTGTTATAATTAAGTGAACTATAATTTACAAAAATTTTGGTGGAGTTTCATCTATTTTATGATATTTATCCCTCTGTTAAACAAAAAAATTATCTCAATAACATAGTCATTCATGGCAACAAGCACTTATAAAACTATCATTCTTCATAATACATATATTTTTTCATTCTAAATTTCATACATCAAATGTCATACAACACATTTCATACATCAAAATACATAAATCAGAATAAAAGTATAAAGTTTAGATACTTACAAGTTTCTCTGCATGCTCCTGTTGGGTCATAAATCCTCTAGTGTGTATAGGTAGACTCTCTTCCTCCAATCCTCCTTGTCTGTTTGTAAAACTACGCTTTGAAATAGAGATTGTCTTAGGTGTTGCCTAGTACTGCTGCTAACGACTCTATATATCTTCAAATATATAAGGAAATCTTGTGTATCGAACTAAGAAAGTCTCTATAACATATGCAGGCTCGCCTCTCCCATATATCATAAATGACAGCATCGAATTTTGAATCCCAAAAAAATTCTTTTTGAAAAAAATTAAAGAATTTAAATAAAATAAAAAAGATTAACGATTTTTTTGTACCTTAAACTCCTGATAATAAAAATCCTTCGCTTCTGAGAGATATTCTTCTATATATAACCCTCAAGTTCTATCATCTCCTTGAACTTGGATGAGATATGACTAAAGCATGTTTCAAACGGAACCAACCTAATATATAAGCTATTTTAGATCATTTTTAAATTAAAACCTATAACTTCAGTACAAACTTATGGTGTTATCATATATTACAAAATTTTTAGAATTTTACTCACAAATTGTTGACAATTGTAATGTAAATTCTTCCATCAATTTCCTTGGCTCCAGGATGGAGCCCTCTTCCTTCATTGTCTATAAAGATTATCTAATTTTTCTTTATCATAAATAGTTCCTCATAGTACGTTCTTACATATTGGAATAGCTTTTCAGGGAGAATCAATTATGAGCTCCAAATCATATAAGGTTACTAAACAATAAATTGATTAGTTGTATTCGATTAGTAAAGAAAAGAAGCCTCTTGTTCTAGTGATTGACTCTCTTAAAAATAGTGTCAAAAAGAGTTTCGCAGCCTATAAAGGTTAGTCTCTTGGTGGTAATAAGAATTCGTAATTATTTAAATGGATGTTATTTGGCAAGTAGCCTTAAAATAAAGTAGAACCACTTTACTAGTTGAGATGCCTTAACAGATATCAAAAAATAGATTTTACGCCTTTTAATTGATAATCTTAAGAGCATGTCGAATACATGCAGAAAGTTCATCAAAGTTTTCATACATTTGGCATTTGCTCCAAAAAGAAATAACATGTCATTTATAAAGGATAAATTGAAGAAACAAAATGAAATAAAGTGAATGGTTTATAGTCTAGGGTAGATTAGTTTTCTGTTATTTAAATCTATGAAGACAACTTTTAATATATCTAAACATGTAAAATTTTTTAAAGGAAGCCTAAACTAAAATTATTTTTCATGTTTTTCCCTTAGCCATATAAACTGGATTGGACGTTCAAGATAGTTATATAAGTTATCATAATTATTTTGACTTCATTATTTAGATCTTTGGGGTTTTTATGTCATTACTTTTATTTCTTAAGCATGCACTTCCTTTTAATATAACGTATATGCACTTCCTTTTAATATAATGTATAACAACATTTGGTATATGTTTACTGTAGTTATAAAAATTAACAGTTATATTATAAGCATTCCTTCTAAAGATGGTTTAACACCTAAGGAAGATGAAGGCAATGAATAACGATGTGAGAGACCTATTAGAGAACTTTCATCAAACACTTGGTACGCTTTATAAATTCATCCCTAATTTATTTCAAAATTGCTATCTTTTTCCATTATACACCAACATTAATACAGAACAACAAATAATAACCCATTAATAACTCAAATAAACCTTGACAACTCAATCCATATTAACAAAGCCAACAAACATAAAACCATTTAACAACAAAAATTGAAGCAAAACAAATAAACCCAAGATAATGGAAGCAGTTGGTGGAAGAACAAATGAAAATGATGAGCGACATTGACGAAAGAACAAAATGAAAGCAGAGGAGAAACAAAGAAGAATGGAACTAAGAAGAACGATAAGGGAGGGGACTTCGATTTTTTGGTTTAAAGTGGAAGGAAAACGATTGACAGAAGAAAAAAATGATAGCAGCTTGATTTTTTGGTTTAAATTGGAAGGAAAATGAGTTTTTTGGTTTAAAGTGGAAGGAAAACGATTGACGGAAGAACAAAATGATAGCAGAGGAGAAACGAAGAAGAACGACAAGGGTAAGGGCTTTGATTTACCTACGAAACTATCATTTCGTAGGTAAATTCAAATGACGTTGATATTGTGGTTTAAATTGGAAGGACGGAAGGAATTTACCTATGGAATGGAGTTTCCATAAGGAAATTACCTACAGAAATATCACTCCATAGTTTTTTACCTATGGAACTTTATTTTCGTCAAGAAATTCCCTACATAAACATATTTCAGTAGTTACATTACCTACGAAGTAATACTTTCATGAGTAATTTTTACCAAGAACCATTGGTGCCTATTTTTATTACAACTTTCACTATTCCATCACCACATTTTGTCGACAAAGTTTGGCGGAAAAATACCCTCCTCTTTTAGCGACAACTTTTTTTGGGGTCATAAAACATCATTTTTTCCAACAAGTTTAGCTACGGAATCAATTTTTCTTAGTTAATTTACTACGAAATTTTTTTGTAAGGAATTTTCTGTCAATAATTTGCAATTTTCTTGTAGTGAGGGGCATGTACATATTGCAAAGGATTCAAGCCAACTGTCAAAAGTTATTGGATATCTAATAAAGAATGATGGAGGACTATTAACTACAAGCAAAGTAAAGAAGGCTAAAGAAGCTCACAAGGATTTAATAGCGGATCTTTATACAATGAGTGAAATTTGATTCTTCAAGAGAAAAACTTCAAGTCGATAATGTTGATTTAAGTAAAGGAGCAAGTTAAAGAATAAGGTACATAATGTAACTAATGTTGGTACATAATGTAACTAATGTTGGACACAAAAGTAAATAGGCATTGGTCTTTCTTTAACTTTATAAATTGGACGAATAGAAGCAATTTAGCACCGGAGTTGAACAAACTCACTTTATTACGTATATTAAAATTTATAGAACAATATCAACATTAGTATGCTTATTGGACAAGCATTAGACATGTGTTTTAGTTGTTTAGGATTTTATTGTTATTTCTTTTTGAGATTTTAATTATAGGGTTTTATATTTATTATAGGCTTTCTTATTATTGTAATAGCAGCTTATCATTGTTAATGATCAACCAGAACATTGAATAGAATTTTTTTAATCTTTTAAAGTAACTTTCATTTTAGGTTCTCTATAAACATATGATCTTATCTAGCTTGGTAAAGACAATGAAACCCTAGATATTATCACTCCAAATCCTTTATAACTTTTTGTGTTTATTTTTCTTGCATTAAACTTGTCATAATAGAATAATCCTTAGCCCAGTTATATTGATATCAATTCTTAATAGTCCTATTTGTGAGGGTTGTATCAGAATTTAAAATTAGAGACATCTTTTATATTCATATTTGTTATTGACAAATTATATTGTGTCTTTTCCTATACATTCAATTTCTTTTAATGTTTATGTCATTCTCAAGATTTATTAAGAAGGAATTGTTCTCAAGTATCTTGTACCTTGTTTTTTTATTTTCCAAGTTATTAAAGAAAAGGAAAAGTTTCATGAAGATAAGTATTAAAAAGTCTCATTTAAATCGTACAAAAGGGGCTTCCAAATACATTATTCATTGTAAGAAAGGATTATTCATATCCCAACATGGACAAAGCATTCTACATACCATAAAAATTCTACTTCTTATTATTCTTGCATTTTCTTGCTTTTTAATTCATTTTTGTTAATTTCTTCTTCTCTTTTATTAGGTCTAACGGGTTCTATACAGGTCAATTTTTTATTTTAGAGTGTTCTTATTTTTTTGTCCTTTAGTGGCATTTTCTTTATTTTATTTATGTCTAATTTGCATATTTGAGAGTTATCTGACAAAAGGGGAATATTCAAAAATAAATTTCTTCATATAGGTTATCTAGTTTGTAAAGAATCTTTAGTTAAGAGTTTTTTTAAATAAAAGAAATTATATTAATCATAGCAAATGAGTTGCATTATTTGTCTGCAATTAGCATATGCAGAAGTTACAATAAAACACTAAAAGAACCAAGTAAAATTGAATTACAGAATCTAGATGTTCTTCATCGCATTACTAAGTGAGCTGCATCTGTTGTGAGCTATGAAAGCTACTTAAACCCAGTTAACAATCTATTTGGCTATCTGAGTTTAGGTTATGAGTAGAGTGAAATTTTGAGAGAAGCATGTGAAGGAGTGCTTTTCTGCCAATAACATTTTATTATAGCTTAAAACTAAAATAAAAGTTCATTAAAAGACAAGGAAGTGAGTAAGGAGGAAAGAGTGGCGAAAGACCTGAAGTATATCATAAACATGATATAAGGTTAATGTGAACAGCTCATTAGACAATTCAGTGAAGTAAGGGATACGTTGGAGAAGCATGAGGTTGCTATAACTAGTCTATAACAAAATCCATCAATACCTTCTCGAATGGATGATGTTGAGACATATGATGAGATTGAGGATGCTACTAACTACTTAGAGGATGTCACTAAAAAAGGTAACAAAACGCCACCTATTAGGATGCAAAAGGAGATGAAAATGGTGATAAGGATATATTTTATGTCAATTTTCTATTATAGGAATCTCTTTGAAAGGTTGCAAGCATTAACTTAAGGGTCTAATAGTGCGCAAAAAGTACTACAAGGAGATAGAGATTGATATAGTTAGGGTGATTATGGAGGAAGACCAAGAGGCAATAATGGCTCGTTTTATTTATGGACTAAATTTAAAAATTACCAACATTGTTAAACTACACCATTATATAAAGATCGATGATACGATGAATATGACCATTATGAAGGTGAAAAGATCACTTAAAATTAGGCCTTATAATTGTTTTAGTGTTTCTTAAACAAGTTTTTCATCATACAACAAACCATAAAGCAAAGAGGATGATAAAGTTATAAAGCGTAAATATAAAGCAACTGTAATGAAATTGCAAGCATCAAGTGGAGAGAAAAGTTAGGATTGATTCCTTTTCAACAACTGGGAATCAAGATGTCAAGTTCATTAAATGCTTAGGTAGATGGTATATAACTTTATAATTTTCCAACAAAAGAGTGATGATATTGAGAAAAGATAGAAAATATAAGTACGAGAGTGAAAAGGAAGCAGATAATGATATTCTTAGTTTAGAGAATGCTGGTCACTAGAAAGGAATTATGTATGTGGGAGAGAATGATGTGAACGAGTAGAGAGATATTCCCTTTCAAATAAGGTGTTCTATCAACGATTGAGTTTGTAGAAAGATCATAGATGAAGGGAGTCTCACCATTGTAATTAGTATTAGTTAATGAAGAAGTTTAAGACCACTAGTGAAAAAACCCTAAACCATATAATCAATAATAGTTTAATAAGAGCGAGAAAATTAGGGTAACAAAATAAGTTTTGATTTCTTTCTCAATTGAGAGGTTCATTTATTTGGTGTAAATATAATATTGTGTTGATACAAATAGGTAACATTCTTTTAGAGCATCCTTAGCGATTTGATAGAAGAGTCAGGTATGATAGGTATAATAATAGATATTCCTTTTTCATGAATGAAAATTTGATTACCATTGTTCTACTGTCACATAAGCAAGTTTTGGAAGATCAACTCAAGATTTATGATATTTAGTAGGAGAGATTAAAAGGAAGGAAACAAGAGCAAATACTTAGAGGTAATTCAATCCTTTTAAGGAAAGCAAAAATGAGATAGATAAAATTTTGAGTTTAGTAGTGAGAGTTGGGGATATCAGAGATGTATTCTTAGCCAAATTATAAGTACTTTTAGATTTTGTAGATGAAGATACTAATTTGACGACAAATCCTTTTAAGGAGAGGCGAAATAATAGGAATCAAGCATCTAGTCTAGTTATACAAGCTTCAAAATTAGGAGCTATAAAGAGGGGCTTGAACAAATTGCAAAGGATTTAAGTCAAACTCCAAAAGTTGCTAGAGATCCACTAAAGAACGATGGAGGACAATTGATAAAGAGTAGAGTAAAAAATAACAAAGAAGCTCTCAGTAATATAGTGGATCTTTATATAATGTGAAGCTTTGCTTCTTCAAGGGAATGAATTGAAGCATATAATGTTGATTCAACTGAAGAAGTAAGATGAAGAATAAGGTTACATAATGTAACAAACGTCAAACGTTAAATTAAACTAGCTTTGGTCTTTTGTTCGATTTACGAATTACGGGAATAAAAGCAAACCTATGCTAGAATTGAACATATAACTAATGTTAGACTCGTCTTTTTTATGTGTACTAAAAGTTTTAAAATAAATGATAAGATATTATTTGGTTATGTTAATTGGACTTATCTCTTGTATTTTAAATTAATTTTGGTGCTGAGGAAAACTAATATTTATTTCATTTTATTAGATGACAAGTAAAGATTGAATCAAATTGGAGCATTATTGATCCAAATCATGAATTTTGGAAAAATGGACAAATTATTGCAATGGATAAGGTGAGATCACACCTAATATCAAATTCACCCAAGAGTTGAATTCAATTAGAAAACTTACTTCAAGCCTATTATGTAGAGATTTGAATTTTTTTAGACAACAAATCTCTACAAGATAGATGGAAGCTAGGTTTTGAGTAGGAAAAGGGGAAAAAAGCTTGACATACACCTTCTCCATCATTATCTTTTATTTTCTTGGCATTTTCTCTTTATCTTTCATCTTAATTTGCTTACATTTTTGGTATTGGAACTAAAACCAAGTGTGCCTAATTTCAAATATTCTGATTTAAAGAGACTCAAAACTCTAGCTGTAACCTTGTTAGATTTTGTTCTAAATCTAGATTTTATTTTAATTCAAATATTTCTTATTTTGTATTCTTATATTACGAATATTTATTATTAATTAATTTGACAAATGATTTTGATCTAGACTACTCTCTCTTACCAACTTGAATATTTATTTAGTAAACAAACCCATAATAAATAAAAAAATTGAATTTAAAAAATTATTAGAACTCTCACAAGGAGTTAGGGTCCCATTAATTAGTGGTCTAAATTAAAAATTTTTAAATGTTGGATTTCTTTTCGACATCCAAAATATTTATGTTTAAGTTAAATTTTGATACAAATGTTATGTTTTAAGTTTCCTTTGTTTGCCAAATTACCTTTTGAGATAATGTTTTTTAAAATAGACCTAAAAGAATATAAATTAAAAAAAGTTTAACAACTAACTCTTAAGGACCCAAATTTATGTGAGTATATAAAAGACTTTAATTTCTTTTCCTTGTAGATTAATATCAAGTGACTTTAAATGAATATTAGTAATTAATATCACATTCATGAATTCAATGAGAAATATCAATGGTACCTCCAATAATTAATTTTAAAAAAATGACCAAGATCCCTCACATGATCTAAGTAACAAAATTGGTATCAAAGGACTAATTATTAAACCAAGTGAGGAAGACAACGTTGTAACTGATGATGATATATATAAAAGCAGGTAAACACTTACTTTTTTACTGAAAATATTTGAGGATATTTACTTGGTATACATATCTAAGAGAAAAGAGCATTGTTCTCTACAAAGAATGATTGATTATTGAATTTAGTATATGAGAATTACAAGCATTGCTCTTCAATTTTATAAATGCTTTGTATGTACACTTTACTTATATGATATAATCTTTGACAAAAAAGGAGAGAGAAGTTTTCCTTTTTTGATTCTTATACATTTATATATCATATAACTTTTTAATTTTTCATAAAATGGGGAGAGGATAGTGATATCTTATTCATTCATGGAGAATGGATTAAAGGGAAGCATATATTATATACTTCTTTAAGATAAAGAGAGCTTACTCAATATCATTTATTTTTCCAATATCAATAAAGTTTCATTACAAAAAGTGGGAGATTGTTGACCAAATGAGGTTTTAATCCATGGTTTTGATGTTAACAAAATATATTTCTATTAATAAATGTACTTTTTGTGATATTAGTTGCTTTATTATATTGAAATCAAGAAATATGTAAATGTTGAACTTTAACATAAGGATAGAGTGAGTAAAGGGGTCAACTGGATAAATTGAACAATTAATAGAAGGAGAAAATAAGTAAAGTGGAACATAGTTACATATATGCCATTTAAGTGAAAAATCAATAATAAAGAGAAATTAAGCATATCAAAACTATCAAATCATTTCAATCCTTCTTATAACCTTATTTTGATCATTTTAATGCATTAGAGGCTTAATTTTTATACAATCATTTACACAAAGAACATAATGCATAAATCCTTTCATAATGGAAATTTATTTTGATATTTAAAGAAAATCAATTGATCTTTAAAATAATCTTTGCAAAATTTTTGAAATAATTTTGGACCAAATTTTAGTCAAAGAAATATGGTTTGATTTTTTTTTAAGAACTTCAAAAATTTTTGAAAACATATTTTCAAGCATATTGGTTTATCAATGTATTGTTGTAGATGATAATGTACTATTTTTGGACATATTAGCTAGTTGATATTTATATATGGTAAACTAATGTATAAAAAAAGTAAAGAAATAATGTACCATGAGTTTGTATGTCATATTGGTAGATACAATATTGATCGACTAATATGACATACTAGTTGGTTAGTGTGTAAAAAATTGGATGGCCATACTAAAGAGTTTATAAGTCTTAGGAGGCTAGAGAATACATATTTGCATTATATAACATATATTGAGCCTTTTTTTTCATTAGTGTAAGCAAGAGAAGGAGTTTTTGAATATTTAAATATTTGATGAAAGGTCTGAAAAAGTATTTAACTTTTGCAAGGGATGTTTATGTACTTGATTCTATTTTCAATATTTACCTGGTTCTTTTCTCCAATCTCTCTCTCTCTTTCTCTCTCAACATTCTTCAGATAAGTTTCTTCTTCTCTTATCTTTTCCGCAAGTTTGTTAGTATGCATGTAACTTAAACTATTGTGTTACATGTTCAATATACAAAAGCTTTTCCTAAGCATTCGTTGATAGGATCAAGTGTATCAAGAGCAAGAAATTTGGTTTAAGTCTAACGTTGGACTTAAGCTTTATTGTTTTTTATCATAATAAATAACAAGTTGTTGAGGAGAATGTTGTTTTTATCATCACTTAAAAGGAATGACCTTTTCTTTTTGTTGCTAGAATTTGTATGGTAAAGTTTTATTCAATTTTGGATCAATTCATTCTTTCTCTGAGAATTTATGAGATTTGATTACCAAAAGAATTCAATTAAACATAGAATTTAATGCTAAATTGACTTTTTAGAATAAAACTATTATTATTAATTCATCACGGAATGTTGACGTGACGACTAGTTTTTGATGCAGAAATGAGCACTAATAGGAGGAATGCGGCAAAATTCTTCCTAATCAAGAACAAATTGATGCACAACAAATCTCTTGATCAAACACTAATCACCCCTTGCCTTCTATAGCCAATCTTTTTCTTCAAGGCTTTTAGTATTATCTCAATTATCTATTTTCTTTATTATTTGTCTCTCATTTTTGTTAGGAAACTATAAGAGATGAAAGTTTGATTGTATATACAATATATTGTGTAAAGCTTCCAATAGTTGATACATGATTAGGAAAATCAGTTCTTTCGGAATAGTCATCGATTCCAAAAACTATGTTTGTTTAATCAGGTATTTATGTGTTCGAAATTGGGTTCCTTACACTATTTGACTTAATTAGCTATTTAAGTTATATACTTTTTGTTTCTTAGGTGAAACACATCATACGTGTGGTTCATCTAATTCAGTGATTCATACTGCATCTGGGGAATTGTTCACTGTAACTTCTGTTAGTTTAGTTAAAGCCAAGAAGATGTTGGAAGAGAGTGTCAATAAACCAACCCCTGAGAGAAAATTTTTTACTGTTTCACTTGATGCCTTCGAACGTGCAAGGAGCCTTATCAGGAATCGAGACATAGAGAATTCCTTTACCTTATCTACCAAGTCTTATATCACTTAAAATCTAAAAAAATAATTATTTCCTTTTCTTTTTGAAAGAATAGGCGTGAAACTTTATCTATTGTTTTGTTTGTAATAATTTTTAAACTTCTAATTAAAATCTTGTATTACTTACCATATATCATTATATTATATTACTTACCATATTTCAACATTTATATGTATTATTATTATATTACTTACCATATTTCAATATTTATATATATTATTATTTTATTGTTAATAAATATTCATGATTAAGAATAGTAGTCAACTTAAATTTATGATATTTTCATTTTATTAACATTAAAATTTTAGGTATGTTTAATTTTTTATATTAAAAAATATTTACTTTTCTAAATTTAAATTACCTATCATGTGTTTTTTAACAATATGTTTAAAATTTGAAAACATTTTACAATTTTTAGATGCTGCATTCTTTTTTCACGAAAAATTTGTATGAACGTAGATGTACTATGTATAATAGGCATGATTAAAGAATCATTTTGGTATAAATTCATACATTTAAAAAAATCTTGTAGAGTTTAAATTCATTAAGTAAAATTGTAATTATTTCAACTTTTAGCGATAGTTTAGAAATTCGTGGCCAAAAGTCATGCCTTTTGCAATGATTTACAAATTTGTTATTAAAGGCTTGACATTTTGCAACGAAAATGTTAAATTGTCGCAAAAGGTCGACCCTTTGAGACACAATTTTGAGAAACGCCACGAAAAAATAAGCTTTTAGCGACGTTATTGAAAATTGTTGCCAAAAAAAAAGTGGCTAAAAGTTTGTATATGCTTTGATAGTTTATTAAGGCCATTAAGAAAAAAGATATATGCAAAGTTCAATCTCATCACAAATTAATTATATAAACACAAGGAGAGTAAGATAACTATTCTGATTGTCAACTATTCTGATTGTCTATACGTATGGTATTGTTTTTACATTAGATATCTTAGAAGAGATGACATGAGTAAAAAAAGGTTTGACTTCAGAATTCGAGATGGAAGGCGTAGGAAAACTTTGGTAATTTTTTGGATAGAAGTTGCAAGAAATAAAGCAGGAATTTCAGTCTGTTAAAGAAAACATGTGCTTGACCTATTATGTTCGAGTGTGAACTAGTCCAAACTCTCGTGGATCCAAAAGTGAAGTTGGATGACAAAGAACAAGCAATCTAATGCATCGAAGAAAATTTCAATGATTGACAAGTAAATTGATTTATTTATCATATACAAGACCTAACCTTAGTTTTGTTGTCAGCTGCATTAATCAATTCATACATGCTCCATCTTAAAGAACATACGGCAGCATCATCTGTGAAGTAAAATATTTTAAAAGAACTCCAATTAGAGGATTATTCTTTCAAAAGACATACAACCATAAAATTAAGGCATTTACAAATGTGAGTTGGACAGGATTTGTTACAGAAACTATATGTATTACGCATATTATAAACAACCCTTCTGTTAATCTGTAGAAATACTCTCTATTTATCTCTTTCCTTCGGTTATCGTTTATTTTATTATTATATATACCACACCCACGAATTAAAATTTTTAAATAGAATTGTATAGGACTCAAAATTCTAAATAGCTAAAGATTACATTAAGATAATATAAATTTAGAAGCAGTTCTAACTCGGAAAAAAAACGTAGTATGAAAGCGAAATTAAGCCAAATATTTTTCAAACTAGTTGTATCAATCTTGTAACTAAATTTCAAAATATGTAGTGATGTGCTACTTGAAGTTAACTATATCTTCATCTTCACAAAGAATGCCTTGAGAACAGTTCTTCAATTGAAAGGAATACCTAAATGGAAAATTATATACAGATGAGTAAACTATAACTGCAGTTGGGTTGGCTTTAGTGCTCCAGATTTTGAATGGAGTCCCTAATCACAAAAAATTCTTGGGAGTCAGTTCCTCGCAAATAAAGGTTGTCTACATGAAATTCAACTCGGAAAGGTCGTCAGTTGGTATAGCGAGACCAAATGTATCATGGTCTGCCAAGAAATCTTCATCAATATTATTCAACAATATGTCAATATCTTGGCGATCACCAAATCCAATAGCATCCAATTCTGACAGGTTCAAAAGATCAATGTTCTCATCTGCTTCCCTAGAAGTATCTCGAGGAACATCACCATGAAATGTTGACGCAACTTCTCTGTCTACTTTACCGCTACCACCGACCAAGGGATGCCTCGATATACGAGGTCCATTTTGTGAAGTTGATACTCGACCACTCTTCTGTTTAGACTCTGATTTTGTATCTAGGTCATTTCTGGCACCTCTCGGGTCCAAGTCTCTAACCCCTGAAACAGAGTCAGTTCTCCGATGGGCCTTGTTTTGATCCCTCTCTCTGTCACTTCTCTTTCCCTTCACACCACCACGAACAGAGTTCTCGAGAGCAGATGTTAACCTTGATGAAGCACTGCCATTAACTTCATCAAATAACACTTCTTTCTTCTCAACTATACCAATGTTATCACCGTTGCAATCGTGTCTCCCGAAAGTGCTGGAAATAGTACCTGCAATGAAAAAACGCAAAACAAAAGTTATACGATGGTAACATATGTAAGCTTTTTTCTTTTTGTTTTCCTTTTCTTTTGGACCCTGTTTAAGTTTGGTCAGCAAGTGTTACAAGGAGTAAGTGGTGAACAATATTGTTTCATACTGACATTCCAACTTGAGGAAACATACCACCAGAGTGAATAATTTCTAGCATGAACAAGTGACAATGTCAATATCAAATCGATACCTGATCCTCCTGCCTCAGTGTGATGATCACGAATGTCATTGCATGTGTTACTAGCAGTTCCTGACCCAACACAATCAGCAGATTTGGCTTCCATGCAGCATGGAGGTCTAGAGAAGAGGATCTCCTGTAGTTTAGGCTCAGTGAAGCAGCTGTCTCCTGTGTCTTCAAATTTTTTACATCTACCAAGAGTACGTTGAACAAAGGCCAATGCAGCTTGTTTAGAGACCTTGCGAATTGCCCCTTTTGAGGTACTATTTGCTGCGCAAGCCTGTATAGATTAATGAACATGAAATTCAACAAGTCCGGTGGAGGAAACTATTATCATTACTTCCAAACATAACGAGTACCCAGTACTTTACTGTCCAATACAAATGTATCAACCTTCCAAATTCAACGGTAGAAAAGAACCCCATAAAGTTCGTCTGGCAGGTTCACACAATGCCTTCTTTACCCACAACTGTTAATTTCTTAAATCATCTTCTCTTTTTCATTTACAGAGCAGAGGAGCCACAAGTCGATGAGGATAGATATCTACTCTGCTACAACATTTTTATGTTTCTTTTTCCCTTATATTATTGGGGTTTAGTTGTAGTAGTATTAGCTTTTAAGGTTTTTTCACTATCAAGTTTAAGGGTCCAAACTAAACAAGTGAAATCTAGAGTTCAGGTCCTATTGACTAGAGTAACTTCGGTTTCTGTTTTAAATTTGGGCAAAAACAAGGATTTTTTCTGTCAAATTCTTTTCCAAGAGAGAACAGATTCCTACATACCTCAATCAAAGACTTCCTCGTAAGGTAATTGCAAGCTTCAAGTTCATTATTTGTATTGTGCATAGAATTTAAAAAGATCAACATAAGAGGATGACTCCAAACAATTACCATTCGTTTCCTGTAAGCTATCTCAACTAGTTGGTCCATGGCGATCTGTTGAATGCTCCTGCAAAATGATATTCATACTTTAATTCCAGATCAAAATTGGAACTATACAATTCATCAAACTGCAAAGACAAACCTTTTCTCATCCTCTTTCCCCTTCTGAACACCTTTATCGATTTTTCCTAATTTCTTTCTCTTCCTCCCTATCTGTGGATTGATAGGTTTCATAATTAGTATGACAGTAAGGAATGAAATAAATACAAGAGTTAAAAATTCAAAACATCAGAGTATTACAAAAAATTATTCGTGAGAAATTAAGTATTGAAAAACTGTACAAAAGCGGGTTTAACTCTGAGAGAAAGGAAAAACCTGCTGGAACAACCCTTCCTCAAGTTCAAGCATATCTTGACTAATCATTTCTCCCTCAGCTAGATCAGGCTGTAAAAAGAAATAGATCCAAATAAGCCATAGTACCAACTGCAACCAAAGTCTAATACTCAGAAGAAAGCAACATCTGACAAAAGAGCCTACCAGTGTCTCTGGAAATAAACCGATACTCTGTAGCTCAAGTGCAAGCCTATCATCAAGAGACATCTGCTGATATTGATGACCACGAGAAATGTCAGAGACAACTGACTCCGTTGTGTCCAGCAGAACCATTACATTAGTACGAATTTCATTGGCATGTCCAATATCTGAATGGGACAAATCATCATCTACTGACCCCAATTCACTAGAATATGTTGAATTGGAGATGCTTGGTTTCCATATTTTATTAGATGTACAACTCTTATCACATGAAAGTCTATCCAACAAATGACTTCTCTGGGTAACAAAATCCAGTTCTGACTCTACTTCAGAATCCATTTTGTCCCTATCTTTGGATTCAACATCAATCAGATTGCATGAACCACAATACGAATCGTCACTGGCATAGTGTAGATAAATACTTTTCCCCTCATCAAGGGTGTAAAATTCTTCACCGTCATCATCTTCAATCAGCGCGGACAGAACTCTTTGGTATAACGGGGTAAACTTGTCCAAAGTTCCAGTCTTATGTCCTCCAGATATAGAAGATACCTTACCCAGTTGCTTATAGGACTCATGTCCTTGTCTTTCACCAGTATAATTAAGTAATTCATCATGCTCAACAGTAGCCTGGGAAAAGAAAATCCAGAATGATAGAAAAGCTTTTATATTGCTTAAACTCCATAAAAAAATTCTTCTTCCATGATTCAAAGTAGTGCACTAAAGTTTAAGAAATGAACACAAAATTTAGCAGCCAAAATGCAAAATTTTAAAAATAATTTGAAGTCCAAACATTTTTTTCCCCTCTAACAAGGAAATACAGGCATGAAAAACAAAATGAGAGACAAATCCAGTACCTGAACATTGTATCCAGTGCCATGCATGTGACACAAACAACCATCAAGCTCTTCTGCATGACATAACTGATTCAACAACAAACAAAAAGAAAGAAAAGAAATTTGTAAGTCTAATCAAGATTGTTAACGAATCACCACTTTATTTGCTTAATGCCTCAACGACTTGTTACCTGTCGTTTCAGAAAGGAAATCTGCTCCGAGCTGACATTGGTAAAAATAGACTCCACTTTGTTCCAAAAAGGACCAGAACAGGCAAGTTCTACAGTTGAAGATTATATCACATGCAAGCATATATTAGGCTAACTATACATAACTGCTAATATATGTGAAAGTTTTACTGGAGAAGTTGAAAGAAATGGTTAGAACACGTACTGCTAGCATTATGAGCCGACCTGGCAGCTGCAATCAATTCTTCCCGATCATCATCAGATGCACCTATATGTGAATTGAAACGTTGTGATTCCATCAAAGTTTTTGATACATTTAAGCTTATTAAACAGTGAATATGCTAATTTAATCGTGTAGAGGTGACAAAGCCTTAAGATCTGAAATGCTTGATAGCAAAGCAGTTGCAGCAAAAACATTTTCCTAACACAAATTTGAAAGAAAACTCCAAATCAATGCTACACCTTGCGTGAACCATCATTGGAAACCTATGACCTTTACGAACTTCAACGGGGTTTCATTTCATCACCACAATACAAGCATGCTTCGAATCTGATCTAAATCTAAAGTAATACATAAATAATACCTGCAAAATCTAAGGAATTGCCACTCAGTATTTGGCCAACATTAGACACAGCCTTCCTATCTTTCAACTTTTTGGAAGGTAACCGTCCATTTCTGCTAATGCAAATAAAGCAAATGCACATCAATATACGAAATATGATAAAAGGAAATACACCTAAACTTAGATCAATTAACCGGTGGTTTTGAAATCTAGGAGTGTGAGTTGGAAATGTATTGGATTAGGGGAAGACACCTTTTGTTCCTTTCAGCCTCAGGCTTCACATTTGTCAGTGGCTTTATTGTTGGCACATTCTCTAACTTTTCCCTCAGCGAAGGGGTGAATGGCCTTACTGAGGAAGAACGCCTACCAGTCCTCCCTCGTCTTTGCACACCATCTACAATCTCATTATTAGGTACTTTGTTTTTCTTAGCATGCAAAAGAAAGGCCCCAGAATTCTCGGATGTAGTCAGTGCAACTTCACCACTATATGGTTCCCTTTTTCTCATTTTATTTTCTCCAGGACCTGATTCTTCACTTTCAAACAAGCCAAAGGGAGACGGAGCAGCATCAAGTTCCCTCTTCACCTTTGGAGCATTATTATCTACACTGCCAGTATCTAGTGTCCCATTGGCCCCATTGGAAGTTCTACCACTAAAATCAGAAACTGGAGCTCCTGGAGACAAAATCTGACCTTCAACATGTCTTGAGACTGGAGCAACCATATTTACTTTCCTTGTACGTGAATTCTTAAAAGATCTTTGACCCACACACTGAGCCGTGGCATGTGACGAACCTGCAGAAAGGTTACACTTTTGAATATCCACTAAAAATGGCAGCAGGATTTTGCTCAATAGTTTGTAGTTCCAAACTTTGAAAAGGTGTAGATTAGGGGTGACCTTTGACAGATGACTCTAGCATTATTATGGATCCTGTTCGTGATAAACGAGAAACTTTTCTTTTCACCACATTATTAGGACTATCCACTAGCTCATCCTCGTGAACATTTGGCCTGAGAGAGTATTAGAGACTAATCAACAATCACTAATTTGTTAAATTTGAATACATGCAATAAACTGTCAAATCCCTAGCTGCAACTCAATGCATCAAAATCAATTGATTAAATGAATGCTAAATTTGCAATATTAACATTTCAATATGAAAACACATACTTTTTGCTTCCTTTTGTGAAATTCCTTTGCTCTAAAAGATCCATGGAGTCACCATGAGGTCCATTATCCATATCATTCTTGAGTATTGTACTGATGCTAGACTTACTAGGATCTGAAGAAACAACCAACTTGTTGATTCCACCTACTCCAGGGGAAGATTTCAATCTACAGCACATACCATAAACAAACAAACTCATTAAGCAGCTGCAGGAACCCTAGCTTATTGCAAATTTTGTCAATTTAAACAAGGTTCACCAAAATGAGCCTTCATATTTCTTTAAACACTCATCACATCTTAGACACACTATTCGTGTTCAAATAATAACATAATGCACATAATTTGTCCTATTATCTTCATATTGCACCCAATACCTCAAATGCTAATATATGTATTATCTGCAGGTTTCAAACACTCATCACATGTCTTCATGCGCAAATAATAACATAATGTAGATAATTTGTTCTATTATCTTCATATTGCACCCAATACCTAAAATACTAATGTATTTATTATCTTTGTACTTGCACCTGACATCTCAAAATAGCGTAACAATTTAAACTGTTGACTTATACAAGTCACAGGATGTGCACGAGTCTTAGCACCATCCATAAAAGCATGAGTAATAAATGCCATTAGTATTTCTTAAGCTACTCTTAATACATAATATTTTAAGGAACAAAATCAGAAGAGTTAGTATCAGAGTAACTGGGGAAAAAGTCACATCAGGCTAAAGTAGCAAAACCACAAAACAATCAGTAATTCCATGGCTATTAAATTAAGTTACCTGAGGCCCTGTGCATCAGAGGATCGCAACTTAGAAGCAGCACCCATCTTTGGATGCATGGCTCGCTTTAGATCTTGCTCACCATTTGTAGCTCTGGTACCCATGATTCCAACTGACCGCTTCTTTTTATTCTTGGTTTCCCATCCTTCACTTCCACCAGGAAATCTGCGGATCTTCCCTCCAAGACAACCTGCAGGCCCACCATTATCCTGGAGGGTATCTCCACTCTTTTCCAGAAGCATCTGCTGCCTCGAGGCAACAGCAGGCCTGTCTTCTGCCTGGAAACATAAACAGAAATATGACAAGCTCAAATTATGTGGAAAAGATATGAAAGACAGAAATCATCAAACTAGGAAGATAAACCAACACCCAAGGCACTAGGAGAAACTAGGTACTGGATTTAGAATCAAATATCTGGTTCCATGATTAACTATAGACTCATCTAGGACTAACATAGTTGTAGCCCACATTGCAATTTTTTATTAGAAGGGGGGCAAAAAAACAAAAAAAGAGTGAGGAGGAATTTATAGAATTTTGAATTGCAAATGAAAGGAAAAACTTTGTCCATATACACAATGGCCAGAAAAAGTACTGCAGATTTTACACTTGGGGGTATTTTTATTTGTAGCAAGGATTAGATCAATTAAGTTCAAATTGTAAAAGCTCGTTCATTAAACTAAGGAATATGCATCCATTGCATTACTTTTCCTAACTTTGTCAATTCATTATGATGGTAAAATATTAGTGTCAATCGATTCATCAGAAAAAGATTAGTGTCATGTCAATTTTGCTAAAGGTGCCATCTTTTTCTCTATTTTCGTAATAAAAATAGGCAAAAACAGCTAAAGTAGTAACATTAGTGCACATTTCAAAGTTCAATAACCAGTCGTTGCAATTCTAACTTTTTTCCCACCAAAAAGATAACCCCTTATTCAAGGACTCTCATTGAATTTATCCTAGAATAAGATATCTAATAGGACACTGAACAGCAGAAAGATACAACAATCACAATAAGGTCCCCCAGAACAAATAATGCTAGCATCAAATTTTGCATCATTCAAATCAAGAAACAATAGAAGATCACAATATAATAGATATTGTTAAATCAGATATAAATGATAATTATCCACGAGGCCAACAACAATTACCAGCGTGCGTTTATGTAAGTTAACACTCTTGGCCTTGTCATCCAATCTTTGGGTCATAAATCCATGAGAGCTTCTATAAATTTGACCCCCTGCCTTTGGAACATTTAAACCATTAGGCTTCTCAACCAATGATAAATCACTTCTTCGCTGCTTCTTCGAGCTCAATGACTCCCTATATTTTTCCAACTTGAATAAGGAGTCGTGCAACATTTTTGCTCGATACCTACAAGAAGTACATCACTTATGTTTATAACACAGGTAATAGTAGAAGGAATTGCAAATACTTTAGCAAAAATGTATAGAACATAGAGTCTTTAGTTATAAAATCTACACTAAGACATGGCTTTCTGCATGTGTGAAAGCATTTTGATAACATGAAAAGTAACCCATCAGTGATGCAAGGTATCAACAAACATTGGGTAAAGTTGAGGTGCAAAGACGTTTGGAGAAATTGAGACAACCATCAGGAAAAAAAGTTATTTCATCATTGTATTCCCATCTGAAATTCCATAATATGGGAAATAGACAGCCTATTACTAGATATTAAGGCAAAAGCCTAAATATAAGGGTTTTAATACTGTTTTCCAGAATTTACAATAACCATAATGCTGACATATATAATTTCAATTAAAAGAAAACAATATAAGAGCCATAACACAAACAAAAAAGCAAAACCAAATAATAAGAATTTCACCTGGCCTTTCTAGAAGTATCTTGCACACTTTCTTTGAAGTGCTTTAGCTCCTCTGTTGCTATTGGAGTAGAAGACTTGGAATGTACTACTCCAAAATGACGGTCCTCAGCTGCACTACCAAGAGGAAATCCCAAAACCCTCCTAACCTCCCCTGATCGTGTATATTTCTGACTAGTTAACGTAATCTGCTCCAATGGCAGGCACTGAGGTAAAGTTGGCCTCTCAGATGACATACTGCCGCCTCAGCCGGCTTAAACTATTTAGGCAATTTTGCTCTCAATCCCCTCTTTGAAGCTCCCAAACCTGATGTAACAAAAATTAAGAATGTCATTGGAAAGGGTTTATACACTTCTGCAAATAACTATTGAAAACAAAGCATAAGAACCTCATCTAGCCCGGTTTAGTTAGCTGACTTAATTCCAACTGCCTCCTAAAACAAAAAGAGAACAATTCCAAAAACCCTATGCTTTCTTGAACACCCAGAGAAATCAATTGACGGAAAACTAAAGGTGAACGAATACATCAATAAAATTGGCGAAATATAGGCAAAACAAAACTATTTAGAAGAAGCACCTGAACCAATCCTAGGTTAGTGCGAGATATGAAAAGGCAAAAGAGAAATTAAATCGACAGAAAGTGAAAGCAGGGGAGGGAATTGAGAAGTTACCATGAATTAAATAAGCTCAAGCCCAGATGATCAGACCCTGAAGTTCCAGAGATGGGGAGCACCACGAGCGAAAGGGTTTGGACTTTAGACACAGAGAGAGATGGATTTAAAAAAGAAAAAGATACTACATAATAATAATATACAGTATAAAGTATATAAGTATACATTTATAATATGTACATAAGAAGAATATACCGTATAAAGTATATAAGTATACATTTATAATATGTTGTTATCTTGAGGTTGGTAGTAAAGCATAAAAATGGTAGTGCACATTCGTCTCTTTCTTTTTCTTCTTCGCGTAGTGATTCATCCAATTTGAAAGAGGCCTATCAGCAAATACCATTAGCTTTTAGTTGTATTTATTAGTGCTGAGTTGATGGTGAATTAACATAGGTAATTTGATCGGTATATAATATTAATTATTTATTAAAAATATTTAATAAAAGTAGTTGTTTATTATTAAATATTTGTGTAAAATAACTTATGAAGATATAATTTTTAAAAATTTTTATAAAAATATAAGTATTATATTGTAATAATACACAAAACAATATTATATATTTAAGAAAAATGTATATTTTTATTATCTTTTTTCACAAACAATCAAGATATAAAAGAAACGCAAATCATGATGATTTTTTCAATGACAATGCACATAATATGTCCAAAGTTTGATATGGTCTATTTTAGGACCAAATAAAAGTTTTATGTAGGTGACTAAGTTGCTTTAACAAATATTACACAAGGTAGGTAAGAAGTATATATTGTTAATCATGAATAAAAGAGACCGATATAATTGTCGAGAAAGAAAAATTATGCCTAATAATATTATTCTATATAATTGGAAAAGTTAAAGAACAAAGACAAAAAAATCCTTAACTTTTTTTGTCAGAGACGTCGACTTCCGATGTGGGATGGCCTCTTTAACTTTTTACGAGACAATGACCCAATATTTGATGGGTCTCTTTGATTATTATTTCCAACATTGAGATAGCGAAAAACTATAAAGAAAAGAGTGATAGGCACAATAATCATTAAAGCATAATTTTTCATTAATTAATACCAAAAATCTTTTATTGAGTAACGTTTTAACAATTAAGTGATCGGGTTCAACTAACTAACTACTAAATATATTTAATAACTATTTGAAATAGTCAAAAAATTGCCGATAAGCTATTTCCCCAAGAGGGTCATAGTTTAAATATATTCTTTTGATATATTTTGATTATTTTTAAAATCGTAATTTCATTAAAACATATAATAAAATTGAAAATATCAAATCAGGCAATTTGGAAAGTAACAATTATATCACAGACAGAAATTGAATTATTTTGTACACGTTAATAATATTTCATTTTTACCCAAATGCCTATCCATAATTAAAGGCCTTTTTCCTAACCTGGTTTTCCACTTGCCTTTTCCGTGTAAATGAAATATTTAATTAAAACTAAACCGTAAGATTTAGTAATGAAAATCTCTCATTTATTCACACGAAATATAGTAAGGTCCTCTAATAGTGTACTGCCTTGCTTATTGTGCTCCCACGTTATTTTTGTTAAGTGAAGCGGACATGTTGAAACTAATAAGTGATGGTTTCGACTTTCGACACAGTCATTAAACAGTAAAGACTCATGCATAGCTTTTTGTCTCGTACTTTTTTTAATTATTATTATTATTATTATTGTCACTCTCTATTCCCAGCAGTAAATTAAAGCTTGGACTGCAGTGTGATTATACACAGATACTGTTACACAATAGCAAAAACATTTTCTCTCTCATTTACCAAGCCAGGCTTGTTGTCCTCCTCAGGGTCTTCACTTTATCTGGTTTCTGTTGTGGCAATGTTGTTGATTGCTTCCTCTTGGCAGCCTGTTGGTAAACATAAATATGTGGCAGTTTATCGTAGAAACAAAAGAAAATTTGTGCTGATTTGCTAGTAGGAGCAACCATGAACAAGATGTTGTAGTTAAATACGTTCCGTATAGTGATTCTTCTAAATTATAAAAATTGCAGTGCAGAAGTGCCAAGGTAATTACCTCTTCCTTTCTTTTTTGCTCTATTTCCTCCTGTTTCAAAATGTGTTTAAGAAAAAAATTCATTAGCGTCCATTGCTCTAAGAATTAATAAATCAGAAAAACTTTTGTTCTGATCTCAAGTGATTCAACAATGGAAGCAAGAAAGTCTTTACCACAATCTGTTTTAACTTGGCATTCTCGTCTCTAAGTTGATTCAACTCGAGCTCCAACTCCACCGTGTATGCCTTCAATACAAGAGCTTAATTTAGTCATAACCAAGATAAGCAATGAAGATGAATGGAGCAGCAAATGACATTCCTAATGAGATTATGAGAATCACTAGAATCAGACATCAGGAATACTTTCGGGTACTGAAAAAGGAGACTATGCAAAAATTAAATTATATACAAATTTCAAAGCATACTCAATGTCAACACACAATGTATATATATGTGAGCGTAGAAAAAGAAGAATGTGATAGGATTAGCAAGTAAAACCTGCTTCCTTGCTCGAGATCGAGCAGCTGATTCTCTGTTCTTTATCATCCTACGTTGTCTTCGTTCCACTAACACCTCCGGCGGACCATCCACTATCTTCTTTTTAATTTGTTGTGCACCCAATTCCACAGGGCATTCACCATTCTCATCTTTACCATTACTTGGTGCTGCTTCCCCTCCATAACCTTGACATTGTGGAAACATATGGTATGAGTTGAAACCATTTCCAGCTGCCAACATATTGGTTCCCACATTCTGATGATGAGTAGTTGTGATGGAGAACCCTCCAAGTCCCACCCCGAAGTTGAGTTCTATACATGAGTTCTCGTTCTGCGCGGATGATAATGCTTTTACCTGCGAAGTTACTTCATGAACTACCCCAGCTTTTATCAGGAAATCTTCAAGTGTTATCTCTCCAAGTGTAGGTTGGCTGTCAAGAGGATGACGATGTGCACCAACGTTGTCTGGCTTCTGATCACATGGTTGTTCCCTTTGGATCTCACACCACACCTCGTCCACAGTTTTCTTGCAAAGTGGAGTAGGAATAGAAAAAGAACCTTGTCGGAGTAGTGGAGTTTGATTCACTACAGTTCTGAAATTCTGGGTGGACTCGTTTAAGTTGATGTGAGGCAAGACCTGACTCTCATCACCACTCCACAAGTTAGCAAGAAATTCGTCCATGTTCATGGAGCCTACACTCTTCCCTCTCTTTAGCTGGATTTCATTGAGGGTGAGTGACAAGATAGAGTTCTGCTGATTCATGTCGTGATTTAGCTCTGCTGCTTGTTGATGTAGTTGGTGCGATTGTTGTTGTTGTTGTGTTGTTACCAGGTCGTCACCCCCATAGACAATATTTTCAGATTCAAGAAGTACCATTGTGCAGCAAATAACAGGCCCTGGATTTTTCGTCTTACTGTGAGAATTAGAGAAGTTGATCAAGGTGATGCGATACCCAAAAGGTAGTGGTAAATTGCATACTTAAGATCATTTTTATTTTAAGGTGGAGTAAACTAAGAATCAAAGTTAATGTCGTTCGTCATAAAGGTTGTTACATTTTCTTTAAATACTTTTTCTAAATTTCCATTGTATGATGTTTTACAATTTTAGAATATGTTGTTGTATTGATATACAGTTGTCACTGGTAATTAATTTTAGTTCCTTATATTTGATTAGAATTATAGGCTAATAATTAACAAAATGTAAAATTTTAAAACACAACAAATTTGACTAATTTATAGGGACTTACTTTAAAAAAATAACAATACCAGACCTTAACAATCACTATACAAATTAGTACGAATTATTTTTAGTACTGCAACAATCCATCATTAAGACTGTATGGATCGGCCCGAACAAATTTATAATTTCACATCAACAAGACAGATTATTATTCTTCACAAAGTTCACTAAGAAGGCTTATTTTTTAAAAATATATTAACAATTTTCTTATCTTTTAATAGGAATAAAAAAAAATTCCTTCTCTGGCTGTGGCCAGATGAGACGTAAAATTAGTATTTGCATCCACCTGCCAATGCCATATGACGGCCGGGGGCAAATAATCTGTATCTTTTATTCTATGCCCTCTGTCTTTTTTTGATCTCAACTAGCATTGAATGATTGAGATCAAATAAGTACTAAATAAGTACAAAATAAGGGGTACAAAAGATCTGCACCCATGGCGACCCAGTCGGTGCTACTTCTTTGATACTTTACTACTCACTAACCGATTTGTCAATACTCGGTCACACTGGATAGTCTGAATTCGCAACATACTTCGAAACTACTGCGTTAATAACAGGGAAATGATTGAGGTTCGAACCCCATCACAGGAAGAAGATGATACAGACCCACTACATATAAAAACAATAAAAGGGGGTGAAACGCCAGGAACTTTTGCAAACTCCAATTGACAGGTTAAAGAAGATAGATTCGAAATTTGGTTGAGGAACAAAGAAAGGGAAATGATTTAAACTGAACTGGAACAACTTGCACACATGGAACATCTTACTCTATAGATACGGTCGTTACAGTCAATAGAATAGAACATAACCCAGAACTAAAAATCGATCTGCTGTTCTAGTAATGTCTTTTTGTTTTTTTGGTATATATTTATGTGAAATGTTGCTCGATTTAATTAAAGCTATTTTAACACAATAATGGAGACATGCATGTTCATTACCCGATGACAATCAAAGATTGTGGTCTGTGAAAAAGATGTACTTACAGGCATTGGCCATTTACAGTCTACAGACTACAGTGATGAATTGCCAAAAAAAGGAAAGCAAACCCAGAAAGGAAAGGGAGTAGGAGAAGAATTGATACCTGAAAAAGAAAATGACCACCTCGGGAGGGCTTATGAGAGAGTATTCAGAATCAGCAACTAGAAGTCATGCATCATTGATATCTGAAGAAAGAAAGCAAAAAAGCAAAAAAATGGTAGAAGACAAGTGAAGAGGAAAGGTCATACATAGAACAGCTATAAAATTGAATAGGGATACTGTAGAGAGTGTAACTGCCATAGGGAAAGCTTTGAAACCATGTCATTAAGAGGTCCCCACTTCGTGTTCAGTTTTTGTGACACGTTTGTGCCACTTGCTGTTCAAGTTCTGCCGGAAACAAAGAGAAAACAACCCATACTCTTCTTTTCTTTTTACCATTGTCTACATTGTTACTGTTACCTTTTTTCCCTCACCTGTCGTTTTTCTGGAGCATACTCCTCGATACTACTGTCGTTGTAAGTATAAATGAATATCTGTAGTCGTATGTATCCCACCGTCACATCTACATGTTATCTTCAAAAAGTAATTATGCCAATGGATCATGGATGACTACTCGTGCCTATCATACTAATAAATTCCGTTGACTTCTCCTACTCAAATACCAACTAAATGTCCCTGAAACATACTCCACCGATTCTGTCTCAATGTCTCAGCTCCCCGGAAAGGCCTTAGTCTTAGTATGGTGTCACTCCAATAGGTAATGACCAAGATTGGATCATATGGACTCTCCTGGGTAAGATTCTATGGTTTTATTCCTCTTTCAGCTGTTGTGTTATTACTTGTTATATTAAGACATCGTCCTTGTGGAAGCTCCGATCATACATTGATCTGATGGCTTCTCTATTCTTCTCTCGTCATTCAAAATTGTCTTCTGCGTGTCACAGTTTACAAAACGCCTGAGAGACATTCTCGTTTTTTGTAATGTTTGTACGATGAGGAATAATACTTTTGTTTGTTTGATCACTTCTCAGCTTGTAACTTCGCAACGTTAATCGTTCTGTCTATTTGAAACAGATACGTAACTGTTGTGATATCTATCAAATACACAATGCCTAGCTGGATGATTAATTAGATTGCATCCCTTTTGGAAATTTCTTCTCAATGTTGGGATGCTTTTGACCAATGAATCTCTATAGGTATATAAAAAAAATCATCCAGTTAACTGTTTTTCTTTCTTTCTTTTTTTCCGAGTACTAGTACTTATCTGAACATCTGCAGATAAGAGCTTTGACAAATTCTACAACATTCTCCTGACTCTATGATGATTTGCAATATCAGTTCCATTAATTAGAAAGCTGCAGCTATTAGAATGATCGTTCATTAAATTATTACTTGCTTTTCCTATAACAATACTACTTTTCTCTCTAATTCTTTTTCATGTATGAACTTTTCAGTTGATCCCTTCAAATCGGCTCTTGTAAATTTTAGAGAAGTTGAGAATTGTATAGAGCAGAGCAATGTACAAGAGAATTGTGTAAAGGAAGCATGTTTTATTTCAGTTCAGGCTTACAATATAAGCTGTCATAAGACAGTACAAAATGATCACAAATCCCAGATTTTCATAACTCACTAGATTTCAAAAGATCATCCCATACTTTCTGCATAAAGCTGACATACAATCTGAACTACCTAATCCAATCTAAGAGTTTGCAAAAGCACTCAATCAATCATCTTTCTAACACTTCTCCTTAATGCAAGTACTTGGACAAATTCCAAGTTTCTCTCTAATCCTTCAAATTTCAACTTCTGAAGTGATTTGGTGAAGATATCAGCAATTTGATCATCTGCACCACAGTGAACAAGTTGAACTTCTTTTTCTGATTCTGCCTCTCGAATAGCATGGTATCTAATCTTTATGTGCTTGGTTCTCCCATGGAACACAGGATTTTTCACCATATCCACAGTTGATTTGTTATCATCGAATATTTCAGTGGCATTGCTGTAAATCCTTTAACACTTTCCTCAACTAGATGCATTGATTTACAGTAGCTAAAGCAGCAATATATTTTGCTTCAGCTGTGGATTGAGCAACTCTAGCCTGCTTCTTTATGCACTAACAAATAATTCCTGAGCCAAGTGTAAAACAATAAACTGATGTACTCTTTATGTCTTCCTGTGAACCAGCCTAATCACTGTCCGAAAATCCAACCAATTTGACAGCATTCATTTTCTTATAAAGCAAACCATAGCTGCAAGTCCCTTGCACATATCCCAGGACTCTTTTAACTGCTTTGAAATGTAGTTCAGATGGAGAAGACATGAACCTTGACAACAAACTTATAGCAAACATAATTTCTGGCCTTATAATTGATAAATACAGCAAAGATCCAATAATACTTCGATACAATGTTGTATCAATCAATTTTGAGCCATCCTTCAGTGGGAGTTTATCCCTTGAACTCCTGGAGTGCTCACAGCTTTGAACTTTCCAAGGTTAAATCTTTTCAGTAGTGTACGTGCATATTTCTGCTGAGATATGAAGATGCCACTTGAATTTTGTATTACTTCAATTCCCAGAAAATATGACATACTCCCCAAGTCATTAATTTCAAACTCCTTCTCCATCTCACATTTGAATTTCACGATTACTGCTTGATTTTTGCCTGTCATCAGCAGATCATCCACATAGATGGAGACAATCAACAACTCCATTTCAGTACATTTTACATACAATGTAGCTTCATTGCAGCTCCTTTCAAACCCCAATTTCAGCAGATACTCATCAATTCGAGCATACCAAGCTTTTGGAGCTTGCTTAAGGCCATACAAGGCCTTTTTCAGTAAAAATACTTTATCAGTACTGTCTTCAAAACCTTCAGGCTACTCTATAAAGATCTCTTCTTCGAGAAATTCATTTAGGAAGGCAGATTTCTCATCAAGTTGAAAAACTTGCCATCCAACTTGTGTAGCAATAGCCAACAACATTCGGAGTGTGTCAAACCTAGCCACAAGGGCAAAGGTTTCATTGAAATCTATGCCCTGCTTATGAGCATAAACTCTAACCAATAATCGAGCCTTGAATTTGTTGATCGACTCATTAGTATTGAGATTAAGTTTAAAAAACCATTTCAGTCTAATAATCTCTTTATTTGCAGGTTTGGGAACCAGTAACCATGTATGATTCTTATTAATCATACTCAACTCCTCCTCCATTGCTGCCTTCCATTATAAAGATTTCATGGCTTCATACACTCCTTCGGGTTCCAGAATTGCCACATTGCTTCTGTTATACACATCCTCAATTGAATGTGTGCCTCTTACTGCGAAATCATCATCTGAATCATTTCCATCGACCACTTGCTGCTCCTGAGTTGTTTCACCAATAGGTGATGTAGATGTCAAAGTCTTTGCTTTCCAATCCTATACACCTTCTTCATCAAATTTTACTGTCTGCACTCTTGAATTTTCTAAGTGACAGGACTTAATATTTTGTAAGTTTTTGATGCACTGATGTATCCTTCAAGAATACCAGGTTCTGCTCTCTGATCAAGTTTGTCCCTCCTTATTTCGGGAACATAAGCATAGCACACACTTCCAAATATTTTCAGGTGAGCAATAGAAGGTTTGACTCCAAACTAGGCTTTATATGGAGTCTTCTCTTCAACAGCTTTTGTAGGAAGTTGATTTTGAAGATATAAAGCTGTGCTTACTGCTTCAGCCCTTAAAACTTTAGGTAAACTTTTCTCTGACAACAGACATCTTGCCATGTTCAAGATGGATATGTTTTTTCTTTCACTAACTCCATTTTGCTGTGGAGTATATGGAATAGTCAGTTGATGATGAATTCTTGCATTCTTGAGAAATTCTTTGAATGCATTAGATGTATACTTAGTCCCATTATCAGATCCAAGTGTCTTAATAGACAATCTGCATTGTTTTTTTTACAGTAATCTTGAATTTCTTAAAGGTCTCCAACACTTCAGATTTGTGCTTCAAGAAATACACACAGCAGAAACTTGAAAGATCATCTATAAACAACAAGACATACATGCTTCCATTTATTGTTGGATTGCTCATTGGCCCACACACATCACTGTGAACCAACTGAAGCTTCTCACTTGCTCTTGTGGCTCGATTTACAGCAAAAGAACTTCTGCTCAATTTTCCCAATTGAGAGGTAGCACACACCCCAGAAAAATAATTTACTGAACTCAAATCTTTCACCAATTCTCTATCTTTCAATAGTTTAAGCGAAACAAAACTAGTGTGACCTAACGTCCTGTGCCACAAGCAAGTCTCATCTTGGACACTCATGCGTGCTTCAGCTTCTTCTTTTTTTCATTCAAGAGCGAAAAAATCTTTTCTTCATGTTTACTGTCAGGATTTCACTTCCTGCAGGATCCTTGATAATGTATGTTTTGTTTTCAAAAGCCAGTGAATAATTTTTCCCAAGCAATTGTCCAACATTAAGCAAACTTATGTCTATTTCAGGCACATATAGAACATCTGAAATAAACTTAATGCTAAAGGAAGTGTGGACAAAACCAGTACCTTTCTCGACTGCATCTACAAGTCTGCCATCTCCTAACTGAACCTTGCAGGTATAAGTTCCATCTATATCCTTGAAAACTTCCAACTTTACAGTCATGTGATTTGTACATCCACTATCTACAAGCCACATGTTTGAATCATGTTTTGCAGCAAAGACTTCTTCAACTACTGCAAATAATTCTTCCTCGTGATCATTTTCAGCTTCAGACACTTGAGCTTGCTGAGCTTGTGCTGGCTTTGTTGCTTTCCCTTTGCATACCTTCTCCACATGTCCGAATTGTTTGCAAAACTTGCATTGTACTCCAGATTTGTACCAACAAAATTTTTCTAAATGGTTGGTTTTTTCACAATAGGAGCAAGGTGGGAACTTATTTCTCTTGGACTTCCTCTTATTGTTCTGCTGATCAACCTTCTCTTTTCCTTTGTTTTCTTTCCACTGCTTCTTTGGGAAACCAGACTTGAACTTTCGATTTGAACTTTTGAGCTGCTGTATAGGCAGTCTCGCCTGTACTCTCCTCTTCCCTAAATGCTTGCCTTTGTTCCACTGCTTGAAGAGCATTTGCTAGCTCAGTGACAGTGATTATGCCATATCCCAATTATCTTCTAGAGAAGATATTTTTGACTCAAATCTTTTTAAAAGTGTAACTATTATCTTCTCCACAATTCTTTTCTCCTCCACCTGTTCCCCAATCAGCCTTATCTGGTTTACTGTCTTTATAATCTGATCCATATAATCTTTGATTTTGTCAGCCTCCTTCATCCTATGCATTTCGAATTCTTTTCTCAATTTTAAGATCTGCATCTATCTTGTCTTGTCGCTGCCTTGGAATTCCTGCTTCAAATGATCCTAGGCTTCTTTGGTTGACTTACAAGCCATGATTATTGTGAAAATTACATCATCCACTACTGAATGGATACAAGACACTGCACGATATTTTTTTGCAGTTTCTTCTGAATAGTGCTTGATCTGATTTACAGTTGGATTGTTAGGAAGAGCATGAACTTCGATACCTTTGACATACTCCCAAAGATCAAATGAGCTTAAGTATGCCTTCATTTTAACAGCCCATATTTGATAATTTGAGCCATTAAACACTGGTGGTGAAAGTTCAGAAGGGATTGAGAACATGGTTAAGTGTTTTGGAAAAATTGTTTAGGAGAGGTGTTTTTGTGTTTCTTATTTCGTCTTTATATTTAAAACAACGTATAAGCCCTATATAAGATCATGAATGCTCTGATACCATGTAAATATTAGAGAAGTTGAGAATTGTATAGAGTAGAATAATGTACAAGAGAATTGTGTAAAGGAAACATGTTTCATTTCATTTCAGACTTACAATATAAGCTGTCACAAGACAGTATAAAATGATTACAAATCCCAGATTTTCATAACTAACTAGATTATAAAAGATCATCCCATACTTGCTGCATAAAGCAGACATACAATCTGAACTACCTAATCTAATATAAGAGTTTGCAAAAGCATTCAATTAATCATCTTTCTAACAGCTCTGGACATTGTTACGGTATGAAGCGTTGGAGATGAATTCTCAATGCATATGGTACTGTCAGAGACTTGATAACTAAATTGGAAGATCTTTCTTTTGAATCTCTTGTAGCTAGGTGGGACACCACATTTTCTTAATTATTGAAGATTAAAAAAAGAAATTAAGTATGATAATACGATTAAATTAATCATTTTATATATTAAAATGATTTTTACATTTTAAGAAATAGAAAGTTTGCTTTCTTCGTGAAATCCTACCTCAAACTTTCCAGGGATATGTTGAGCTTAGCGTTCCAACTAGTGTCTCCCTATTTTTCCTGTACATTAATGGGCGCTGCTCTTTACTTCCCGGGTACATTTACACGTTTCAGCAGAAAGCAAATACATCTACTCCGCCATAACAATGCAACAAATTCGCTCACAGGTTCTTTATCTTTTACTCTTTCTCCTCCTTGTCACACGCAAATTCTCTCTACTGTATGAGTTAACTAAAATCCTGACATCGTACATGCATACTAACTCAAAATCACCAGAAACAAATGCACGAATTGTATTCGGTTCAACCTTTCAAATGCCATGTGTTTTATAAATGTCAATTTGGTTGCATGAAACGACACTATCAATGATCAAAGAATCATGTAAGCACTTTGAAGTCCTGTTACGGATGTATGTGATCCAATGAAAGAGGTTCTTCTCCAAGCAAAAGTGCCCGCAAAACAGCCTCACATAAGCCAGAATAATGCACAATTAGATGTCCACCCCCGGGAACTTCATGATACCGAATCCAGGGTAATTTTTTGGAAATAAATCTTTGCAGCTGAAATGGCACAACCTTATCCTCACAACCTTGCCAAATGTGAACCGAACCTTCATTTTGAGGGAACGGATTGCTTAGATCAGTTGGATCAAAGTCCCAACGTCCAAAACTCTCCATAAAATCACCACGGAGAGTATCAAAGACTTCTTTATTTTGCAACCTGTCCTGGAGAAGGAAACGTAAACACTACCATAACCATCTCTCTATCGATTGTTTCTTGATTGAATAAGATGGAGTGAATCACGCAAAAGTGATGGCATTATTACAAGTTTATCAACAGAAACTCTAAGTTCCACTTTTCTTGATGTGGGAGAAATTTTACCTGAGTTAGCATTGGGAACCCTGGAATTTTAGTCAGGACTTCTATATCATGTGCATTGAAGAACACTGGGTTTTTCTCCAGGACAGAAGTTGAAGGAAGCCATTTCTGCGTAACCCACCATTGCAAGAGCCCAGGGGCATATTTTGAAAACCAGAAAGACAACCGAACAAGTCTCCTCCTATAATCGTCTCTTATCAGACTTTTGGGAAGAGAAGGCCATCTATAGTTAACAACTGGTACAATTAGGGACACACCTGCTAGTCTGCATAAAGAAATTTGCGATGAGCTAGGAACAAAAATTTTTGAAGGAATATTGTCAAATTAAAAGTTTATCTAATTTTACCTGTGTGGTATATATTTGAGGCAACTCCAGGTGGGATATGATCCCATTGAGACACCGATCACATAAAAGTTGGATCCTATCTGCAGCTGATCAGCAAGTTCTTCAATGTCGAGTGCTTCGCTCTTTACTGATCGCTTTGGATTCGGATCACTCTCTCCATAGCCAGCTCGGTCAAATAAGAGAAAGTATATCCCCAATTCTTCTATGAGTTCCTGAGAGGTAATGAAACTCACTTTTCTTGATACTTGCGACTCAAAAACATCGACAGAAGATTAAACTTCAGTTTTTTACACTTAAACTAAGACATGAAGAAGCTTGTAAGGAGAAAGTAAAAAAATAAAAGCTGAACTGTAATTTATGGAACGAACACTTCATTCTCATCTAGTAAACTGTAGTAAACAGAGTGGAGATGAGAAATCAGACATTAGAGGGAGGAATCTTATTTACATAGTACCACATCAATTCAGCAGGTGGTCACACTAGTATCATTTAAAGGCATAAAAAAATAGGAAAGAGAAGTTTGCTGCTGCAACCCTTCTTGAATTCCGATCCTCAAATTCTGTTAACAAAGTGGAGGCTAGAATCTTCATAAGCATAAAAGATGGCAGCATGCGCTCGGTGTTTTAGTACAGATACTTTTACTCAGCAATTACTTCAAATGCTATGTTTTCATGAGCAGTCAGATCTCCTCAGAAAGCATGTCAGACCATGTCAGAGTTGCATTTAGATTATAGATTTTTTACTTTGCTTAGCGTAATTTTGTTTAGACACACTCTTTTAGGCAAGTATTTCGTCTCTAAAAGGTTTGCCCTTTGTCACTTCTCCAAGTCTCATTCAACTCCAAGTAGCTTTCCGAGTGTTATGAGCTATATTGGTCAAGTTGCGTAAGTTGTTACGCCCTAAAGCTTTAGTGAAAGCACTTCCAGTTCCAGCTACAAAGATTGAAGTTTTAGATCGACAAGAGGTCGAGTAGAAAGAGCAGAATTAGGATAGTACCTGGGGTGCCAAAAAGTCCATTTCTTTCGAGCTTCCAAAGCCATGAACAATAATGATCTTGTACTTGGCTCCGTTCTTGGGGACGCCCTTTTCTCTGTAGGCCAGATGTCTACCATCCTTGAGTCTGATTCTTGGTGAACCTCCAGGGGAATCATCTGGCGACTGCAGTTGAGTTGCCTGATAAACCATAAGTATCACTTTGGCTCTTGAAAGTATACCTCAATGACATAAAAAGGAAAAGATCTAGTTGGCATAGACCGAGTACTTTCATTAAGTTCCAACTTCCCAGAGAGCAGGAAACTGAAAGAATTGAGCTCACCTGATTATTGAAGCTTGTAAGAATGTTCTGCCGCTTATTTTGAATTATCAAATTGCTATGCTTGTGCTTGATTTCCCTCTCATTTGAGTCCTGGAGGATAGCCGGTGTTTCCAAGTTAACAGCAGAGACCTTTGAGTTACTTTGAGTAGCACCTTGAGCCCCAGGCTTGTGCAGTCGATTACTTAAAAATTTTAACTGTTGTCGGCATCTCATGTTTACAGTGCGGAGGTCTGCTAGGGGAATGGCTGTGGTTTCTGGGATTTATTTAGTTAGGATTGGTGGTGTTATTACGATACCAGCATATGATAGGAGCCAGAGGGCATGTCCTGCTTGGATATTCCTTCAATATCCTTTCCAAGGCTCCAAAAGATTAGGATATTCCTTGCAAAAGATTATCCGAAATTATAACTTGCACCCTTTTTCCTCTAATTGTTTTCATTAAAGCATTCAAAAGAAGTGTGTACCTCTACCTCCAGATTCCTTTTTTAATTGAATTGGTTTTAACTACACGTATCATTCAAGTTGATAAACATACGTTGTATTGATGAGTGGACTGTACAACAAGCCACCCTTTATTTGATTTGCTTTGTTCTGTTAAACCCTGTTTACCAAAAGGAGATAATATAAAAGTACAAGGTGTTTGCTTAAGAAAAGAAATCTGGAAGGGGATATTTTGAAGAAGTATAACTTGCTAAAGGGTACATTTTTAGCTGATGAAGTACAATTGTCTCTCTTCTGACAGCCAAAGGTCCCTTGCTGACATAATTAAGAATATTCTCATACTTACTTGCTGGATTAAGCTTGCTTTACTTTCACTTCTTCTACTTATCCACGTTTTGGTTGCAACTTGCAGCCCGCTTCTCAACATCAACATGAATTTCTTAACGTTACGAATTCTTTAATTATTGGATCAATGTCAATATCAATTTATTTATTTTTTTAAAAAATTTTATAGTGTAAACTATTAAGTATGCAATATTTTATAAAATATGTGTCCTCAATAAAATTACAAATTTAATTCCATTAGTATTAGTAATAACAAATTTAATATATTGTTGTATGGATTGGAGTACTTTACTTCAAATCTTCTTTTTAAGATAAAGAATTGTATTGATAGAACCTTAGATTGCAAAGCAAAGTTTAAACCATAATAAGGTCATCAACAAAGTGGTGAAGCAAAAATTAGCTGTAAAATTTAACAGCATTGCAAAACTATTACGAGCCTTACAAGAAGGTGTTCAAGAATGGGTTAGTGGCAGAAGCTCAGCCCTCTCTCTAACCCTTATTTTCAACAAACTCAGCTTTGCAGTTGCCTCCTGTCCCTTCTCCCATTGACGTCCCTTGCTCACCACCCTGATCTTCCCCTTCCTTCCTTCTCTTATTATCTCCCTAAAACTCCTTCCTCGCAACAGATCTCCCAAAACTTCCACACCTGACTAGATCCAAATCTAGGGTTTCTCTTCCTCTTCAACCATGCCACACTTCTCAACTTCCCCACCTGCTCTGGACAAAGAGGCCTTCCCCTTGATACGAAAACTCCAAGAAAATAAGGTTCTTGAAACTCCTTAACCCTATTGAATCAAAGCCCTAATTCTTTTATTCTAAGAACATACTAGATCAAACCTCAAATTATAAGTTTGAGACCCAATCCCAAAGAAATCAGAAATCAATTCACGTTGCAAGTACTTACTTATTGATGCAAATCAAT
>JANZXR010000008.1:8734162-8752949 GCA_027575705.1 Erythroxylum echinodendron | reverse complement strand
TAGCAATAAAATTTTAATCTCTCCTAACCCGTTCCAATTTACTATTTTACCCTTCCCATAGGTGAGGGGATGTTACACTTCATGAATAGTTTGCAAAGCATCCACACTTCTTTTGCCTATTCACAGGATGAAATCATTGAAAAGTGTTCCTTATCAACAGCACTGAATATCGTATGTATTGCTTGTGAATTTTCGAGTGCACTTACTTCTTCGACTCTTATCCATTCAGATGGATCTTTCTGAACTACCTCTCCTTTATCATCAGTGATCATCATATGTGTCCAACCGTGTACTATCGAATGCCAAGCTTTCGTGCTCTGAGCTTGGATGAAAACCTTCATCCGTGATTTCCATGCAGGATAGTTAGATACATCCAATAGTTGTGGTCTGGTGATTGATGCACCCTCTCTTGTAGCCATGTTCGTGAAACTAGGATCTGCACCAACTTGCTACCAAGTTTTGAATCGGTGACCTCGCTCTGATACCAATTGAAAAATTGAAAATGTTAAATGTTTCACAAAATTTCCGTAAACTTCTTTAGCACGAACAAAATAAAATCAAGCAAAAACGAAATAATAAGAATATCAAAATTTTGGTAACGCAGTTTGACACATTCTGCCTACGTCTACGGGACCCTTACCAAGATTAATAATTTTCTCCGAATTATAATAGATTTACACAAGGTCACCCTAGAGCAACACCACTCAATCCTTATAACTATCTCTTAACCTCACTTTCCGTGAAAGATTTTCACACCCGATAACACGATCGACTTGTGTTAACCTCGTCAGAGGATTTTTCTAACTATTTTCACTCAAACAATAATTAATAAAAATAACTCAAGTATTTAATCAACTAAAAACTGAACAACATTATCCTTGAGATAAAAGAGAGACTTCCCGATGGTTTTTATCTTCTTGAAATAATCCAGCTGAAACTCTTTACCATAGCTAATTCTTTCTTCACAGAAACATGTCACAGTGTAACTCACACCCACAGCCATGATTCATAAACTCCAGAGATTCTCTTCAATTTAGTTAATAAGAAAAACACATCTGCGACATCAACACACGCTAACCAATGCACTACACCATAGCTCTCACCAAGGACATGTTATTCAGCTATCTTCCAAGACATACGCACCACTGCATTCACTATTTTATGGAACAAATAATTCACTTCACTTAAATGCCACACACATGTGTCAATACCCATTGTCGCACACACACATTAGAGATAGACTTCTGCTGTAGAAAGGAAGGATGTGAGCAACATGTACAGTAGAGATTCACAGTAGCTACAGCTGATAGATGTGTATGAGACCAACTCAATCAAGTAAAAGAGAGTCCACCTTGACCGCGCACTCCCACATTAGCTCAATACCGCATATGCACCAAAAAGATTAATTTCTATCGTAGATTAAAGATATGCATAAATCTCTCACAAAATAGGAGTCCCACTTTAATTCAAACATGCAACAAACGAGAGTTCCACTACAACACCACCACTTTAACAGCTTCATTAATTTTTACCTTAACAACAACATCCCAAATTCAAAAACACAACAGCCATTATTTTCTGTTTTCTTTCAAGTATTAACCCATCCAATTACTCACTTGTCCAGCCATATAATAATTCAAATATCAACATGATAATTATATCCTATATGTCCAATTAAAATGCCAAAATTGAAAATATATATATATATAAAACAGAAGTTAACCATGTGCATATGAATATTAATATAAGCAAAATAAAACTAATATTGACAAAACTGTTTTACAATTTTAATATAAAACCATGTGCGTATGAATATTATAAGCAAAATAAAGCTAATATTGACAAAATTGTTTTAAAATCTGCATAATAAGTTATCATATATAAAATTTGTACACATAGTATGAAGCTACGATTGTAAGGCTTAATGATACATTTTACACTTGAATTGACAATTTTATAATATAGATTGAAAATGTGACCACATGATAATTTATACGACGGAAAATGATCTTATATTATATATACAATAATAGAATGACATGCAAGTTAGATCAAAGTAAACAAAGTTAGGATAACAATTTGGAATTATTGAAGACTTTGCTTCGGAATTACTAAAATCATTTTATGCAAAAGAACATTTGGGCTAGATGCATTGGATAGACGTCTCAGAATACTTTTATTTACGGATGAGGGGGAGAGCCTCACACTTGTACGATTCCCTTCTAGTGCCCCAAATCAAAGGATCGTAGTCAAATGTTCCAACGGCTGGCTATTTCAAGGGTGCCTACAAAATAGATGAATCCTACCACACGTCCAACAAATAGTTCCAGGAGCATCAACTATCCAATCAAAGCTACAGCGGTTACATTGAAATTGAAGGAATTATACTAGACAATGCATAAACCTTTTTTTTATATAAATCATAATTCATTTAATTCTGAAGTCATTAATTTAAATGACTCGTTGGAAGTAAATTCTTAAACTTGTAACATGTGCTATAAAATCAATATCACTACATAAAAGTTTTATAAAAATTCTAAATGGTACGTACTACAACCAATGTTCAATTTGAAAATGTAAATAACTGCAAAATTTTGAACCTAATAATTGTATTGTATGGAAATATCTTTGATAAATGTGTTGTATATGATACAAGTTAAGTTTTAGTAGTTATACTAAAAGTCAACGTCAAATAAATAAGAATCAAGTATAGAGTTTTGATAAAACTGTGATATAAGTAATTGGGTTTATCAAATATATAAAAGTTGGATAATAATAATCTTAATTTTTTAAAGAATATTATTTAACAAAATATTATCAGTATCATTCATGGTAAAAATGTCATCCTATTATGTTAAAAAATAAATGATTCATCATACGTTAATTTGAACAATATTTATTATTCGTTTTTAAGCTTAAATATTTTTATCTAAATTTTCTTATTAGATATAATAGAATTTATTGATTCAAATTTCTAATTCCATTAATAAAACAATAAGAATAAATATGGTTAATGGAGTCAAGCCATGGCATTTGCTTGTTCACATTATTTATGAAATGGAATCATCCACTTCCCCAGCACAAAAATGATTCTTATAAGTATGAGCTGGTTTTCAGAACAATATGAAACCAAGTAGCACATAAGAAGTGGAAATTGAAAAGAATGAAATGGCATACGACGAGGGAAAAGATTCTGGAGAAAGAATGGCAAGTACTATTCAGGAGTTTACATTATTGTCAAATAATAATACTTGTAGTCGAGAGCGGAATCTCAGGAAAAGACAGCAGTTGAGCTGTCATATGTTACAATTCCTTCTTTCCATTTTACCAGCCGTAGCATAGAAGTGACCCTCCGATGAATATCTTTACTTGAAGTGACTCCAAACCACTGCTTATTTTTTGTTGTTGATGCGGGTTATGGGGGAGCTACTTTATACCACAAGCTCTTCAATAAATATTTTCCAAATTAGGTAAGTTGGAAGGTAATTGCAAAATTGGGAAGGTTCTTGCAACAACCATCTCAGGAATTCATATATTTTCCTTTTACCTTTAATGCAAAAGCTTCCTAGCTTAAGAGTGTCATAACAGGATCTCCAAAAATTCCCTACGCAGTCTTCCTTTTATGTTAAATAAACAACCCCAGTGGAGACCCTCATCACCTCAAACTAGTCTAATCTGCTGTCTTACGTGCACATATATAATATATGATTCACGTGTAAAGAAATTGATAAAATTCGCCGCTAGCTAGAGAAAGTGTACATAGCTTTCTTATTAGTAACACATTTTTAATTCGTTGAATTAGATGCCTTTCTGAACTTTCCGGAATTCTCACTTTCTCTTTCTCTATCTTTCCGTCACTTCTGGTGGCCATCTCTACCAAGTTTAGTGGAATTCCCTCTTTTTGGCCAATTCGTTTTGCCATGATGTCCATGCCTAATGTTACCCTAGTAAACAACGTAGCCTGTCAAATCATCCAGCAGCTCACCATTGTACATTTCCTTTCACTTTTCTTTCTCCTTTTTCAACTTTTCTTCCAAAACAAGAACTTGATGATGTAAATTCTATATATTGTAACACAGAAATGGCCATCTAAATGGCCAAAACAAAATGACGTTAATTAACGCCCTGAAAATTGATCAACATGCTGGGTTCCGAGATATCCATGATCAACAACTAAACATATTGAAATGCAAAAAACAAGCAAAGCAAAGTAGCGAACGGTGGTTCTGAGTTTATTTCTCGTATGACACAAGAAATGGGAAACAACGAAACAACAGATGCAGGTGTTACATTGCCTTCTTAATTGATAGAATTGGTGCACCTGGTCTTACATTGTTGTTGTAACAATGTGAAGTTTCACTGTAATCTGCATATACTTCTCGAATCGTGGAGGTGCTGGAAATACCAAATTTAGATGAATAAATGTAAATATCTGTGTTAGTTACATCATGTCATTGAATTCTAGACTTATCTATATTCAACATCTTAATATAAGTTCAATTTTTTTGGAAGTTGTATAAGTTTGATATTTATCGATATTGCGCAATGCATTATGTAACACCCTACTCTTATAGGACATGTACCCGACATCCTGAGTGATATCCGAGTACGAAACCTGCAAGAGCGGCATGCTAAAACAATCATCGGTTAAAACTTATTGCAAATTGTGTGAAACAATGTATATATATGTGGAAAATCAATAATCAATTTTGATCCAACTTATTTATAAACAATTTCAGTCACAAAAATTACAATCATTATTGAACTCATTAGAGTTTCAGTAATCACTTGGGCCCATTACAGAACAAAACACTTGCAATCATAAAGTCATTTCATTACCAAATCATAAACATACACTTTGTACAATTCTTGCGGAACATAATTCAAAAACACAAAATTCACTGAAGACATATACAGACGCACACTGATCCTGACCTGGAATTCTTACTCGGAGCCTCTCTGGAGTTCTTTACTAAACCCTGAAAACCACGTTGCAATTCACAAATTCAGATATTGTGATTACTAAATCTAGTGCATTGAAGAGCATAGAGTATTGAATTGACTTTTGAGCAAATCAAAGTACTATTAGCTAACGATTTTAAAATCAGTTTTGCATGAAAAGATTATCGAAGCCTAAATTGAGGATTAAAAAAAATATGAATCTTATTGAGGGAATTGAAAATTGATAATGAAACCGAATTTTGAGTTTGAATAAGAAATTGATACGTTGTGTTTGTTATATGAAGATTTTATGCAAAATAAAGATGATTGAGTAAAAGATTGCTAGAGAAAACATAAACAACTTATGCTACACATCTTAGTAGGAATACGATGAAATAATGTTTGATGGCTGTGGATGTTAAAAAAAAAAAGAATGACTATATGTAATTGTTACCAACAGGCTTAACTATTGGAGATATGCTTAAAGCTTATATTATGGAGTTCATAAGAACATGAGGTCAAAGTTTAGTTTTAATTGACCTTAAGCATAATAATCAATATCACAGTGATAAAATTAGAATATCATATGAAGTGTTATACGATAGAAGGAGTCGACCGCCTTTATATTTGGATGAATAAGGCCTAAAAATAGTTTAAGGCCAGAATTGATGGGAGATGTTGATGATAAGTGAAATTGATATGTATTAGGAATTGATTCAAGAAAGACAAATGAATTAGGTGGATCAACATCGATGATCTAGAATAAAGTGAGATAGACAAATAAGTTAAGTGTATTAACACTAAAGAGATGTGAATTATCAAGCTATAGATGAATTGTTTCTGAGAGTATCACCTTAGCAAGGTGTGCTCAGTTTTGGAAAAAGTATAAGCTAAGCCGACGCAAATTGATATAATTTTAGCCTTAACATGGATAACGGGATGTTACACATTATTTATGAAATTTTATAAATTCAAATATTTGGGAATATCACAAGTCTAGATATTACTATTTAATATATCTTAAAAGAGAAAAAAAGAATTTAGTAGATAAGTAATATATATATATATATATATATATGTATGTATACTTGTAATTCTTTGAAAAGTTTAAATCTACCAATAAGAAAAGGACACAAATAAGGCTTCCCATATATATATATGTATGTATGTATACTTGTAATTCTTTGAAAAGTTTAAATCTACCAATAAGAAAAGGACACAAATAAGGCTTAGTTTGGGGAAGCGGTAGCGGTTGATAACCTGCTGAAATAATAAGTACTTACGCGTTTGTGATTGCTGTTTTGATAATTACTGAAACGTGAAAATAGGTATTTGGCAAATGCAATTACGGTTGCTAAAAAGAGATAAAATAACTAAAACACCTATGAATTGCTACCACGAGACTGGAAACCATTCATTGGTCATCTTTTCAGACATATACCAGCCTCATAAATAATCATGAGATGCCTATAACAAAAATCAGAGTCTTTTATAAAAATACTAATATAATAAGACCTGAAAAAACAGATTGGTAAGTCAACGAAGATAACATAAGAAAGATTGTATCCATCATATCCACATCTACCATGATTTGGAGAGATGATCGCTTGTATGTGGTATGCATAATCTTTTGATATAAAAGAAGTGGCAATTTCATTTAATTAGGTTTCCAAAGCAACAAAAGATTTTAAGTTATAACAAGATATGTCATTTTATATTGTTGAAAATAATTAAGTTGATACAACTTCATTCTGTTCTATACTTATGATGTATTGTAAGCGAAGCTCGCCCGTTTAATAGAGACATGAAGAATTTGTGACTGAGAACGTTTACTGCGAATGGCATGGGAACTTGGAAGACCTAAAGTAGTTATAACCCTTCCATGACTTGAATGATGTTTGCAACAGTCGACGCCTCTAAACTGTAGAAATGAGGGACCTAACACCAAAAAACTATGAGAACATTCCCCTGGTAGCTTCTGTACTTTACGAAAGAAATCATTTTCACCTTTTTGTTAGCATCCCCACCTCCTTTGGGTTTCTGTGTAAGTGAAGTAAGCTTGGGAACTGCTTCTCAACACTATAAATACGAGGCTTCTGCCTTCATCACTTCTCAGAGTAATCTTCCAAAGAATTAGATAAAATTAGAATCCTTATATTAGCTTGTTGTCCATCACCTGTAGTCTTCACTGCTTAGATTTTAGCCATCTATCTCTCGTTTTAAATTCACCAAAAGCTCTTGGTAATGGCAAGCATGACAGATCCTCTTGTGGTTGGGAGGGTAATTGGAGATGTCATCGACTATTTCACTCCAAGCGTGAAGATGACAGTGGCTTATAACTCCAACAAGCAGGTGTATAATGGGCATGAGCTGTTCCCGTCTGCTGTTACTTACAAACCGAAGGTTGACGTTCATGGCGGGGACATGAGATCATTTTTCACCCTGGTATGGATATTTTTCCTTTATATACTAGCTATTTAGTTAATTTAGTGCTGATCTCTTCGATTAGGCTAGTAATGAAGTGTTGTGTCTTCAAATTGGATTCAAAATATCGCACTACTGCAGGTCATGACAGACCCAGATGTTCCTGGTCCTAGTGATCCATACCTGAGGGAGCACGTACACTGGTATACTCAACAAAATCATTGATCCTTTGGATTCTGGTGAAGAAAATTATCTGAGTACCAACTATCCATGCTCAACACACTTTTTCACACATTTGTATTTAATTTATACCCACTCACATGATTTTAAAATATTATCAATAAAATTTTAGTCGCGTGATAATGGGGTGCAAGTCCATCACAAATTTTTAATAATTATTTTTAGAAAAATTTACCCTGTAATTAAATAACTTATATTATGCCACACCTATAATGTGATACCGCAAAATTTTAATGGTGGTCTTGATTTGAAAGAATGCCTTATAAACAAAAATATAAAGTTACTCGTGAAATATCAAATTTTGCTGTTGGGTCATGATTTAATAGTAAGTAAAATATTTTATAACATCACAATAGTAAAACTGACCAGTTAAAGAAAAAGAAAAGAAAAATTAAAAGGAAAGTATTTATTTTCATGATTTCTAATCTTGGCAGGTAAAAGAAATACAAATGTAGGACAATAAGCTATACATGGACAAAAATATAAGTTATATAACTTGATTTGACCATGTGCTCTTGGCAGGATAGTAACAGACATACCAGGCACTACGGACGCCACATTCGGTAAGTCTCCACATCCACTGTGGGAAGGAAATGAGAGAGACAGAGGGAGCTAAAAACAAGGACAAGTGTACTAATTCATGGTATCTGGGAATTGTCTGAATTTTTATGAACAGGGAGGGAAGTGGTGAACTATGAGCTGCCAAGGCCCAATATAGGGATACACAGGTTCGTGTTCATTCTGTTCAAGCAGAAGAGAAGACAAACAGTGGCAACGCCATCGTCGAGGGACAAATTTAACACAAGAAAATTTGCGGAAGACAATGATCTTGGCCACCCTGTCGCAGCGGTGTTCTTCAATGCTCAACGGGAAACAGCTGCGAGGAGACGTTGAGAGAAAGATATTATACAAAAGAACGAGCACCACTGTCTATTCACAGAACTGATGTATCGTATATGGAGTAAATATAATATTGTATTTGGAAGTAATGTAAGTATAGAAGGGGAAGAAGAAGAAAAAGAAAATGACGAAGAAGAAACAAGTAGAACATGATGGAGTGTTTGGATATGCTAGAATAAACCAATTCAAGCGTTTGCTTAAGGTATATATTGGTTTGTTAACCATAACATCTTAAGTAAGGACATGTTCCTGTCTTAGAAGAACCTCAGTGCGTACTATCAGCTTGGTGATGTGTAACCCTTTGTCTATTTGCAATAAAAAAACTAAATAAACTATAAAGAATAAAGGATCGTAGTCACTTATTAACAACAAAAGGGTATGTTCATGGCGAGTTGTTCAGTTTCCAACAAAGTGATCACTGAACAGTCCTTTTCCAGTGAAAAACCGTTAAGGGTAATAGTTTCACAAACTTTCCGAGCGGTAGTCTCTGGCACAAACAAAAACAAAACCAATTAAAAGTGAAATAATAAATAACACCAAAAATTTGGTAACACAATTCGGCATTCCTTGCCTGCATCTGTCGAGCCCTCACCCAGCTTAATAACTTTCACCAAAGTATAATAGATTTACCCAAAACTTTATTGAGCTGACACTACTCAACCCTTGACACTACCTCTCAACCTCACTTCCCATGAAAGAATTTCACACTTAATAGTACGACCGTCTTGTACTAATTTCAATAGATGATTTACTCAATTAATTTTTTAACGAAAGAATAATGAACAAATAACTCAAGTGATTAAAATAATAAGGAACGAAAACTAAATACACTTGAGGTAGACAAAAATAACTTCTGGATGAGTTCTGCTCAACTGAAATAAATCTGAAAATCGTCGCAATAATAATGGACTATATGACCATCATCTCTTTTTGGGCAATGATGTGTTTTACAGCAATAATAAAGAGAACAACAATGGAAGTAGCGCACATGAGGTGTCCAGAAGCAAGGTGACTCACGCAACTCTAATTAACGCCCACTCACATTTATTCAACACCCACAATTGAAACATAAGAGAAAAACGCAGCACTCAAATCAAGCATCTTAGGTTGGCATGATCAGCATATATATAATTCCCTTGGCCAAGAAAAGCAACGCCTGCACATCATCTTCACTTTAACATCTACTGCACACACACCATCTTCACTTTTTACACCCACTGCACATTTAATTGCTAGACACCCATGCAGGATACACACCTCCAGCACTTTGTTACCTTACGAAACTAAGATTTGCACCAATCCCTCACACAATAATCATCCCACTTAAATTCAAACATACAACAACCTCATCCTTTTAATTTTATCAATCCACACCCACAAATCCAGTAGTAATTTCCAACATGTCCAGCTATAAGACAATTCCAATATCAACATAATAATAGACTCCAATTCAAGATATGATTCTTTTTCAACTAAAGATTATCTATATGGCTTTTGAATCCAAGTCATTATCCAATTAATATCTTATATGTCCAATTAATAAATAATGTCAAAATTAATTACTTAGATAGATAACATATATCCTAACAATCTCCTCCTTTTTGGCATTGTTTGTCACAAATATGAAACTCCCCCTAAATAAGATAATTGGACATATAAGTATCAAATTCACAATTCATATGACAAATACTCCCACTTAATCAAACATCAAGTTCCAAAGAACATCAAGTTTATTCAATCATCCAAATTTCTCCCTCTTGGGACAAAAAGATGTCAAAAACAAGATGAATAGTCACACATATATCTTGAAATATCCCCTTGAATGGAACAGTCACTAAAAACAATTTGATGTCTCCCCTTGGGACAAAACAGTATCAAAACACATAATCATAAGAATCAACTATAGGTGCAGCGGAAAAATCATGGTACACCAAGAAGACAAATTACCACCATTCAAAACACTGAGAGATATGTCTGAAAGAGAGAGAGATACTCGAGAGCGATCCATACTAATGAGAGAGCTGAGGAGTCTTCGGTAAAGCCAAATGGAAGTCACAATGTAAATTACTAAAAAGATGAGACGACAATGGCAACATAAAAACTAAAGAACTCGAAAATTCTTTTTGTTTCTTTTTTTATGTTTTAAATAATACAAAAAACTTTTAAAATGTAAAGTACACGGTCCCTGCGCTCCTCAAAGAAATTCAAACTTGGGATTATTTCTCATCACATTATCTCGATCATCAACTGTCTGATTGATTTCTTTATCTGAGGTAACTGACTTATCCTCAGTTTGAACAATTGCTTCAAAAGCAGTAACTAACTGTGATTCTGGACATTTTCTTGTTTTTCCTTCACTCCATCTTTGTGCTTGTCCTTGACCCTTTCTAACCCAAGTGGATTTTGGTACTAAACGTTGATTTTGAAATTTATATGAAGGATATAGTGTCCTTTGATTTTGGCTTCTTTGAAACAACATTTGTAACATCTTGTAACATCTCGGCTTTATATGCCCGATGACTCCACAAAAATGACACGTGGGTACAAATCGTCGATTCTTCCTAGAAGTTTCTTCTTGGACAGATTTGGATATGTCATCTTTCTTCTCAATCACTTCAGAGTACTCACCTTTGTAACCAATGCCTTGAAGATCCCTTTTAACCTTACCGATTTTTATTAACTTTTCTAATTTTTTTGTGCCTCCATTCAACATTCTCAATCCCTTTTCAGTACTTACTAATTTCATTCTAGCTTCACCAAGCTCATCTGACGTCAACGTCAATTTTTTTTCTAACTCTTGGATGGTGTTCTTCATGGAGAGATTCTCTTCCTTCAACCTTTCATTCTTTCTACATATTTTCACCCATTTTTTGTATATTAATTCGTAAGCCTCGTAAATATTCTCCTTTTTATTACTTGAACCACTTTCATCACTGTCATAATCTAAAATCGAGCTTTGAGTTGAATCATTTGTGTTTTTCCAAAATTTTTCGATTTTCTCACTTTTTTATCTTCAGTTACTTCCTTCTCGGTTAATGTTAAACAAGTAAATGGACTTTTGCTATGTAAAGCAACTAACGCAGCATCATTAATGATTTCTTCTTCACTACCATATTCACTCTCAGATTCATTCTTACTCCAAGTGCTAGTAAAGGATTTTCCCTTTCTCTTCTTCAAAGTATTAGCATATTCGGCTTGAACGTGCCTGAAACTTTGACACTCATAACATTTGATTCTCTTAACCTTTTTTTTCACCATTTTGAGTTTTGACCTGTAATGTCAATCCTTTGCTTCTTTCTTACTTACCCCTTAAAAGATTCATTTCAAAATTTGTAAGAATTTCGATTACCTTCTCTAATGACAGATCATTAATGTCGTGGGTTTCCTCTATTGCTGTAATTTTCGGAATAAATCTTGGAGGCAGTGATCTCAGTGTCTTCTTGGCAAGTTTCTGATTGGAATATTTCTTTCCGAGTTGATGCGCCTGATTTGCTGTATATCACAATCTTTCATGAAAGTCCCTATTGGTTTCATTTTTATCCATCTTCAGTTCTTCAAACCTCACAACTAACATCTATAATTTTGACGCTATCACAGATTTGGACCCTTCTTTAGCCGATTCACAGGCTGATATCATTGAGAAACGTCATTCATCAATAACACTAAAACTCACACGCATTGCTTGTGATTTTTCAAGTGCCCTCTCTTCTTCGGGTCTTGTCCATTCAGTCGGATCTTTATGAACTGTCTCTCCTTTGTCATCAGTAATCATCGGATGTATCCACCCATATAACACCGAGTTCCATACTCTTGTTCCCTGTGCCTGAATAAAGACCCTCATCTGTGATTTCCATATAGGATAATTGGAATTGTCCAATAACGATGGCCTAATAATTGATGCTCCTTCTCTTATAGCTATGTTCGCAAAACTAAAATCTGCACCAACTTACTACCAAGTTCTAAAATGGTGACCCGTTCTGATACCAATTGAAAAATCGTAGGGGGCAATAGTTTTGCAAACTTTCTGTTTTATCATGGTCATCTCTGGCACAAACAAAAACAAAACCAATCAAAAACGACATAATAAATAACACCAAAATTTTGTTAACTCAGTTCGGCACTCCTTGCCTATGTCTGCGGGGCCCTTACCCAGCTTAATAACTTTCACTGAAGTATAATAGATTTATCCAAAGCTTTACTGAGTCGACACTACTCAACCCTTGACACTATCTCTCAACCTCACTTCTCTTGAAAGAATTTCATACTCAATAGTACGAATACCTTGTACTAACCTCAATAAAGATTTACTCAATCAATCTTCTAACGAAAGAATAATGAACAAATAACTCAAGTGATTAAAATAATAAGGAACGAAAACTAAATACACTTGAGGTATAGAAAAACAACTTCCTAATGAGTTCCGCTCAACTGAAATAGATCTGGAAGTCGTCACAATAACAATGTGCTATACAGCCATCATCTCTTTTTGGGCAATGATGTGTTTTACGGCAATAATAAAGAGAACAACGATGGAAGTAGCGCATATTAGGTGTCCAAAAGCAAGGTGACTCACACAACTCCAATTAATGCCCACTCACATTTATTCAACACCCATGATTGAAACATAAGAGAAAAATGTAGCATTCACATCAAGCATCTCAGGTTGGCGTGATCAGCATATGTATAATTTCCTTGGCCAAGAAAAGCAACGCCCACACATCATCTTCACTTTAAAATCTACTACACACACACGCCATCTTCACTTTTTACACCCACTGCACCTTTAATTGCTAGACATCCATGCAGGATACACATACCAGCACTTGACGCACTCGCAACACTAATATATTTGTTTAAATATTAACCCCACAATCTTGGATTACAGTAGTGTATGTGTTTTTCTCAATTAACAACTAACGCACACCTCCAGCACTTTGTTACCTTACGAAACTAAAATTTGTACCAATCCCTCACACAATAATCATCCCACTTAAATTCAAACATACACAACCTCATCCTTTTAATTTATTAATCCATAAAACCCACAAATCTAGCACTAATTTCCAACATGTCCAGCTATAAGACAATTCCAATATGTTAGAACAAATGATTAATTTATGTTGTAATATTCCTTCCGTACATATTGTATCATTACCTTACACGTGTATGGTTACAACTAGTCTACCCCTTTGTTATTTAACAAACTCTATACTTTTATAATAATATAACCAGAGGCGTGAGCACTGTGTTGGTGTGTGTGCTTATCATCGTCTTTCATTACGTTGTCTTTCTAACTTGGTATCAGATATATTCACCTCTCAAATGGCTTCTTCTTCAGTAGCATCTTCTACATCTCCTGCTACTTCAATCCTATCTACCCAAACCTCCAAAACATAGTCTCCGTTTAACTCTTCCAACCAAACAACCTCTATCAAGCTGGATAGAGGAAACTATCTCTTGTGGGAATCAGTGGTTCTACCACTCATTGAAGGAAACTTTCTTGAATCACATATCAAAGGCTCAGTCTTGACACCATCTTGATTCATTTCTGAAGGAGCATAAATGACTCCAAATTTTCTCTTTGAAGAATGGTATGTTGTAGACCAACTGTTAGTCAGCTGGTTACACAACACAATGACCTAAAAAGTTGGAACTCAACTGCTACACTGCCACACAGCTCGTGATCTCTGGGCTGGTGCATGTGAACTCACCTATGCATCGATGAAGTCAAGTGTCATGGTGCTCAAGCGGGAGCTTCATCAAACATGTAAAAACTCAATGAAGATGGATGAGTATATCAGTAAGATGAAGAGCATCGCAAATTAACTCACATTGGCTAGCGCTTCTTTTGCAACAGAAGATCTCATTCTTCATACATCAAACGATCTCTACTCAGACTATAATGCTATTGTAGTGAAGCTGGTAGATCAACCTAACTTTACTTGGATTGAAGCACAATCTGCTCTCTTAGCCTTCGAGAGTCATTTGGAGCAACTCAACCACTTCTCGACTCTATCTATTCAACCCACTGAGAACGTTGCTCAACGTGACGACATTATTAACCACACCTCAAATAATACTATCAAGTAAGGTTCCTGAAAAGAATCACATAATAGTTTGTAAGGATGCAGAGGCTGAGGAAATCGAGGAGGCTGAAATAGTGGAAACTGATCATATTGTCATTTGTGTGAGAAACCAGGACATGTGGTAGAAAACTACTATCATCGTTTCAACAGAAATTTTCAACCTCCATCAAACCTTGGTCGTGGTTTTGGAAACCATTCCGCTCCACAAATGTTTTATGCCAACTCAACAGATGGATGCTATGCTCATTTACAAATTTCTGATCTATCATAGTACATAAACAGTGGAGCAAACTAACATGTGATTCCATACGCTGATCAATTGGAGAATGTTACTCTCACAGGTAAGACTCATCTTTACACTTGCACTGGAGAATCAACTTACGTAGTTGGCATAGGGTCTACATCTCTCTCTGTATCTAATTCCAGACTTCATCTTAAAGATGTACTACTAGTACCTTCTACAACTAAAAATCTTATGAGTGTTAGACCAACTAGAGGCAAGCGCACCCCATCGACAAGTAATATAAAATGGAAAGAGCTAGATATCATACCCAAGGGAATTCCAACACGCAAGACAATTAAATTAAACGATGAAAAATTACTCAGACGATCAAGAATTAATTGGTTTGAAAATAAAATAAAATAAAGTAAGCAAATCAAGGAAATATGAAAAATGCAAGGTATGAATTAAAATGACTAGATCTATTCAATTTACAGAAATCAGTTAAGGTATTAGATTTCAATTGGATTAGACACTAAAAATTGTAATGGTGGATTGATCTAGGAATTACTTCACTTAAGCAAGTTGAACCCAATGTTCATGGGAATTCCCTTTGCAAGTTGAACCCAATGTTCATGGGAATTCCCTTTTCTTCTAAATCTGAGTCACCCACTTAGTTCAAAGATAATTTGGAATAAAAGGCATTTAATACAAGAAGCCTAAAACTAAGTTCGTTAATCCTAGATATCCTCACACAAGATCCTAAGGTTGGTCTACACTTTAGTCTCAAATATGTCGCTTGATTAATTTTTCGACAAATTAAATCCCATTGGTTGTGGTATTCAATCATCTAAGGTCTTAATCTAGATGATCAAGCCAAATTAAGACTAAATATGCATTCAATCAAGCAAAAATCAATACTACAAAAAATTATCCTAATCTAATATCAATCTTAACTTTAACCGAAAAGATAAACTTACTCACACATATTCATCAGTGTAACATAAATCATGGTCATAATATATGTTTGCATTGATTAAATCCACATAATTAAAATAAATGAGGAATAAAATATAAATTAAGAACACTCAATGTTAAGTTTTCTCCCGCTACTATAACTACTTGGTCAACTTCGTTCACCAGTGGAAGGTTCAACATAGCTGCTTCAATGTCTTCATGTCTTCATTTTTCAACTCCCTCAACTCATGCATAACCACCTTTCTTCACAGCACCATCTTTCATGTTCTTCTCCACCAGCTATCTTCAACGTTTTATCTCCACCAACTGCTTTATCACGTTGCTTTCTTGTCACTAGCTGTCTTCGGTTCCTCTTGCCACAGCTGCTGTAGCATCCTTCAGCCACCACTAGCTGCTGACGTTTGAGTGGTTGTAACATCGTGAGAGCTGGTGTAACGTGAGGGATGGACTTGATGAGTATATGTTTGGTGGGGGCTGTATGTTTAGTCGGTGATGGAATAGTGTTAGTGCTCTCCTTTTTCAGGCTTGTCATGCACACTCTTTATTTAACGTTTTTTTCATTCCTTTTTACGTCCCATCACTGTTTGTTGTTCATGCCTAGCTTCTCTTCATGCACTCTCCAATCAACGTTTTTTTCTCTAGCTGCTTGTGTGATTTGCTACTTGTTCTTGTTCCACTTGCGCTGCCTCTCCAGCACCACTGCAGCTCTCCTTTCTTGTTTTTATTTTATTCTCTCTACACAGCCCACTCTTCATTCCTTGATTATCGCCTCTCTTTTATCTCTTATGTATTGTCAAAGTCCATCATCTCATGCTCTCTGGCTATCCTTTTCCCACTCCTTTTTAATTTATCGTTCATGAAAAAATCTCCATTCTTTGTCTTCCAAAACATTGACATTTTTGGTAGCTAAAATATTAACCTTTTTTTACCCAAACTCCTTTGAATTTTTTTTTATGGTATTAGATGGTCCAAATCAAATTTGCCTAACTCTTAATTAATGCAATTTAAACATTAAATGGACAAAATTTTAGCAAATTATGTATCAAAAATCAATACAAAATGCTCATTAACAACGCCTCCACACTTGAATTGTTGCTTGTCCTCAAGCAACTTACTTAGGTCACAACCAACGTATTCTGTCATTTCATTTTCAATGAAAATCAAGTATTTGCAATCCCTTAAAATTCAGAAAACTCAAGTATCAAGCTATAACATGTATCATAATATTTTCATCAATTCACATAAACGAAATCAAAGGTAGATATCTTTGATCAAAAGCAAGCATAAAATTAAAATAAACCTTCCTTACTTTATTCACTTAAGTCACTCAAGTGTATAAGGGTTGTGTTTCGCTCAAAGCTTCCTCTAAGAGATTACACTACCATAGGCTTGCAAATTCATCTATTTTCCACTACATAGAATACATGTCATCATGGATCAAAAGAACTTTTATTAAAGGTTGTAATGGGGCTTAGGTCAAGGTAAAGTAAAAAGGGCAAAGGTTACTTACAAGCATTTACAAAGTACTAGGTAACGTAGGACAATCAAAAAGAAATTCTAAAATGCGCAAACAGAAACACGGGATTACAACTACTCATCACTATCCAATGTTAATATTTGATCTTTTTTCTTTTTTTTTCTTTTTTGTTTTTGTTTTGTTTTTTTTTTTGGTAACAATAACTATAAAAGAAGATAGTAGTAGCACAAATCAACAATTTAGTAGATGTACCTCTAAAACATCTCAAAATAGCGTATAAAACAAAAGTCCCTACGCAAGGACATCAAATACTTAGTACTTCATTCAATTTGTAAAAGGGTCAGGCTAAAAGATTTTCAGGTTTTAATGCAACGTGATTAATATGAAAACAACAAAGTCAAAGGCTCAAAGGGGGTAACAAGGAAAAAATGACCTGGTAGGTTATTTAAGCTAAAGGTTAAAAACAAAGAAGGCCTTAATCATGTCCATAAAGCATGTAACTAGCAGTATCTAATAGGTTCAGGGCAAGTTCTAAAGGTAACCCACATAGGGAAGCCTCACATACAACAAAGAAAATAAATGACTATGAGATGCAGTCATATAGCTCAAGACCTCATATATGTTTAATGAAAGCCCATCAAAACTCCATACATTGCTTCATCACTCAGCATCAGTTATTGACTAAGTTTATGCAATCAACTACTTCAATCAATCTACATGGTTCACTACCCTCTCAAGTTGCCTAATCCAAATTCATACATGCAACTCAATCCACCTTCCAACTACTTTGACATAATCATATGGTCAAATGGACCCAAGTTAGCTACCAAAAGAGTTGCATCCTTTCAAGTGTGTATCTCTCAACATCAACATCAATATCATAAACATCATCATGCACATAATCTCAATCCCCTCTACACTTAATTTGAACATTGTCCCTAATGTTCAAGTAGTTAACAATTAAACACAAAGAGGGGAAAGAGGAAGAAGAAACTTCCCTGAAAAAGAATTGGCCAAGAACTCTTTGTCACCAACCACGTAAACCTAAAGAAAACTCAAAACAACTCAAATAAATGCATTAATATAGAAAGAAATGCAAAGGAAACAATAAGAAAAGAAAAGAAAGAAAACTACTGTCCTACTAAAAGGTGTGCACTGTAATCAAGGAGGCAAAGTATCATGAAGAGACAATCGCTCCTTAGAGTTATCCATAAACCTGGGCATATACAGTTTAGATTGTTGTCCATTTACCTTGAAGGGATTTTCATTTTCTTATTTTACATCAAGGACCCCAAAAGGAAGGACTTGGATCATAGTGAATGGACCATATTACCTTGACTTAAGCTTCCCTGGAAAAAGACGAAGATGGGAGTTATAGATTAATACCCAGTGCCTACTTAAAAGTCTCGATGGATGATTTTCTTGTCATGCCACTTCTTCACATGCTCCTTATACAACTTTGAATTGTTATAAGCATCCAAACGGAACTCTTCAAGCTCGTGAAGCTGCATAAGTCTCTTA
>JANZXR010000008.1:8722901-8734062 GCA_027575705.1 Erythroxylum echinodendron | reverse complement strand
TTATTTATAATTTTAAATTTATATGATTAATAATATATTTTTTAATTATTTATACAACAATTAATAGTTTATTAAATTAATGAGCTTTTTAGTTATTTTATCTCTTTTCAGCAACCGCAACCACACTTGCCAAATACCTATTTTCACGTTTCAGCAGTTACCAAAACAGTAATCCCAAATACATAAGTACTTATTCAAAATAAGTACTTATCATTTCAGCAGGATGATTTCAGCAGGTTATCAACCGCCACCGCTCCCCTAAACTAAGCCAGAGTTGAAGTAAAATTAAAAATTATTTAGCACAATATATAGATGAACTATTTTATAATTTTAAAAAAATATTCAAAATGATACTCAATATTGACCCATATTAGTGCAGTACTATATTAAAACCAAATTTGGAATTAGATTCGATATGGTATTCATAATGTTGCTTAATTATGAGATTTAAGAAATTTAAAAAATCAAATATAACATATTTGATTTTATTAAAATTAAATTAGAATTAGAATTAAAGTAAAAGTTAAAATTTAATTATAATTAACAAAATTTCAGTTATTATAAAGAAACCCTAATGTCTTTTTCTATAAATAAGAAAAGTTATCAAAGAGTTAACACTCCCGTCTTTTTCTCTCAAAATATTTGAATTCTTTTTCTCTATTTTATGAATATCATTAAAAGTAAACATATGCAAAATTTATAGTTACATTTCGGGAATAAAAGTTATGTATGATCTCAAATTAGGTATGTTTTAACTAATAGAAATTGTTGGAGAAATGAAGAAGAAGGAAATAAATTTTATTCCTTACGATGTTGTGTTTCCAGTCCAATATTTATACTTCTTTTACCTCATTTCTATTGGTTGCTACTCCTAAAATCAAGGAAATTCTAACTAACGTATCTGCCAGGTGCTAGTTGTACAAAACCAAAACTAGTACTTTTTTGCAATACTACTTGTGCTAAAGAAAGGGAGAAAATGACAAAAAAATGTGTTCATATGAAGAGAATAATATGAGGCCTGAGATGTGGCCCGCATCCACTATACCACTTGCTCCAATGTGCCCAAATATTAATACGTTTTTTAGTATTTTATCACCCACCCTTCATGTCAAAGGCTTGGTTGAGACCAATAACTCCGATCTTACCAACAAGACCCAAAAACACTCATGCACTCAAGGTCTTCATAAACAAGTCAGTGAGTTGATCATCTGTGTTCACATGCATCAACTGAAGGAACCCTAAGTTTATGCAGTCTCGAACCAGATGGAGATCGATTTCAAGATGTTTCATACTCTCGTGGAAGACTGGATTTTTTGAGATGTAGATGGCCGCCTGGTTATCGCAAAGTAAAGGTATAGGTTCTTGAACCTTGAGCTGAAATGTTTGAAGCAATTACGTTATCCATTTTAGTTTGCAAGTAGTTGAAGCTAGGCTTCTGTACTCCGATTCAACTGACGAGCAACTCACCGTTGTCTGTTTCTTCATTTTCCAGGAGATTGGCGACTTCCCTAGGAATAGCAGAGTCCTGTTAGGGAGCGTTTGGAGAAGACACAACTTCCCTATTATGAGTTAGAGTAAGCTAAAAGGTGAGGGTTTTCTTCTGTTGGGTAGAAAATTCCTAGTTTTTGGATTCCCTTAAGATATTTCAGTACTCGTTTAGTAGCTTCCAAGTGTGGTAGCCTAAGGTTATTCATGAATTGGCTGAGTTATTGTGTCACATATATCAATATCAGGCCCAGTGAAGTCTAAGTATTGCATCTTTCCCACTAATCTTCTGTATGTTTCTAGTTTATCCAGTAGCTCACCTTCTTCAATTATTAATTTGGTTCCAGGGACTATAGGTGTCACACAGGGTGAGCAATCCAATAGATTGGTTTCCTGTATGATGTCTCTGATGTATTTTCTTTGAGTAAGTATCATCCCATCTTCTTCTCTTGTTACTTCGATTCCCAAGAAAAATTTTGCATATCCCATATCCTTGATACTGAATTCTGTATTCAAGGCTTTCTTGACTATTTCCATTTGTTCTTCATTAGCTCCCATCATCATAATATAATCCACATGGATGATTAGAGTCATGAAATCATCCCCTGTCCCTTTAGTGTATAGGCAGTGATCCGCTTCTGACTTTATGAACCCTATTAAGCATAGTTTTGTGGATAGCTCCTTATTCCATTGTCTACCAGCCTGTTTTAGGCCATAGATGGATCTGATTATCCTACATACCTGTCCTTTCTTAGCCTTAGTGTAACCCCTCAAGATATATAGCTCTTCCTCTAAATAACCATGAAGAAAGGCATCATTGATTTCATAATGGTGGATTGGCCACCGCTTAGAGGAAACAATGGCCAAAAACATCTTGATAGATACAACCTTAGCTACTGGAGAAAAACTTATGAGTAGTCAACCCCTTCCCTTTAGCTAAATCCTTTGGCCACTAGCATGGATTTGAATTTATCTATTGTGCCATCTAGATTATATTTCACTTTGTACACCTATTTTGAGGCTATAGCCCTCTTCCCTTTAGGCAGCTCAGTGAGTTTCCAAGTCCCATTCTTCTCTAAGGCAGATAATTGCACATTCATCGTCTCTACCCATCTTCCATCCTTACTAGCAGTATTATAAGATAAAGGTTCAAAAACTCCAGAGACATTACCTATGAAATTGCTGTAGATATCACCTTGTTTGATTTTCAACACTCTTAACCTTTCTTTATTTGTTCCTGCAGGACAACAAACTTGTAATACTACATTGTTATCATTAAGAGAGTGAATGGATTGATGTGCTGAGGTTTGAAGGACATAATATTTCAGGTATTTGGGGGTCGTATGTGTTCTGTTGCTTTTTCTTTGTGTGGGAGCAATAGGTAGTGTGTTTTGGATTGATGAGTTATTCGCTAAGATATGGCCATGTGGTTGGGGGCTTTGTTGATTGCATGGTACTTATTATGAATTTTTATCACTGTACTCAGAGGGTTGTGTAGCTGTTATGGTTAATGTTTGCGTGGGATATTCTGCGTCTAAATTGGTTAATTAACTGGTGAACAAAGGTTCTAGGTTTTGTGTAGTGTTAAGGATATTTTCTACAAAAGGAAAATCACTTTCATAAAAAACAACATCTCTAGACACAAATATTGTTTTAGTGTCTAAATCCATAACTCTATACGCTTTGAAATCTGGCATGAATCCAAGAAAAATGCATCTTTTTGACCTACGATTCAGTTTTGTTCTATGTAGTGTTTTGTCTATCTATGTAGTGTTTTGTCTAAGGCAAAGCACAAATAACAAAAGATTTTTAGGTGTTCATAGTTGGGTTTTCTCTTGTGCAGTTTCTCAAAAGGACTCATCCACCCCCAAGACTTTGGTTGGAATTTGGTTTATCAAGTATGTAGCTATTAATAGTGTTCTCCCCAATATCCTTTAGGTAGTTTGGCCTCTAAAAGTAGGGCTCTGGTGATATGAAGTAAATGCTTGTGTTTGATTTCCACGACACCATTCTATTGTGGTGTATAAGTGCTACTTTTCTGGTGTTGAATTCCCAGCTCAGTGAAAGTTTTGTTACATTCTTAATTAATGAACTCCCTTCTATTGTTAGTCTATATTTTTAGTACTCTAGTGTCAAATTGTCTCTCAGTGTTTTTAAGAAATTGCACAATGGTTTGATGTGTTTGGTATTTATGTTTTAGTGTAAGATCCAGGTGGCTCTATTGAAATCATCTACAATTGTAAGAAAGTAGTATGAACCACCCATAGTAGGAATCTTGTAGGGTCCCCATAAATCTGTGTGGATGATTTCGAAAGGTCTACTTATATGTATCTCATGCTTCGGAAATGGTTTTCTACAATGTTTAGCGAAGGGACACGCCTGAAACTCATGTTTGATAGGAATAAAAACACTTATCTCATTAATATGGTGCAACTTTTCTTTGGATACATGTCCTAGTCTAAAATTCCACAAATCAAAAGTTACCAAAACATTAAAAGCAACACTCTCAACCTTGTAGAACTCCAAAGAAGGACCTTTCATACTATTTAGGGTTAGGAGAGTCTCTGTGTTTAGCTCATACAATCCATTTACTTCCTTGACAATTGCCATAACATCATTAGTCCGAAGGTCCTGCCGAAATAACTTGTTAGGAAGGAAAACAACAGCAACTTCATTCTAGGTAGTGAGTTTATTGACAAATAGTAAATTCTTGAAGAAATTAGGTATATGTAAGATTTCATTGAGAGAGATCGTATCCCCCATATGTGCTTGACCAATATGAGCTACCTCCTACTTAGTTCCATCGAGTGGAGTCACAGGATCGTATGCATTATTAACCACATACTTAGTACAATGATTAAGATCTGTCGTCATGTGTGTAGATGAACCAAAATCAATAATCTAAGAATTATCGCAATTGAATGCTATGTTCACAGAATTTGTAACATTACCTACATAATTTTGATATCCTGAATATTTTATCTCCTCAGTAGTCTTGCCTTTGATAGCCTCACTTATCTCTTGTTGGATGAAATTTGTGAGATTAGGAGATATCTGTCCATTCCATGTTTTTTCTTCATTCTATTCTTGTTTGGTCTCTGTAGAGCTATCAACTATTTGGGCCATGTTAACCTTTCCTTTCTCCCTCTGTGCAACAATGTCTTTGTACCAGTCAAGTACTCCTTGAATTTTGAAGCAAGTTTCCAAGGTATGCCCGTTCTTCTTGCATTTTTCGCAGTACTTGTCCTCCTTTTTTAGATAAGATCGTTTGTTAGGATGGCCATTGTTTTTCCCACCTTTTTTTCAAGTTGTTTGACTGTTTAGCTAGCATTGCCATGTTAGGAGTGTCGTCTATCGTAGAATTGGCTACTCTTTGTCTCTCAACAATTTGTAACATAGAGAAGGCTTTATTCATAGTAGGTAGTGACTCCATTAACATGATTTGGTTAACATCATGCTCAAATTCATCGTTAAGACCCATTAAAAACTGTACAAGTCTGTGAGCATTTTCTTTAGCAGTGATGGCCCTTGAGGCTTCACAAGTGCACATAGGAATAAGAGTCAAGCTGGACAAATCGTCTCATAACTTCTTAAGCTTAGTGTAATAGGCAGATACAGTCAAAGTGCCCTGTTTAAAAGAACTTATTTCCCTCTCTATTTGATATAACAATGGCTCGTTAGCTTTACCAAATCTCTCTTGTAGTTCTATCCAAAGTTCTCTAGCAGTAGTAAAAGATAGAAAAGAGTCACCTAATTCCTTAATCATAGCATTGAGGATCCGTGACTTTACCATACTGTCGGCTCTCTTTTGCTGATAAAACTGCATCTTCTGTGAGCATAACGCTGGTTCCATCTATGAATGACAATTTGTCCTTTGCGCATAAAGTTATGGTCATGGACTTACTCCAGGTACTGTAGTTGTTACCATTGAAAGGTGTGGTAACAAGCATAGCGTCAGGATTTTCAGTGTTGGTAATAGAGTAGGGTTCATATTCATTTGTTGTTGGTATGTTTGTGGCACTGGAGCCACTGTTGTCAATTGTATTAGGCATTGTAGGTTAGGGTATGGGAATCAGATTTGTGGCTCTGATACCATGATAGAAATTGTAGGAAAAATGAAGAAGAAGGAAATAAATTTTATTCCTTACGATGTTGTGTTTCAAGTACAATATTTATACTACTTTTACCTCATTTCTATTGGTTGCTACTCTTAAAATCAAGGAAATTCTAACTAACATATATGTCAGGTGTTAGCTGTACAAAACAAAAACTAGTACTTATTTACAATACTATTGTGTTAAAAAAAAGAAAAAAACAACAAAAAAATTTGATCGTATGAAGAGAATAATATGAGGCCTGAGATATGGCCCGTGTCTAGTACACCACTTACTCCAGTGTGCCCAAATATTAATACGTTTTTTAGTATTTTATTATTAACCTTCTTATTTATGATTTATAATTATTTAATTATTTAATTAAAGAGATCTCATAAAAATTATTTTTTAGTGTGTCCATGATTCAATTAAGATTGACTTTTCAACCTATGGAAGAATAACGTAAATAAGTTCGTCCAAGACAGCGGGTCTCACACGTGTTCCGAGAAAACAAAATGCCAAAGCTAAATTCTGGACACAATTCCATATGGACAACGGCTGTACATCATCCAAACAAAACCATTGACCCAAAGATAGATACCCGAAACACATAAATATACAAACGATCTCAGTTGGTCAAGTGGGCTTGTTCCCATGTAAACAAAGAGCAACTGCATGTAAATGATGTCCGGAAACACAAGTGGGCTTCTTGTCATGTACAATGACTATCCTAATTTAAGATGCTAAGGAAGCAGAAGCATGAAAGACGAGAACATATGAAAAATATTGACATTAAGATACAAATATAACATATTATAAAATTGCACAGATCAAACAAGTTCAAATTGAAGAAACAATAAACTTGTCAGTTGAAATTATAACCATATAATTTGTTAGGTCATCATATGATTTTTTTTTTAAGTAAGAGCTATTGGATGCATTAAATTTTTGTAAGTCTCTCGACATTCACTAGTAGTCCTAATAGGATTTGTGTAGTAATGTATTTGGATCCTTAATAAACACATTTTTAATAAAGTTGAGATCGTAGATTTTATGCTTAATTGTATTAACACTAGAAGTATAATAATATTAATAATGAGAATCGTAAAAAGGTATTATCATATGTGATAAAAGTTAAATAATAAAAATGAACGTGAGAATTGAAACTCTATTTGTTCATTTTAATAAAATTCAAACTATAAGAACCAAAAAAACAACAATACTATGAGGCCTTGTGTATTTAACTATTGTCAGAAACGCAGATATTACATTTGCAAAAACGTTGCAACCTACAATATTCCCTTCCTTATGTTATAGATAAACTTTGCATGCCTTATAGATTAGCTATGTGATAGATAGAAGAAGTTTAAGCTAGTCAGCCCCGCAGTGGTTGGTTAAGCTGTTGGAAGAGCCTTCCTAAACAGTCCTCGGGCTGTAAATTTTAGGGTCTTAAGTTTTAATAATTTGAGTGATCCAATTTAAATACTTGAATCAGCAAATAGTTTAATTAAAATAAAAATTTATGAATTATTAAATATATCTATTATCATAAAACAAATAAAAATAATGATTTCACGTTTCTTATTATAAAACTAAATAATAATAAAGAAACATTTAGAGAAAACTAAAAAGAGGAGATGTGAAAAGGATAGGGTGTTTATCGTGGTTGACAGTCTTTGACATAACATTAGATGATACTTGTATTGTAAGTACTAATGATCTAGAATACGCCAGAGCAAATAAGTATTCATCAGAACAAACAAGAGGATTAGGAGTTAAACGGTATGATGCTGAATACGTAAATTTTAGAATCATGCTGATGTAAGTAGATATCCTGATAAAGAATTTCTAGCCTTAGATTATGCGAAACCTGGTGATTGGTGTTCTAAATATTTTATCACTCAAGTTATAGAAATGTTGGCATTGTCATATGTAAGGTCAAGTCAACAATTGCCCAATTCCCAGTTTTTGAGGTTAGAAACAAAATGTTAGTTTCAACCTGACAGTTAAGTATTTGATCTGGGATTATAAGATGTAATGATGAAGCTTTAGACTGACAATCCAATAAAGCAATCATCCACTTGTTCAATTTTCAAACAATGAATAGTTGAAGGACACGACTGAAGCCATTTAATTCTCCAGGTTGAAATTGCTCTACCAGTTTGGTACACTCCCATTTAGAAACTTCAGGTCTTGTTCTCAACCCTTTTTAGACAGCCACCCATTTGGAAGCCAGGAAGCAGAGACTCAAGTCAAGTCAACTGGGCAGACACAAATTTCACTTTCCATCTGGTCTAAATTCTACTAACTTGACAAAATCTCCCTGGCTTTTGCGCTCGAAGTGATGGGCTCATGTAATGAAACTAACCTCACTAATTGGTAAACTTCAAGCTCAAACACTGATCTACCCACGCGATGCAACATTATGATCTCAGCATTACCTCCACATTCCACACAGGTACTCTTGTCTTTGCCATGATATGTCTTACACGTAAGTAAGTGGTGTAGCTGGTAAGTTCCCATACAAAAAAGAAAATCTAAGAAACGAGATATACAATTATAAGAAAGCATAATCTCTTTGTGAGCCAATTTGGAGCTACAAAACATGAGTAATTCTTTCCTGAATTGAAATTTTATTCCACTAAAATAAAAATTTAAATCATGACTTCTTAATCTTGACAAGTGTATCAAATATTAGGCTATTCTTTCAATCTCTCTTGAGAAGGTGTTTACTTGTGACCTCAACATATTTGAAAAGGTGTTTAACCCTAGAAGATGTCAACAGTAATGTGAAGGTAATATTTGCAAAAGTTGTAGTTTCAGATGTGCAAGTGTCACTTGTGACATAATTCTCTTTTCTTATTATTACTTTAAATATGCAACAGTTTTGAAAATTTTCAATGGTCTCATTTTATATCTGATAATAAAAGTCTTAACAATTGTAAATAAGAAAAGGTTAATTTAAATTGTATGGTAAATTGCTATCTGTCTAGTGTCTATTCAAGTTTGAGCCTTCAAACTAATTATGAAAGCACGCAATCAGGAATTGTGCAATTAATGAGATGATCCATTCATTGTCTTTTGCAGTATTCTCCCAATAACCAAATCACTAACATATAACTAGTCTGGGTTTGTACGCAGAAGTTGGTTCACATTGATCTTCGGTTCCTGGACCATTTCCGAAACCGATTCCAAGGAGTGTGGTCTATTCGGTGACTGAGAAGAAGTCCATCAGATAGTGAACACGCGCTCATAGAAAATTCAGAATATGGTTTCCAAAACTGACCTAATTGGAATCAAAAAAATGGAAAATTGACCAGCAGAACAATACCTTACAAAATGGTTAACTTCTAAGTCTTTTAGTGGGGATACTGCACTGGACTTGGCTAGCAACTGAGGTCTATTTCAATATTTGTTTGTGATCTAACATAGACTCGAGCAATGACAAAGAAATTAAACCAAGTCAATCAACCTTTCAGGTCCAGGCACACATGTCCTATCATCTCGTATCCCTCTTCAGGACTATGCGCTTGTTTTATGTTTTGTCAATAATTAACTTGCAGCCCTCTCCTTCTGAAATCGGAACTGTGACGTCTCACCAGTCACCACCACCAATAACAACAAGTCCATTTTTCAAAAGAAAAAGGACATCAGTAACAATCATATCTGGGAAGAATTGACGCGAGAAAATTTACGTTATAAGTCAGCTTCTTATATTCTACAATTTCGGCATATAATTTTTAAATTGAAAGTTTACTTTCATGTATAATTTGACAAAGTCAAGATTTTAATTCTTGATGATTTATTTATTTTTCCAATTATCAAACAATTTGTAGCAAGGAAGACATGTTGGGAAATATGCTCTAATATAATTTTGATGTGATCAAGTATATAGAATTCACAGATATTGAAGAATAAAGTGGTGTCAACATGGGTTTACAAACATAAATTTTGGTGAAAGTTTACATTTTCTGAAGAAAAATAGTACGTGTATGTCATCAACGAAGAAAACAAAACGTGTTTTTCGTCGCGGTAGGAATCAAAAGTACTAAAATTTACAGCAGTTTCCTGCCACATGGAATAATTTTCTTCCTGCTCATGGAAATTGTAGCACTAAAAGTTCGTTTCTCTTTCTCGAAAATAGAAAAACAAAAAAAAACAATGTCATTGCATGTACCTGTGAGATTATCTGAAGTGGCGTCTTAAGATAAAAACATGACCATCTACTAAATAGCAATATCTAATGACTTCCTAGACCCAAAAAGGTTAATTATGATAATCCTTTAAGTTGTTTAGTTCATACTTTATGGAGGCTTGACTATCTCAAATGAGAAGGTCATTTCATCCAATTTAAAGGATCTTCACGAGAGGGTGGTTTTGCAAATTGATCATGGAAAGTTAATGTAAAGACAAAGTCACTATACCAAAAAGGCGCAATCTAAAGTCTAAGAAGAGATATTTGTTATATAATTTTTACTTGGAATATGATTATTTCAATCTTTTGTCCCTAAAGTGGAACCCTAAGTAACATGAAAAGGTGTGATCTGCATTTACATGTGAGGAAAGATTCTTTGTGGGTAGTAAGTGGATTTCTAATCGTATTTTATTATTTTATTTTTTTTGACTATGTTTGTGTCTTAAAAAAGAAATATAATCATAATTAAAATTAAGATTAAGATTTTTTTTTCTTTTTCTTTTAAGCATGGTCTCTTGTTTCTTTTGAATTTTTCTCAATTCACATTCATGTTACAATGCTCTATTAGGGTTGTTTATAAAAGTTATAATACCTTATCAAATATTTAATATTGATAGAAAAAAGCAATTAAGAGTAAAGTTAAACCAATTGAAATAAAATTATACACATTTTGACTAAAAGAAAGTGTTTAAATCCTAGTTATATAAAGTACAATTTACAGGATTTGTAATCTTTTTATTAGAGTCCACGCCCTTGATTCAAAAAATATATAATCACATGTTGTTTAATCATTTTTCTGAACCCTTTAAAATAGTTCCAAATTTTATTTGAAATATTAATGTGACATGTAAATCTATGCTTAACTTTTAAGAATAATTATAATTGTTTTAGAAAAGGATTGTATCATTATCAAAAGTTTGACATGAAAGAGATTAATCCAAATTCGTATATTGTGTTCTCGTTAGCTCCTCCATTTTAAATCTCGTGTATTCAATATAAATTTTATATTAAATCTTCTCTTGCTCGATCACTTGACATATATATTCAATCACATATTATTCAAATAAAAACTTGGTAACATATAACATTGTTTCCTCGTAAAACCTTAAACCCAAGAATATGTACAAGGAAATTTTTTGAATAAGTTTATAATGTTCACCCTAAAATCTAACGTAACACCTAAAATATTTTTAATTTAATTAGCACACCTAATTCTATAAAAAGTAAAAGAAATGAATTTGTTGTTTATTTAAATGAAAATTTTACGCCCTATGAATTAAAATTAATGTTTAATTCATTAAAATTATATCCTACCGTGTACCGTCTTGTAGTTAAAACAGCCTTATAGAAAGCAATATAACTTATCCTAACACATTATTATTCTCCC
>JANZXR010000008.1:8702039-8722801 GCA_027575705.1 Erythroxylum echinodendron | reverse complement strand
CTACCGTGTACCGTCTTGTAGTTAAAACAGCCTTATAGAAAGCAATATAACTTATCCTAACACATTATTATTCTCCCATTAAGAAATGAAGGTAGAGGAAAAATTATTTGACAACAACATTTTGTGAAGCAATATTATTATTTCTAATAATATGCTATTTGTTTACCGTTCGGAGTTTAGTTGACCAACTTCTCTAAGGACCGGGGATTGAGTACGCCCCACTTTCAAAAAAGGGATGAAAAGTGATAAAGAAAGTAATTTCAAAAGTTTTTCTTACTAATTTTACTCGGTTTTTCAATCCTGATTATCTCTCTTATTATTATTATTATTTTTGGTTAGATATTTTGGTACACTTGGACTTTGTTACGTATGATATCGAAAATGTATACTTTCATTGTTTTAATTAGATTATGGTAACAGTTTCTTAAATTATATTTTGTCAATACAGAGATCCAAGTAAAATTATGTTATATGGATTTAAAAGCTTAAAAAGTGGGGGTGAAAAAACTTTTGGATGGAGAGAATTATAGATAAAAAGACGAAAGATAAGGTTAAAACTGACAAGAAAGTGAGATCCTTGCTACGTATGGGCAGTACTGTTCCCTGAAAATGCGCTCACAAAATCTAACTTGTCGGCAAGATCTAAAGATTGTAGCTCAGCTTCTGAAATGGATGACATAATTTTGGCGGTGGGGTAATCTTTGCCCATGTTCTCTCTTCCCTCCTTGTACCAGGCCATTCTATGGAGCTCTAGGTTCATAATCATGCGTTTGTATTGTACGAGCAAGCAATTCAAGCTCAGTAGATTAAACACCATGAGAGCAAACCCGCTCGAGTGTAGGAGTACCCAAACGGATAAGCAAATGGGCATGCTTTTATTATTATTATTATTTCATAATTTCCAACGGTGCTTAATAAATAAATGCAAGAAAAAGCTCTCCAATTGCCTTTGCGATTAATGTCATTTTGTTTAACATTTTAAATTACTAATTAATTTTTCTTTTGAATTGAATTTCAACTGCTCGATGCAAAGAGGTACATTTAGAGGCTATTGAATGTATAAATATAAATTACTGAAGAGTATCAGCACGTACGTCGCCTTTTCCTATGTACATTTACTTTACACAGTACTTTTTCATTAGACCCCTGCAGCATCGTTAAGAAATTTTTAGTTTAAATTCACTAGTGGTGAGACGGAGCTGGGGTCTAGTGAAGAGTTATGTACTATTATGCAAACTAAAAGTGTCATAGTATTCCCTAATCAGTTTAGAGAAAGGACATCATCTTTTAAATTATAATTGGGACACAAATTATAAGTACTATTTCCTTCAAATTCACCTATAAGTTTAAAGGAGATGCTATCTGCCCCTCTTATTTATCTTTTTTACTAATTTTTTAAAGGAGCTAGCAATTGGTACATGAACTTCCTAATTCCTATGGTGTTGTTGCTTCCAGGCTGAAAAAGTCTTTCCCATGATACTAATAATTGGAAATTTAAGCAATCAAGTTTAAGTACATATACGAATTTTGGAGAGTCTGTCACGTATTTAGGAACCACAAGTTTCCCCAAATTTATTTGAAATACTTATAACTTTTGGAAATTCGGACATGCAAATCATTACTTGCACGAAATGCAATATATGTGTGTGTGTGACCAAAATTTAAATTAATTGGCTGGTGTTAACTAAAGGATTATCAAAATAGTAATTATGGAGTTTTCTACTGAACTTGGTGGAAGTTCTATTCTAATGGGATGGAAAGAATTTATGTTCAAGTTGCCTTTAATTAAATATATAAGTGATATCTGAGTTGACTGTAAAGCAGAAGAATACTAATAACTACTCCTACCATATATATTTCAAGGAGAAGAGAATTTATTTATTTATCATTTAGCGCAGCTAATATTGAAATTTAACCTGAAAACATCATCACTTGAAACAAATATTCTCCACCAATAAAAAAATTCACATGAAGAATTGAACTCAACTAGTTTAACAACGTCACCCATTTAATAACACTCCTTTCATTTCCACATAGGCTATTAGAATACGGAAAATTATAAGAACAGATTCATTAAAAATGTTTACTTGGTTATTACAGTGTTACCTTCAGTCAAAGTGATGAAATAATTAAATTATATATAAAGAATTGCTATAAAAAAATCAGTAGCATTAATTTCATATTGAACCTTTCAAATTTGCTTACTTAAGTGCTATTGTTCCTTATAATTAAGTCTTAAATTTTTGGAGACAACCTTTCTATTTGTTAAGGATAAAGTTGTATACTACTTGATCTTACCAGATCTCACGTTTAAGTGAAATTTTTATTAGATAGTTGCTGTTAATTAAGTCTTAAATTATTGTGTTACAATAAAGATTAGTTCAAATATTAATTATACTAATGTGATGTGTAACCTAAACAATGTTTTAATATTTGTGTTATTGCATGAGTCAAATGTGGCAAATTATTTTTACTTATGTTTATTTGAAGTTGTAATAAATTTGAAGTTTGAAAAAATTGTTTGATTTTTTCAAAATAGTTTGTGTTTGATGCTTAGTTTGGATAGAATTAGGATAAACTAATTGTGAAGCGGTGAAGCTTGATATTCTAATATGTATTCAAAAATAAAAAATATTCAATATTTTACGCATAATTTTTATAGAAAAATTGGGTAGATACAATTCAATAATTTATAAAAGGTTAAGAGAAATATTTACATTTTATAAGGAGACATCATGAGTTTATATTAATTGTAAATACGAGAATTTGGTCATAGAATCTTGTAAGTTCATTTTATATCATTAATAAATACTACTTATTTTTTTAATCATAAATTTTGAATGAAATATTATGTCGAAGTTTTAAAAAAGATACAAACAAAATTAAGAGAACTTTCTAAATCTTTTAAAAAAGATACTTGGAACTTGTATAGCTAGTTAAAACCCTAACACTTCTTGAATATGTCGACCATTCTTTGTTTTATAAAACATTTTTAAATTCATTCGTTATCTTTTACAAAAATAAAATAGAGTAATGGGAGAAAATATGAGAGGAAAGTGTGCATAAGAATTAGAGAAGTGATTTCAAGTACAAAGACGGAGGCTTTAAGTGAGGTACGAATGAATTTAAAAGAGATTTAGGAGAAAGACTACAAAATTATGAATCCACAAATATGTTTGGCATTATAACATATAGTATGTATTAATTAGGATTTTCTAAGCTAGTTATTTGTTGATATTTTTATATCTTGTGTATTTAATTGCGTGTATATTAACTATTTCAATGATCTATTTTCTTAATTTTAAAAACTTAACAAATTCATATTTAAAGGTATATGGAAAACTGAATGTTTTTTAATTAAATTGATAGAATTACAGTTTTTTTTTTGGCTCATATTTAATATATCTGAATTAAGTTATTTATGACATATATTTATTCCAATAGGATTGAAGTGTTTTGAAAGAATTTCTTAGTTTTTTTGTGATTATATTCATAGTGTCGGTGTTCCTTGTGATTGCAGTTGATGTATGTGGTGATTGCTATGTGCTATTTAATGTGCTTTAAGGCTATGTGTGTTGTATTGTGAAATGCATGATGGGATGGTTTGTCAAAACTTATTTTTAGCGCTGTATTAAGAAAGTTACTAATCGATTGGTTGAGACTAATATTTAACACCAAAACGAGACATATATCATTAAGTTGGTCAGGAACAATATCTTAATCTATAATAAAAAATGCTATTTGATTAGTCAAGCTCAATATTTGATCTTAGAATGAGGCAAGTACCGTTCGGTTGACTAGGACTTATGTCCGAGGCCGACTTTAAACATATATAGTTCTTATTTATGAAAAGTTAAAATTTTTGTCGTTGCATTTAAGTGCGACGTATTGTGAGTTGCAAAGCCTATTATTTTCTTAATGAATTTTTACGAAAATAAATTTAGTGTAATAGTATTTTACTTTTGTTTATTTATTTTCCCTATTTGGTATATACTATTTTTATGTGTTATTTTAAATGAAGATTAGAGAAACTTAGATAAACTTTATAATGTCTAACTTCATAGAGTTAAATATACGAGAGTTACTAGATAAAATTATTTACAAGATTTGTTATTACTTAAATTGAACGATTGAGCTTTGTTATTAAGTGAGGATCCAATGTACTGTCAATAAAATTAATTTAGGCTTGATTTGTGACACATGTTAATTCAATTATAATATTTAAAATTATCTTAAACATAAGCGTATAAGAGAAATTTATAAATCATGTCTAAAAATTTAAAAAGTTTTATAATTAAATTAGCTGTTGTCTTTGCAATATGTATGATCCATAGAAATGTGTATTTGTTAAAAGTTAATCATTATATTTTTCAAAATATTTTATTTTAGAGTCATAATAAGCGATATTAATTAAAGTAAATTCATTTTTACATTAATTTTCTTTACATTGTATATGAAACAAAAAAATTTAACGTTCTTTTCTTATAAAAACATAATCTTTAATTTTAGTTGTATATAAAGAAAATTTCTTTACAAGGAAAATCTAAAATAACTTGTTTGAATAATTGTATATAAAATATATAATTAGATAAGGATTATAAGACTTATTCAGTTTATACTATGATATCAATTGAACAGAAGTCCATTCATTTTGGATTTAATAATTGATGCTATTTCTATTATTTTAACTTTTGTTTCTAATAATCAAAATTTAGTTGCTTATTGGATTGACTAAAGATTTCCTTGTAGTTTTTCTCAATAAAATTAATAGATTTTTCTCTTAATTTTAAGGGCTTATTTTAAATAACAATTTGTTGGAAAAAATTACGAACGAAATCTCATAGGTCAAGTAAGCAAGAAAGTAATACGCAGAAATTTAACGCGGTTCACTCTGATTTGGACTACGTCTACAGACCAAACTCTAAATAAAACTTCCACTAATGAAAATAGCAAGTACAGATAGTAAAAAATGATACAACAAAATAGTGGCACTCACACACAAAATGTTTCACAAATTTACTATCCCTAAGATAATATCCTCATTATATTTTGTCAATTACTTTTTAAGAAAATGTTTCATAAAAATACCACAAAAATCACTCTCTCACACAAAATGGCTCTCTAAAATTCACTCTCAAACTCAACACACATCTCATGCACGTTTGATGTGCATCTGTATCTTAAGAGAGGAGGAAGGGAGGGTCTTTTATAGACCCTCCAACGTATGACAGCTTGCATAACAAGTTGTTATGTAGCAACTAACAGCTGGTAAATGCAAGTTGTTTGTCAATTTGCTCTTTTTTTAAGATAAATCTAGAATGGTAGTACCATATTTGTCGGTACCGCCTTACAATTCTCCCCCTACCGATTATATGGTATTTACTATTATTCCTGAGATAATCGACGTAATTCAAACTTTCCATTGGTTAGAACTTTTGTCATCATATTTGATCCATTCTCTTCCATATGAATCTTCTTAAACTGTAATAGCTTCTTTTCTAATACTTCTCTGATCCAGTGATTTCTCACATCAATATGCTTTAATCTTGAATGGAATGAGAAAATTTTCGTAAGGTGAAAAACACTTTGACTGTCGCGAAATAGTTGGTATCTATCTTGTTGAAAACCAAGTGCTTCTAAGAACTTCTTCATCCATAGGAGCTCTTTGCATGCTTCAGTTGTAGTAATAAATTCCTCTTCAGTGGTGGATAGAGCTATACATTTCTACAATTTTGATTGTTATGACATGACTCCTCCTACAAAGATAATTAGGTAACCAGAAATAGACTTTCTCGAGTCAATATCACTAACCACGTCTATATCTGTGTAACCAACTAACACAAGCTTGGTAGTTCCAAATATATCTATTTGGAAGTACCACATAGATATATGAGAATCCACTTCACAACATCCTAATGTTCCTTACCAGGATTTGAAAGGAACCTATTCATTACTCCAACTGCATGCCTAATATCTGGCCGTGTACAAATCAAGCGTACATCAAACTTCCAACTGCAAAAACATAGGGGACTTTAATCATCTCCTCCTTCTCTTCATCTATCAAAGGGAATTGTTTAGTACTCCACCTAAAGTGATTAGCAAAAGGACAACTAACTGTTTTAGCGTTATCCATGTTGAACCTTTGAAGTACTTTCTCAATATACTTCTCTTGTGATAACTATAATTTCTTGGCACTCTTGTCTTTGATAATTGTCATTCCAAAAATCTATCTGGCTAGCCCCAAGTCTTTCATGGCAAAAGAATTACTTAACTGCTTCTTCAAACTATTAATCATGTTGATATTTTGGCCAACAATTAACATATCATCAACATAAAGTAAGAGGATGATGAAATCATCACCAAAAAATTTCTGTACAAAAATACAATGATCTGAAGTAGTCTTCTCATAGCCTTGCTCCCCCATAATTGTTCCAAACTTCTTATACCACTGTCTCGATGCCTGTTTTAAACCATAAAGGCTTTTCATCAATCTACACACATAGTCCTCTTTACCAATTTCCTTGAAATCCTCTGGCTGCTCTATATATATCTCTTCTTCCAAATCTCCATGAAGAAAAGTAGTATTGACATCCAATTTCTAGATTTCTAAATCTAGAATTGTTGTTAAAATGAGCACGATGCGAATGGATGTCATTTTCACAACTAGTAAAACTATCTTGTCAAAGTCAATATCTTTACCTTTAACAACCAATCTAGCTTTGAATCTTGGATGAGGACTGTGTTCATCATGCTTAATCTTGAACACCCACTTATTTTTCAAAGCTTTCTTGTCTTTTGGCAACTTCACTAGCTCAAAAGTTTTATTATCATGCAAGGAGTTCATCTCATCTTGCATAGCTTGAAACTATTTCATCTTATACTCAGCTATCATATCCTCTTGAAAATTCTCAGGTTCTCACCATCAGTAAGTAACACATACTGATTACTAGAGTATCTAGTAATGGCTTGTCTTACTTATATAGATCTCCTTATTAGAACCTGAGCAGTCTCTGGTGCTAGTGGTTGATTCTGGACATCATCTTCATTAGAATCTTCATCTGATTGATTTTGAATGGGAGCATCATCATTAGCTACGTTTGGCTGGGGATTTTCAATTTCATCTTTAAATTGTCTTGGTATCATTTTTGGAGGAATTAACTCTAAGTCCTTCGGGTCACCATTATTTCTTGGAACATCCATTTTCACTTTGTCAAGATCTTTAATGGTTTGATCTTCGACAAATATAGCATCACGACTTCGAATCAACTTCTTTGGCACTGGATCATAAAACCGGTAACCGAATTGATCTTCTGGTACCCGAATTGATCTTCTCCATAACTAATAAATATACACTGGCGAGTCTTGATATCAAGCTTGGATCTCTCATCTTTAGGGATATGGACATAAGCTTTGCAACTAAATACCTTTAGATGATCATAGGAAATATCCTTTTTTGACTATATTTTCTCCGAAACATCAGATTATAAAGGGATGCATAGTGAGCGATTTAATACATGAACTGTTGTGAATAGAGCCTCATCCCAAAATGTTTTAGGTAACTTTGCATATGAAAGTAAGCATCTAACTTTTTCCATCAAAGTCATATTCATCCTCTTAGCCAAACATTCAACTACGGTATCGTAGGAGGAGTAGTTTGATGTCGAATACCTTGCTCTTTGCAATAGACATCAAATGGTCCAGTGTAGTCTCCACCATTGTTTGTTTGAATACATTTCAACTTCTTCCCAGTTTGTCTTTCAACTAAGGCATGGAATTGCTTGAAAACATCTAGCACTTTATCTTTAGTCTTCAATGTGTATACCCACGTCTTCCTAGAATGGTCATCAATAAAAGTTACAAAGTATTGAGCACCACCTAGTGAATTTGGCATTGGCCCATATAGATCTGAGTGTACCAAATCCAACACACTCTTCATTCTAGAAGGAGGGAACTTTTGAAAGCTACTCTATTTTGCAAAACAATCAGCACACTGCTTTAAATGTACCTGATCAACTCCATATAATGTATTCTTTTTCACTAACTGAGTCATCCCCTTCTCACTCATATGATTGAGTCTCTTGTGCCACAATTCAATTGCATCATCTTTCTCCACTAAATTCACATCATTAGAGACCTTTGCTTTCATCACATACAACTTTGAGTACTTTTTACCTTTAGCGATTACCAAGGAGTATTTAGTAAGTTTCCATTTTCCATCTTTGAAAGTGTTGCAAAAACCTTCACCATCAAGTGTGCCAATCGAGATTAGATTTAGACGAAAATCAGGAACATGTCTGATATCTTTCAAAGGCAGTCTCATGCCATTATCTGTTTCTAGGTAAAAATCACCTTTTCCAGTGATTTTGTCTAGACCGTTATTTCCAATTTTAGAGACACCAAAATCTCCTTCTGTATATGATGAGAAGAATTCTTTATATGATGTACCGTGAATCGTGACATCACTTTCACATATCTAGTCGAACTCACAAGATGCATTATTCAAATCATTATCATATGAGACGATGTGAAAGTCATCAATGATGGTTGCTGTCGATGCATGTTCATCATCACTGCTATCATCTTTTTTGACTTCTTTGCCTTTGTTCTTTCTTCTTTGAACTTCCGACATAACTTTTTGATGTGATCCTTCTTTTTGCAGTGATGGCACTCAACGTTTGCATATTTATTTGATCATCCTCTACTCTTATCTCTAAAATTTGGACCTCTAGATTTGCTCCTCCTCCTATAACCTGTGACCAGAACTTCTGTCTGTGTTGAAGAGGCCGAACTCTATGATTTCTGTCTCTTTTTTCATTCAGAATTTCATTTTTTACAGATTGCATGTTAACAACACCGTCAATTGTAGAATTGGTGATTGAAATCTTCAAAGTCTCCGAAGACTCTAGCAAGGAGGTAAGCATGAAAAGGGCAAGTAGTTCATCATTAAACTCTATGCCCATTCCTAATAATTGATTCACAATCTCCTGAAATTCATTTAAGTGATATGCCACAAAGGTATCTTCTTGATATTTTATTTATACTAATTTTGTTAGATAAAATAATTTATTTCCATCGATTTTTGAGGCATACAACTCCTCAAGCTTCTCTCACAATGTTCATACGTGAGTCTCATTGCAGATATGATTATACACATTATATTTAATAAATTGCCAAATAAAACTACATACCTGCTCATGCTCAAATGATCACTCCTCGTCCAATTTATTTTCAGGTTTTGTTGTGGTAAACACTGATAAATGCATTTTTGTGACGAACAAAAGATCTTTCTTCTTATTCTTCCATATATGGTAGTTGGAGTCATTTAGACTAATCATCTTGCTTATTTTTGCCTCCATCTTTGATGAGAAATGCTTTGACAAAAAACTGAACCCGCTCTGATACTACTTGTTGGAAAAAATTACGAATTAAATCTCACAGGTAAAATAAGCAAGAAAATAACACGCAGAAATTTAACGTGGTTCACCATCTAATTTGGGCCATGTCCACGGGTCAAACTCCAAATAAAACTTCCATTAATAAAAATAGCAGGTACAGAGAGTGAAAAAGAATACAATAAAATAGTGGCACTCACACATAAAGGCTGCATTTGGAGAACAGCGGATCAGCTACTTTTTAGTTGATCCGTTGTCTTTCAGCTGTTTGACCATTTCAAACAGTTGAAAGTTTTGTTTGGTAACAAGATGAATAGTTAGCTGATTTTTCCCAAAGCACTAAACTTAGAACAGCTTCACAGTAGCAACGTTTTTACTAGCTTTTCATCTTTAGCTAAATATATGTAAGTGAAAAATCAGTTATACCCTCCTAGATAAACAAAGCTATACATTAATTAATTTTTACAAGTCAAAATTTTGCCTAATTACAATTAATTAATTGTGCTATAGTGTGGAATAATTGAAGCAAAATTAATTATTATGAATAGTGTCATGCATGGCACTATTTTATGCTTAAGAATTATGTATAAAATATTTGCAATTTTTTTGCAAAATTTAATTTTTGTTCTATTTTTTATTATTGTTAAAATTTTAATTTTTTTAAATTAAATATTTAATCGTGACCTTATAAATTTTTTAAGTTATGTCCTTATAAGTCATTTTTTAATTTATTAAATAATAAAATTCATACATATTATATGAAAAATACTAATATGATGTAGATATAGCTACATCATTCATATTAATAGAAAATTTAATGTTGCATTATTATTATTATTATTATTATTAAAGTTATAAACTTAATTTTGTAAAATTAAACATCTAAATTCTAAATTCTTATGAGAATATTCAACGAAATACTAAGAAATATAATATTCATGCCCTTGTAATTTTTTTTAAAAATCGTACCCTCATTAGTCATTTTATACGTCAACAACTAATACTAAACAGCTAATTTTACCAAACATCTCTAACAAACAGCTAATACAATCTAATAGTCAAATCAACTGATATAATCATCTATCAGCTATCAGCTAACAGCTAAATGCAATCAGCCAATTGCCAAACAGGGCCAAGATGTTTCCCAATTTTACTATCCCTAGTATAATATCCTCACTATTTTGTCACTCGCTTTTTTAAGAAAACGTTTCCTAAAAATATCTCAAAAATTACTCTCTTACACAAAATGGCTCCCTAAAATTCACTTCAAACTTACCTCACATCTTATGCACGTTTGATGTGCATCTGTATCTTAAGAGAGAAGGAAAGGAAGGTCTTTTATAGACCCTACATCTATGCAAGCTGTTAAATGTAAATTGTTTATCAATTTGCTCTTTTTTTTAAAAGATAAATCTAGAATGGCGGTATCATGTATGTCGATACCGCCTTACATAATTATGATATTTCTTAATTCAAAAGAGATATTTTACTCGTTTTTGTTATTTTAAAAAGTTACGAGGATTATAATTGGACTATTCGTTCTGATATGGTCTTAACAAAAATTTTAAATATCAAGGAATATAAGAAATATTAGTTTATTTATTGTATAAATAATTATAAAATATAGGCTAAAACTTGAATTTTATTAAACAAATTAAATAATTTACCCATAATCACTCAAAAAGAGATTGAAAACGGAACTTTAATTATAAAAGTATGATATATTATGAGCTAATTGTTCGATTATAAATTAATATACTCTTATTGTTCGACTATAAATTAATATACTATTATGTAAAAGTTAGAAAATGTCAAATATACTTTTTAACGAATTACCATAACTCAAAATGTATAAAAATAAAATTAAAAGGATTGATCTCTAATTTGAAGTAGCATGATATTATAGACTTAAATTACATTAGCATGTTACAAAATATCAAATACCATATATTAAGTTATACTTTATATTGATTTTATTAATTGAAAATATAAATTGTATATATAACTAAACATATAATTTTTTGGATTTCTTTTTTATTTATCTATTATATTAATTAAATTAAAAAAGGAACACAAGAAAATAAAATTGGATTGTGTACTATTATTTCCTCACTACTAATTTTATTTTCTTATTTTTAATATTTATTTTAAGATAAAATTTGTGTTATTATTTTGAAAAAGAACTATTTCATCAAAAATATTCATCTAAATTTCATTTTTATTAGCTTATAAATAGGATTGAAGCAAAATTGTTAACCATATATATTTAAACGCGTTAGAAATATATAAAAGTAGTTAATAGTTAATAGAAGTGTTTGCTGTCCTAACCACCCCACTCATATTATTATAGTATATTTATGTTGTTTGATAAAGTTTCTTCTTTCTTTTTAGGTATTGACCAAAATCATCTCTCTTTTCCTAGATCTATTTGAGCTCACTTTCTCTCATTATATAATAATATTTTATTGGAGATGAAGATGTACACACGGTCAAATTCCATTTTATTCTCTACATATATACATGATGTGATCATTAAAGAATGTCCATGATAGCTTCAGTATTAATACACATACATCAGACTGTTCTGGGATTCTCTTCTCTTTGTCTAAGTGAGTCTAATTTTGCATGTCATTTTCTTTAACCCCACCACTAATTTCTCTCTCCTCTCCCTCTATGTGCAATCAAACAAAGGCCAAAGGTTGAAATGAAAGAAAGAGGAAAGAAAGACTTCCTAAAAAACAAACCAAAGCACCTTTTCAAAACCAACCACTGAGTGCAAAGCTTTCCCACATAAAGTCTGGATATAATTGTATACACCATCTCAGGAGAGATTTCAGGGCCTTCTCTCTCAGAAGATGGGTTTATGGAGCTACCATCTACAAGACAAGGCTCTGCGCTTTCAGCCTCCAACTTTCATTGAATGGCTTAAACCATCTCCCTCTCCTTGTTCTTCTTTATCCTCACTATCTTCATCAACATCCACTTCTTCATCTTCTTCGGTGTCTGTGACTCAACAGGCTGCCCAGTCAATGAATCCCAAGAGCATATTAGGACTTCCTATCTTATTCCCACAGCCACAACAGCAACAACAAGAACTAGACAAAGAAAATATTCGGTGTTTGCCGCTTCTTAGCAGGCTTACAGAGAACAAAGCGCTTAAGGAGGAACATATGGGACAGCAGGACCATGTCGGAGTTAAGATAGATGAGAAAATGGAGAAGGTTACAGTGGCCTTGCACATTGGATTGCCTAACACTGCAAATTCAGAAGTTGAGACTAAGGTTTTTGATCCAAGGGAAGAGCAAGCTATTAACAAAAGATTTCGTGCCTCCTCCTTCAACACAGAGAGTAGGTTTTGGATCCCAACTCCTGCTCAGATACTTGTAGGCCCGATGCAGTTTGCTTGTTCCATTTGCAGCAAGACCTTCAATAGGTACAATAACATGCAGGTTAGTCAATTTCCAGTAATTTTCTCTTTGCCTTTTCCCAAGTGTTATCCAACAATCATATATTTGACAAGTGTCCAACTTCTTTTTCTGGTTTGCATCCACACTAGGCATGTGCTCAAAATTATACACTTCTGATTTCATAGAAGAAGATGTGGAATTATTGGTATCTCTCCCTTTGTTTTCGCATATCCACTCTCTCTAGCAGAAAGGGGAGCGTTTCTGGGGCAAAGCGGTTGAAAGTTACCCTTTTGTAGGGCCAAACAATTAAGTAAAAGCAAAGATACAAGAGAGGGAAGAAAAGATGATACTTATCCAAACTAATTTACGAAGACGAAAGTCATTATAAGTAGACCAAAATAACAACACGAGATTCTAAAATTTGGAAGTAGAATACAATTTCTTCGAGATATACCCCTCTTTCATAATGGTCATACCTTCTATATATATATATATATATATATAACTAAAAGGGCAATTACCTAGGGAGGTATACAGAATATATATAGGTTCACTTTTTCAGATTTGTACATGTTTCTCGTTCATGCAAAAATAATCAACAAGCAAAACGTTTATATATCGTCGGTCTAAATTTCTATATTAACAAATGTGTCCATTTTTTTTAATTTTCAGTAAATCATTTTAAGTAATCTGATTCGAAGTAATTTGACATGACATAGTCTATCGGTTAAATTAGATCTTGTGAATATATGTGCCAATGAGGAAACCTTGTCCATCATAATTGGCACCATAACTAGACCTGCCTTTCTTTTCTGACTTTGTTTTTGCCCTTTAGGAACAATTTTCCGTAGTGATAACTATCAAACATGTCTTTATGTCGAACATCAATCGTCTGTTATATTTGCATATAATCTTCCTTAAATCAATATATATCCATAATATATTGACTTCTGTTATTTGGTTATAACTATTTCTTGTCGTAGCTACAGTAATCATTTCCCTGGGATATGTAAGAAAAGTAGTTATATATATATATATATATATATATATATATTGGCAAAAATCATTGCTTCCCTTTGAGTGAAAAAGCTAAGGTTAAAAGGAAAGTTGAATTAACTGGAACTGTCAATAATGATTTATAAAATTCATAAAAAGGTGTGACAAGAAGTTGAAAAAGATTAAGATGCTATGTAAACATATCCAAGTAGCTGCAACATTGTCAAAAGTTGCAGAAAGGGCAATGGTCTTGCCCACCACACTCCCCCAACGTGCGGGGGTAGAAGGATTTTATTTAACTAACTACTTAGGATCCTCACACTTTAATTATGATTCTCAACTTTAGTCACTGAATAATAATTAACACCTTGCATCGCAAATAGGGTTAGCGAAAATGAATATAATTTAAAGTTTACGGACTTGTTTTTGTCTGTAGATGCATATGTGGGGACATGGATCAGAGTTCAGGAAGGGACCAGACTCACTCAAAGGGATTCAGCCAGCAGCTATGCTGAGGCTACCATGCTACTGCTGCGCACAAGGCTGCAAGAACAACATCAACCATCCACGAGCAAAGCCATTGAAGGACTTCAGGACACTTCAAACTCATTACAAAAGAAAGCATGGAGCGAAGCCCTTTGCATGTCGAAAATGCAATAAGGCATTTGCTGTTAAAGGGGATTGGCGTACCCATGAAAAGAATTGCGGGAAGCTTTGGTATTGCACTTGTGGTTCCGATTTTAAGCACAAAAGGTCTCTCAAGGACCACATTAGGTCTTTTGGGAAAGGTCACTCTCCACACCCTTCTCTTGAAGGTTTTGAAGATGAGAAGGAATGCATCACTGGCTCTGAAGATGATTCTGTTCGCTAGATACAATCGACCTTTAGTCAACAACGTCCTACGTGTGTTTGGAGTTTCAAGTATAAATTTCGAAGCTATATATATATAAGCTTCCCTAAGCTTGTGCTCGGTAACAAAAAGTTCTCAACGGCATTCGTGTGGTGGTATAACATAGGGAGCGGTTTGCTACGGAGCACTAGCTGGGGATGAGCAGTAGTACTTATAATAATGTTTGCATTGAGATAGTAAGACTGAAATAAGGGGATTACCTCAAGTGATGAAGTAGATGAATTTTCTCTCTTCAGTGGGGGCAAATAGTTAATTCACAAACTGCGTTGTTCAATTTTCAAGCTCCTTTCAGGATATCACCCCCTTGAAGAAAATTTTTCCGCTTCACCACTAACTGGTGATCTTATTACAGCGTTTCCAAGATTGTCGTTGTGTCGTTGCTTGTTAGTTCATGATGGATGTGCATGTTGTTTCTATGTCAGACATTCAGTTCTTGTAATGAAATGATTGAAGACCATTCCAGAATCCAGATTGCATTGAATAACTCATCAAGCGATTGCTTATGGCCAGTGTTTCTGATATGTTTACATTAAATACTGCTGTTTTAATTAAGTTATAGCAATCTTCAAAAATTATCTCAAAAGTATTATTTGTGATCCTCCTTTTCTAGCTTGTGACAAAAGAAATAAGCAATATTAATAGTTCAAATGTTGAGTCTTTAGATTGACAACCAATGAAAACACAACGTAGGAAATTCGATCTAACTAATTCAAATTAGCAGGATATTTTTCTGAAGAAGTTAACAAATTCGGATGAGTCCCTTACGGTGGCAATTATATAACGTAAATAATAGCAGGTTCAAATATGATGAAAAGGGGATAATAATTTCAAAAAAAATGTAATATAGGCTGTTTAGCAATTATTAGTTTGTATCAGTTATTAGCTGATTCTATTAGTGGGTAGCTAACAACATAATATTATAACTTAATTAACTATTTAGTATTAAGTGTTTATGTATATAATGATTTATGAAGGTATGACTTAAAAAAAGATTTGTAAGAACATGAGTATTAGTTATTTATATCTTAGTATTTCTTTGAATATTCTCATAAGAATTTAAAAAGAGCAAAAGAAATTAACATTATTATTTTCTATAATATCTTTCATCGAGTTTTAAGAACACCGAAAACTCTGAATAAAACTGTTCAATAATGAATGAGTTCGATTAAAAACTTCTCGATATCCTCTTGGAATAGCAAAGGGCCAATTGAAAATTTTGAGAGACACTAAGATGTCACTAAAAATAAGCTTGAGAATGAGTTCAGTCAGATCACACCAGGAGTTTTCCTCAAATACAGCACCAAAGAGCTTAATATGAAATTAAGTGTGTAAAAATGATATCAATTTAATTTCTAATTTAAGGAAATATAATTTTTTTGTCATTTTACTTTTTAAAATTTTAAAATTTGAAAATATATTTTAAATATATTAATCTAAAATAAAATTATTTTGAAAATTTTGTTTATATTAATCTCTTAAAATTTAAACTTAGATAAACATAATTAATTTAAATTTGAATTGTTAATTTTAGATTAAATTGAATTGAATTAAACATAATATACAAGTGATAATAATAATATTATATACTAAATATTGATATAAAAAGGGACCTAAATATCGGGTCTATACAAAAGTAATTAATGTAATATAATTAGAGTTAACAAATTTAAAAGTATTTCATTTTTTGAAATTTTTATTTAATATTAAATATTTTAAAATTTTAATTTAATGGATTTTTTTGAATTTTATATAAATTAATTCAAATATATATCTCTATCTCATTCTCTATCTTTTTGAGTAATTTGTCCTAACTTTTAGATATAATAGTCTTTTAGTCTCTTAATTTTTCAGCCCTGAAGGAAAACGCTCCTCATAGTAGCGTTTTCAAAATCAGCAAATTGAGTTTAATCCACCAACTCGATTAGTTGATTATAAACATAATTATCAATGGTTTAACATGGTCAAACAACTACAACCTTTCAATCCGTAAAAAATAACTGATAATTTATTTACAAAACTCACAATCTATTAGTAAGTACAAAACTATTCTTAAAAAATTAAAATTTATAATTTTTAAAAATTTTTCATAACATGTTATAATATCCTACGAATATGTATAAATTTTAATTATGTATTGAGATAATCATCTAATCTAAAAGTAAATATAATAAAGGTAATAGTTAATGATAATAATGTAATGATAAATTTTCAAATATATAATAACAATCAAAAGAACTTTTTTGACTTATAATCAAATGAAGTCTATGAATTAACCATCAATATTAAAGACAAAAAATTTAATGGATTGTGTAATAATGCGAACGTGTTATTATCAACATGTAATGATAATAACGTACTATCACTTATAATTAACAAAACTATATCAAATTGGGCATATTAACTTAAACTTTTAGAAAATATGATAGTAACTTATGGACAAACATAATCCTATAATTTGTGTAATACTTAGATATAGAACATGTTGTTGAGAAATCAGGCAGTTTCATGATTATAAAACTTTATCGTACTTTGATTTTTTAAAAATTAATATCACTTTAATTTTATAAATTGATTAACAATTAAATCATAATAAAGTATGAATCTTAATTAGTATTTTATTCCGAAACTTGATCAATTTTCTTGTCGTATCTCTTAAACCGTAAACTGATTTATCTCAACCATTGTAGCTGCACAAGCATTCGACCTCTAACGGTATCCACAGAAACTTCTTTAATTCTCTAATTAAATAATTTATATCTGTAGATTAAGATTGACGTCTAGCAATATATCATAACCACTCAAATATTTAGGAATGTCAAAGTAGTTTTGATTAACCTTTTTGTGTATAATTTTTTGGTATAATTCAATTCTTTAATCATACAATGTTCTAATTAGACATAAAGTATGAAATTAATATCGACTCTATTTTGAGTCCAATCATATTAGTTCTCTGTTATTAAATATTGATTCAATTAATGATATTTGTAAATTATTTAAAAAACGTCATTCCACTTTGACCAAAGATTTTTCGAATCAATACTAATTAAGAACAACATAACATTCTCTTTAATTATTTTAGGGTGATGAATCATATTTTGATCACTTAACTACTTTCATATATTCATGTTACATTAAAAAACTACTGACCGAATTACCTATTATTAAAATAGTTCATAAGCCGTATAAAAATATAGTAATCTGTATACAAGATAACTTTAAAGAGCTCAAATTAAAGAATTAATTATACAATCATCATAATGAGAATTTATACATGCATACAAGTAATGTTCCAAATGGATTTCTCTTATGAGGTCAGTTCAGTGAACTTGTTCTCTAACATGCACTTACATATTTATTTATGTATCTCTATACTTTAGCCTATGAGATCAACGACTTCTTTCATAAAAAAAAACATAACATGTACTAGTCTTTTTACGTTCTTTTAATGTCTAGTCTTAATAGAACAATGAATAGAAATAATTTAGGGATAATACATAAATGCAATACAGATCTCAAAATTATAATCTCATCATAATTTTATTTGCAAGATATAATTATCTCATAAACTTTATCATATATATCTAAATATGTATAATATAAAGAATATCTTTAAATTATTTTATCATTAAACTACAAACAACAAATTAACTCTACGGCATAAACCAACACATGTAACCAAGAATAACGTATCAACATTTATAATTAACAAAACCTTTTCAAATACTGGGTATATTAACTTAAACTTATAAAAAATATGATAATAAATAAACTTATAAAAAATAGGATAATAAACTATAGATAAACATGTGTGTAATACTTAGATATAGAAAATGTAATGAAAAAATAACATATCGACATTTATAATTAACAAAACCATATCAAATTGGTTATATTAACTTAATCTTAAAAAAATGATAATAAATTACTGACAAACATAATCCTATAATTTGTGTAACATTTAGATATAGTACATGTAATCGAGAATAACATATCAACATTTATAATTAATTAACAAAACCATATCAAATTGGGTATATTAATTTAAACTTACAAAAACATGATAATAAATTATAGACAAACATAATCCTATCATATGTGTAATACTTGGATACAGAACATGTAATCAAGAATAACATACCAACATTAATTAACAAACGACACCAAATTGGGTATATTAACTTAAACGTATAAAAAATATGATTCTAAATTATGGACAAACATAATCAATTTTTAAATAATTAAAAAGTTTTATGTACATCTACCTATTTATATAATAGATCATATGGTGGGCTATAAGTTAGGAGAATTTATACCAACTCTAATTTTTCGAGGTCATGCAAAAAAATGATAATAAATTCCGGAGATAATTTGTTAATGTTAATAAGAAATTAAATAAGTAATAAATATGTGTAAAACATTTTTCTACATGACAAATTATATTCGCTTATTTGCTCTCAATTCAATATCGAATAGCACAAACACTTAAAGAGTCAAACAAACACCCATTTTAAATCTCAATTAAGTAATGAAACGTTTACAAGCATAATTTTACAACGTACAAATAGTTTTAACATTAAATTATGTACATATCATTAAAAAATGGCACTAAAATCAGGTCTCATCAACACAATTAAGTTCTCAAGTTTGACTTTATTACATGTAGCTTAAATGATATTATTAAGTTCTCAATTTGATTTTATTACGTGTCGCTTAAATGATATACTAAAAGATAAGTAAGTTGTTTACCAATTTTGAAATTTTAGTATGAAATTAAATAATACGCACATTTTTGTATAAGCGATATGCTAAAAAGTTTCAAATAACTCGTAAAAAGTAAAAAGAATGTGTCATATGATATAATGTTATTCACCTAATGAATGAATAAAGTAAAGCATATTAATATCAATTTGAGCTAAACATCAGTGAACTTAATATTTCCTACAGATCAATTTAAAAATTTAAATTACCAACTAGACAAGTATAAAGCTCGCAACACGAAAATGGATAGCAAAATAGATTGTCATACATGATACACCTCTTGCTGAAAAATTAAGGCGCAATCTCATCATGTGTATAGTGAAAGCAGCAAATTTTGTTCATAATTTTTTGAAAAATAAGATCTTTTCAATTTTATAATATAACTGATTTATAAATATACTAAAATATAAATCATAAATATCTTTAATAATTCTCTCGCAAAACTAATTTCTAAAATAGGTTATTGAAAATTAATTTAACTTCACAAGTGTCCAACCTTTAATAATATAGACACAAACAAGTTAGAAAGAATTTTAAAAGTGGTGTAAAGTGGGGCATGCTAAGAGTTGTAACTCATATAAAGCTTACATTTATTAATAATATGGTTTAACTTTTTAGCAATTTAATTAATTATAATTATGATTATAATTAAACTTTGATTCAAACTAAAACTAATCCTAATTAAATACAAATTAGGTATCTTAAAGTTACTCAAACTTTATAATCAAGTTTTACTTAATCAAAGTACCTATTCTCTTATTAATTTTCTTTTTCTGCCACGTTAAATAATTTACATTCATAAATCAAGATTGATATTTGCCAACATATTATAACCATTCAAATATTAAAAATATCAAAATAATTTGACTAATCTTTTAATATATAATTTTTTTATATAATTAAATCCTTTTATCACACGATGTTCCGATTATACAAGAAATAAGAAGTTAACATCTACATTATGTAAACCCAATTATATCAATTCTCTAACATTATTATTTGATTCTTTTAATAACATTGGAAAACCATTTTTAAAATGTGATTCTAACTTAATCAATAATTTCTCAAATCAATACTTAGAAAATAATGAAAATTTTTCCCTAATTATTTTAAAGTGATTAATTATATATTAAGTTATTTCATCTTCAAATTTTAATGATTACAAGTTATCCTTAGATTTTGATAAATCTCGAAAAGTAGTGAAATATATCAATTTTTATATGAAATAATTTTTTTAGACATATAAAGTTAAAGAATCACTTACGCCTATAATGGACATTTTTTGCACAGCTTGACCTA
>JANZXR010000008.1:8659139-8683950 GCA_027575705.1 Erythroxylum echinodendron | reverse complement strand
TCCTATTCAATTATTCCTTCAATTCTTTAATATGATCTTTACTTGGCTTTTACTTCCGATACTTGATCAATATACAACAGAAGGATAATGAAATCATTATCATGAAATCTCTTATAATAAGCATAAGGATCTATATTAAATTTTTTCACGAAGAAATGTAGTTTTGACATTCAATTGCTCTAACTGTAAAGCATATATAGCACATATTGTCAACACTAATTAAAACAATTTTCAGTTAAATAATAGAAGAAAACATTTTGTTAAAGTCAATACCTTCTTTTTGAGCATAACTTTTTGCCACAAATCTTATATTATAACGCTTTACTAGTTCATTATCATCTTTTTTGATTATATGGATTCAGTTTTTATCAATGGTTTTCCTTAGTAGCAAAACAAGATCTCATGCCTTATTTTTATGGAGGGCTACCTCCCATAATGTATTATGAGTATTAAGATGGATTCTCCTTTTTTAAGCTGACCATTAAGCCTATAAGGTTGAGGACTCAATCTATTCTTGTTTTTTATACTATAGTGCAAATTCTAAAGAATTTGGATCTTTTTGTTCTTATCTTTCTTCAATTGAATGATAGTAGTCTCTGGTTTGTCTTTTAAAGAGATATTTTCTTCCTTTTCTTATAAGTTATCTTCTCCAAATATGACATCTTTACTAGTTATTACCTTGTGAGTAAAGGGATCCCACAGGCAATACATTTTAATTTCATTAGTTCTCGATTTTGGATTCATCTTTGACATTTATTAGAAATTATATATCACATATGCAGAACATCAAAATATATAGAGGGATGAATATTTAGTTTGCTTACTTGTTCATATCTATATTGGTATCTTCAACCCAATTCTGTTGATGGGGATCAATTTATCACATGGTAAGTAATTTTTACTACTTTTGCCTAATATAATTTGGCTAGACCTGTAGTCCTCAACATTGCTCTTGTTCTTTTATGTTCATTCACTCTACTACTCCATTCTGCTAAAGAATGTACACCATTGTGAACTGCCTCTTAATGCTTTCTTGTTTACAAAATGCATCAAACTCATCATTAACGTATTTGTCTCCATTATTTGACTGTAGACACTTGAATTTTTTTTAGTTTGAAGTTCTACCTTTACTTTCAAATTTCTTGAAAACTAGAAACACTATGCCTTCCTTTTGATTAGATACACCAACATCTCCTAAATTAATCATCAAGTAAAGTTACAAGTGTCTTGTACCTCTTAAGGATAAAACTGGTGCCTGCCAAACATTAGAATGAATCAGCTCTAGAATATCTTTGCTTCTACCAGTGGAACTATTAAATTTTAATTTGTACTACTTACTAGTAACATAATGCTATAAAAAGATAATGATATCTTTTTTAGCCCTAAAAGAAGTCTCTATTTTGCAAGAATCTTCATCACTCATTCTAACATGTGGCCAAGTTTGATGTGCCACATCATTGTTAATGTGCCACTTATCCTTCTTATGATGTGTCTTCTTTAAGCATGCATAGATTAGTAGCTACCTTTTCTACTTTCATCACCATAAGCGAACCTTTGACTATTTTTCATGATTTTATTTTTAGCTTGGGTTTTACACATGATATCATACGATTGTCCTAAATAGACTATATTTTTTCTTCAAGCCCTTCATATGTCTTACCTCCTGGATGGTATGAATCATGTAATCCCATTTTTTAGTTTAACAATATTGATACCAGTAATCTCTAAGGCATGATTATCACCCATGAATACAGATCCTCTTACGAATTGGATTGTATTGGTCAAACCATTCTCTCTTAGGGTCATGTGCTAGGTGGCTCCCAATTCTAAGAGTCATACATAATTAGAATGATTTTTTTTCCTTCTATTGTTGCCTCATTGTACAAGATGTCGCCATTATTCGAGGTTCTCACAATATTATCTTGAGGGGTTGTTGCATTTTCTTTGCATTCTTCTTATTCCCACACTTATCTCTACTGTCCCCTGTCTTGTCATAGTTGTAACATTTGATATTTTTTCTATTTCTTGATTTGGACCTACCATGATTTTGACTCCCGTCAGAACCACTTTCTGTTGATATCATTCTTACGATGAATATTGCTTCCACTTATTGGGAATTTGATAATTTGTCCTCCTTATTGCCTTCATTTTCATCTTCTAGAAATTATTCTCGTTGAACTTATCTATTTCAAACCTTGTTGTTGTTGTTGAAGCTACTTTTTTTTCACTAACTAGATCAAATTGTTGTATCAATAATGGTGCTAGAATTGAAAACGTAAACATACAAAATACAAGTAAAATTAAATTGAGAAAATAAGGAAAAAATCAAGATAAAGGAAATTTAACTAAAGAAAGTATATATCTAATATACTTGGCTCCCTTTTTTTTTCTTTACGAAAAGAATACATGAACAAAATAGAAGCTAGAGCTTAAAAAAGGATATTATAAAGCATAAGAGACCATTCTATATATATAGGATAATTAAGGCAATAGAATTGTGTAGAAATAGAATTCACCACGTTGTTTAAAAGCTGTTTTACAAGTTTTCTTTGATGTTATCAGATACGCGAAGAATCGTGGAAGCCTTAATGGAGAAGGAAAGGTGACTTTGCCACCAATAACTATATGTTTTTAACTGTAAATGGTAACTAATATGAATTATTTTTTTATGTCAAGTCTACTAAAATTCAAATATCAATAAATGAAACTTTTGAATTGATCTTTGTCAATCTTGCAACAGTATACTGTTATGAATTATTACGTCGCCCAAATGTTATCAGTTTCGAATTTACATACTTCCTAAAGGTCATAAAGCATTTAATTGTCCTCAAATTTTCAGATGCCACGATTCTAATGCAACCAAAGAGTAAAGACTATTTACATAGCCCAGTGCAACGCAAGTGACATTCGCATGTTTCGAAATACTGCAATTAAACATTTTACATGATAGAGCGACTAAAAACTACGGGTCAAATTGAAAAATGAAAGGTTGAAATATTCATGATGAGAAACTATACTTTTTTCTTTCTCACATTTCTCCTTCCTTCCTTCTCGTGTAAACATCTTTTAGTCGTACGTTATTGGGGCTTGTTTAGAGTTGGTTTTCGACGCTTTCCCAAATCCCATTTCAACAAGGATGTCTTATTGTTTTTGTCGAGTGTATATACTGCGACCATTTTGATTTATCGATGTCTTATTGTTTCTGTCGATTGTATATACTGCGACCATTTTGATCTATCTTTATAGCTTTAAACAAGTTCGTGAAGAGAACTGATGATCAATAACTCTGATTCACTCTGCCATCGAGAATTGGAATAATCCTATCTCTCAAATGTAAAACAAGTAATAGAATCGAATAACCGAGCTAATTGGCAACCTTCGCTGCTTCGCGACATTATTTATTTGAAGGTAATCCTTTGATATCTAAATTAACACGATGATTCCAATGACTGGAACCAGACCTTCAATGCATAGAAAATAATCCCATCAAATGACATATAATTTGTTATACCATTGACACACATAGCCCTGTTTCGGACAGCAAGACTTGGCTACGGACCGTCAACTTATACATGTTTCTAAACTTAGTCAAGTACTGCAAATTCTATAGCAGATGTGTATAAAAGGATGTGCCGTATCCACCAGTGGACTCACCACAAATTTTAGACTGATTGTAATCTGTAACTGTTTCAGAAATAATGAGACCTCACTTTGGTCTTACTCTTTTCTTGTTCATCATTGTCTCATTGCAACATGAAGCCGCAGCTGAAACGAAGGTACTAAACCGGGTTGTCTAAACATTTAAAATGTTGGTTTCATGTGACCATTGTAATTGGGACAGCTGCGACATTCTTGTTTCTCTGTGCAGCATTACATAGTATACATGGGCGAACACTCCCACCCGAATTCAGAGTCTGTGATCAAGGCCAACAATGACATGCTTGCTTCAGTCGCTAACAGGCATGGGTTTAGGTTGTGTGTTAGCTTTCATTGAAACATAGATATACATATATAAAGTTGAGATGCAACTTCTTTTATATCTCTGCAGCTTTCATGAAGAGAACAATGTGGCAATTCACCATTACACTAGAAGTTTTAGAGGCTTCTCCGCGATGCTTACAGAAGAGCAAGCCCAGCAACTAGCAGGTGTTCTGAGCATCTTCACATGTATTTCTCAAAGTATTTTTGCATAATTCAAATGCAAGAGATATACTTATCATCAAGATCATTGGTGTATTATGCGTACAGACTGAGTAATGCCAATGCCCTTTTGTGCAGAAAGGGAGTCAGTTGTTTCTGTCTTCGAAAGTAAGATCAATGATCTCCACACAACACGTTCGTGGAAATTTTTAGGGTTAAACTCCATCCAAAGCAGATTTCGAGTACCCTCATCTATATCAAATGTTATTGTTGGAGTCATTGATACAGGTAAGGCTTTACAATATAGCCCTAACGAATTATTTTTATTTGTAGCCATAGTCAAGTATGTGACAACTTTTCTTTAATTATTTCATCTGCAGGAGTCTGGCCTGACTCTGAGAGTTTCAACGATAAACACTTAGGCCCTGTGCCCAGTAAGTTCAAGGGTGAATGTGTCGTTGGACAAAACTTCACGTCATCCGACTGCAACAGGTGATCAACATGTCATTTGACCAAAGTCATCCGTATTCTCCTTGTCTTTTCTACGATTAGCACAGCAAGACTCGTTTATGCTAGTGTTGTGACCATTTCCTTTCGTTCATTAACACCGAGTTGGTAGTTGTAGCTAACTATCAGTCTAATGATGCCAAGTGACAATATGCAGAAAAATTATCGGATCAAGGTTTTATGTCAAAGGATTTGAAGCACAAAAAGGACCTCTTGAATCTTTCAGTGGTCCTGTTTTCCGATCAGCTCGGGACAGTGAGGGGCATGGCTCCCACACTGCATCAATAATAGCTGGCTCTGTTGTTCCTAATGCTAACTTTTTTGGTCTGGCCAATGGTAGTGCAAGAGGTGGTGCACCAAATGCCAGGCTTGCCATTTACAAAGCTTGTTGGTATTTGTACTGTGCAGATGCTGATGTTCTTGCTGCAATGGACGATGCAATCAGTGACGGAGTTGATATCCTTTCTCTTTCCCTCGGCCCGCCTCCTCCACAACCATTTTACTTCCAAAACACCATCTCTATCGGAGCTTTCCACGCATTTCGAAAGGGAATATTAGTTACCTGTTCAGCAGGAAACTCATATTTCACAGGGACTGCAACAAATGTTGCTCCTTGGATCATGACTGTGGCAGCTAGCTCAATCGATCGAGAATTCCTCTCAAACGTACATCTGGGAAACTTGAAAGTCCTGAAGGTGATCCCTTTCAATTTGATTTTCATTTTCTTCTTGTCAAGCGTGAGTTGAATTTCCATTAAAAACAAGCTTTCTTACAGGGTTTTTCTATAAAGCCCTTGAAGATGAAAACCCCAAAACCTTTAATAGCTGCAAGTGATGCAGCTTCACCCGGAGTATCAGCTGACAATGCCAGGTATCTTCATTATCCAAGACACAAGTACAGTAGCTGAGCTGTGAAATTGACAAGTATTGGCTTGTCTTCATTCTTCAATGCATTTTGTGATGGGCCTTTAGGTTCTCACTGTACGATTTATTATCCAATTTTCAGATCTACCTTAAAAATCCTTCAATATCTCATCGATTAATTTGCAGGTTCTCCAGAAGTTAAACATTTTTTAAGAATTTTTTTTTTCAATTATCCAACGCAGAAGCTAGATTATAGTGTGAAAACCAACTTGCGAAAGCTTTATTAATTTCTTATGAATATTTCCAGATATAATTTGATGCGTATGAGTCTCAGAATACTTCTCGTGTCACTCTCATCCGCAGACAGTGCTCTTGTGAAATCTACAACCCTCCGCTCATTTATTTTCTATTTCAGTTTATGCCAGAACAATACTTTGGATGCTACCAAAATTAAGGGAAAGATTGTGGTGTGCAAGATTGGGGATTTATCTGAAAACCGAAGACAAAAGGCGTATTTTGTGCAACAAGGTGGCGGAGATGGAATTATACTGATTGACCCAACGGGCAAGGATATCGGTTACCAGTTCGTAATTCCAGGCACTACTATCGGGCTGGAAGAAGCGTCAGAGCTTCAAGAATACATGAAGAAAGAGAAGTGAGTTTTCTAGCTCCGGTTGCAAAAGAGAAAAGAGAAGTGCAAATCATAAAGCAACTGACAATTAAGAATCATTCTGATACTTGTGCTGCAGGAAACCAATTGCAAGAATTAGTCCAACTAAAGCATTTCTGAACCATAAACCTGCACCAGAAATGGCAATGTTTTCTTCCCAGGGACCAAATGTTGTGTCTCCAGATATTATAAAAGTAAGCACTGTCCAATGTTATCTAATAATATAGGAGAAATATTAAGTCCTATATAATGCTGTCTGACAAATTATATGCCAATCGCAGCCAGATATTACAGCACCCGGAGCTTATATTTTGGCAGCATGGTCTCCAGTATCAACTTATTCCTTAACTTCAGTAGATTACTACATACAGTCCGGCACTTCCATGGCTTGCCCACATGTTAGTGCAGTCGCAGCGATCCTAAAAGCACACCACCCTTTTTGGAGTCCAGCAGCTATAAAGTCTGCAATAATGACGACCGGTTAGATTTTAGAATATATTAGGCAATCATATGGCAGTTGACTTACTCCTAATATCTGTTGTTTGAACATGTTACAGCTACAGTGACTGATAACACCCACCAACTGATTCAAAAAAATCCGTTTGGCACACCGGCTACACCATTCGATTATGGATCTGGACACATAAATCCAATACCAGCACTTAATCCAGGACTAGTTTATGACATGAATGTGGAGGACCTCTTGATTTTTCTGTGCAGCATAGGTGCAACCCCAGCAAAACTAAGAAGCCTCGCTGGATACCAATTTTCTTGCAAGCAACCTGTTGCCAAGTCATACGATCTCAACTACCCTTCCATTGGCATATCCAACTTGCATGGAAGCGTATCCGTTAGTAGAACAGTCACGTACTATGGTATTGGACCCACAGTTTATAACGCTAGTCTACATTGTCCACATGGTGTTGCATGTACAGTGACACCTGCCAAGCTTAAGTTTGCAAATACAGGGGAGAAAATGGCTTTTAGGATTGAATTCAGACCTTTTAAGACCAGCAATAGAGAGTTTGTGTTTGGGTATTTAACATGGAAAAATGGGATTCACACGGTCAGAAGTCCTATTGCTGTCAATGTTGCTTCGTCATAGGATTTAAAGATGTCTTTCAGCAGTTCGAGCAACCAATATTTGTCCTGAAGGATGAAGTCATACCTTCAATTGTTTTTTCTTGTCCAGGGATACATAGGATAGCAACCAATAATGCTTCGTTCGATGAATACATATCATATCAGTTTTAGTGTCCTAACAATGTAAGCATTGAATGTTTCTAAGCATCATGTCAAGTCTTTTGATCTATCCGAAAGTCTAAATTGATGAGGGAATTATAGAATACATCGAATATTATTCTTTGTCAACCCATGTTTTTAATCTTCCACCCTTTTTTAGATCATTAAGATTAGATCTTAATGAATTACCTCTTTCTTTGGAGAAATCAATCTAAGTGATTAGTTTGCCGACAGAACTTGGAAAACATGCAGTTACGAAGAGTGACAGACTCAAGAATTAGTGTTAATACGAATTTCACTCTTTTGATTGTTGTCATTAGGTTTCTGATACATCAAATTCAAACTGAAATGGTTCAAAAAAACAAAGTTGATGCTTTAATTTGTATTTCGAATCTTTAAGTGAAATTCATAGGTTAATTTAGACATTTTTAAACTGTTAAAATTAACTCTTATATTATTCTTTTATTTTCTAATTTTATAACATAATAAGCAAAAAAAAATCAAACCTAGAACTATAGTCGTATTTTCTTATTGCTCATCAACTTGATTCAACATAATATATTTATGTATATAAATATTTACGTACTGACCATGTAAGAAGATTCTTCTTATTATACCAAGATTTTCTTAGAATTAAAAATAGTACTGGAAGATTGTGGTTTACTTTCCCTGCAACTAAGTTTGAGAAGTTGGCTCAAAAAGCAATGAAGAGACTATCGCTCCATTATTCTACAATAGTAGTGGCGGAGGTTGAGATGAAGTTATTGGATCCAATGAAATAAAATTACAAAATGTGAAAGTATTTAACGTAAACATATAATATACCGTCATATTTTATTGTATAAGAATTATAAAATTGCATTGAGCAAGAATCTCAACCAGGAAAAGAAGTTGGTATACGAGGAAAGAACTAATGGAGAACAATAAGAATTATGAGAACGGAAGTGATGGCAAAGATTAAAGACAAGCAACATAGAAATATTGCATAATAATTAATGCACCGCTCCTAATTCTGTATAAAATATTTACAGTTGAACGACTTGTATAACATTGAGGAGATCTTTAGGATAAATGTTTACAAATGTAATAGGGTCATTGTTTTAGTTATAACTTGAGTTGAGGTTTAATTGATGATAGTAAAAATCGCAACTTTCGTTGACCTTAGATTCAGGCTTAATTTTAATTAGTGTGAATCTCAACTCCAATTGAGTTACCTAACCCAAAAGTTCCTTTTGGTCTCATAGAGTTTTTTGAAATTTTTAAAGTAAATTAAATAGTGAGTAGATGCTTGAGGTATAAATTTTTAGTTTCTTCTTTCTACCATTCTAAACTTTTTCTCTTAAATCTCACAATCCAACAGACTGGGGACATCACATCCACATCTTTAAAAGAGATCTCAAGTACAACTTTAGTTAATTTCCTTTACATACCAAATATAAATACAATATATTCTAACGGCAGGCAAGTTTTCTATATAACTCAATTATCAAAAAAAAAACAATGCAAATATGCTCGTCAATTGTCAGGCACACTTAAAACTTTGTTGAAAAACATAACTTAATTTTCTTTTGTGTAACATGCTGACCTGAGTAGGCAACATCCGATACATTTAAAATGAAAGTCAAGTAGTTGTACATTGCTGTAATCAAAGCCCATGTCTAAGCAATGTATGAGATGGAAATATAACTGAGCAAAAGTCCAATACAATTGATTATCATTGAATATTGTGTTCTGCACTGCAGCAGCCGCCCAAGGTTACTAACAAAGCCCGAGCATATGGCAGCTGAATTTGTTGCATTATCATCCATAACAATCATTTATCCAGATGTAAGATTTGTCATCATCATAGCTAGTGGTTTGGAGTTGGACCTTTTGTAACGATAATGGCATGCTGTCTGCATAGGAAATCTACATTCGGTTGCATTAACAGTCTCTTCATTCTGATGGCCTCATCCCTCCACTGCGCTGGATAATTTCATTTTGGAGGCCTTTATATTCCTCCACGCTACAAATACTAATCAAGTGCGTTTACAACTGTCTTTAGCTAGCAAAACAATTGCCCTGAAAGAAATCAATTGCCTCCTTTTGTAAGTCAATTGTTACAAAAACTTCCTATCATCATATATAAAGTAAAATGACCTCACTATACTTTACTTCCCAGTAAAAAGTTGTCCGGTTCACAAAGAGAGATACCGGACTTGCAGAGCTGAGCTCATGGCACATGGTCTCCAAACAAACTGTCGTCGGCTCATAATTACCAATAGTCCCCACAAGAGCATAGTCCTCCTCTAAAATGGTGGAACCGGTTTGAATCTCTGACAACAATTTCTCTCCCTTCAATCTCTGAGATTAACTTAATGACAGTGTGGCAGTCTCCACAGACTCTTAAGTTTTTGACTATATGGAGGGGGCATCCTTGGGGTGTGGAGATCAGTCCAAAAGCAATGGCCAGCCTCTCACTATGTTGAGAAAGAATGGCTTCTTTGTGCTCTTCATCAATATCAAAGAGCACATAATTAGTATCAGGCTGATAACCAGCCTCCTTCAAACGCATTCTTAGTTCTTCAAGTTTTGCATAAATTTGCGCCGACATTGGATGAGAAACATCACCAGCCAGAAATGAGTATGTCATATTTTTAACCTCAATCCAGCTATAAGCAGCTTCCTTTTTCACTTTTCTTTCATCCATCATTTGTCTTACTTTGTCTCTTTCTTCCCAGTTTCCCGTGGCAGCATATATATTTGATAGCAAAACATATGCTGCTGAATCTTGTGGCTGGAGAGAAATGAGTTTCTCTGCCACCATCTTTCCCATCTCTACATTGTGGTGAACACGAGAGGCAGCCAAGAGAGTACGCCACGCAGTTGCACTTGGGGTAAAAGGCATTCCATTTATAATGTCTATTGCCTTTTCAAGCATCCCAGCACGGCTATATAGATCAACCATGCAAGAATAGTGCTCCACTGTTGGCTCGATGTGATGATCTTTTACCATTATATCGAAGTACCTCTGGCCTTCATCAACTAGGCCAGTATGTGTGCAGGCAGTAATGACACCAATGAATGTTACACCATCCATTTTCAGATTCTGCCTCTGCAATTCCTCAAAGACGTCAAGAGCCTTGCTTCCACAGCCATGTTGTGCATATCCAGTTATCATGGAATTCCAGGAGACCAAATCCCTCTCCTCCTGCCTCCTGAAAACTTCATTGGCACTCTCAATCTCTCCTCTCTTTGCATACATTGTGACAAGAGCACTACTGACACATAAAGCATTATTAGTTCTTGATTTGATGGACCAGGCATGAAGCTGTTTCCCTTGCTTGAGAGCTGCTGTAGGGGCAGCACATGCAGTTAAAACACTAGAGAAAGTGTACTCATTTGGTTGAATCCCTTCCTTTGCCATCTGGACAAATATCTTAACAGCTGCCACAGCGTCTCTTATTTGAGCATATCCACCTATCATTGCTGACCATGCCACAGTGTCCTTCTCGTCTATTCTCTTGAAAATTTCAGAAGCTTCATAAACTTTACCAAGCTTTAGGTAAGCATCTAGAAGCGCAGTTCCAACTGTAGGTGAGTTCTCATATTTACCTTTTATTACTTGTGCGTGCACTTCAAAAGGAGAAACAGCATGCTGTGCAGTAAGGATAGTAGAATAAGTAAAATCATTTGGTCTAATACCTTCCCTTCTCATTTCGCGAAATAGATTCACAGCTTGCTCTATTTTACCATTCTTCAGAAACCCACCAATCATGGCCGTCCATGACACCACATTTTGAGAATCGTGCATCAAAGAAAATATCTTAAGAGCATCATCCATTTCGCTGCACTTATGACAAGCTACCATTAGCGCAGTCCTAATAGTTGGATCAAATTCAAACCCACTCTTCAAAACATGGCAATGAAGCTGTTTGGCAAAGCTCAGTTCTTTTATGTTAGCACATGAATTGATGATGGGTCCAAAAATCATCTTGGTGAGTTTGATACCCTCGAATCTCATACACTTAAACATATCAAAAGCTTCTTGATAAAGTCCATTATTTACATATCCGGTAACTATACTGTTCCAACTAACTGTATTCCGATCTATCATTCTGTCAAATACAGCTCTAGCAAAACCAACCATCCTCGACTTTGAGTACATATTAATCAAAGAATTGCCAACAAAAATATTCCCTCCAAAACCATTCTTTAATGCTATTGCATGAATTTGAACGCCCTCCTCAACCAACCCTCCATTTGCCAAGGCACCAAGAACAGTTGCAAATGTGAAAGGATTCGGCTTAAGCCCCTCAAATTGCATTCTCAAAAACCAATGCAATGTCTCCTCATTCAGTCCATTTTGCGCATAACCAGTGAGCAATGAAGTCCATGACACCACGTTCCTCTCTTCCATGTCCTCAAAAGCTTTGGTCCCTTCGTCAACACTCTCATTCTTTAAGTACATATCGACAAGAGAAGTACCAACACTAACATCATTCAGAATACCAGACCTTACACACAAACCATGCACTTGAGCACCGGCATTTTGATCCAACAACCAGGCACAAGCCTTCAAAACGCAGGAAAGTGTTGAGCCATCGATCACGTAACCCGAAAAGTGAATGCCCATAAAGAGCTTGACAACTTCATAGCTTCTATTATCCCTAGAATAATCGAAAAGCAACTGATTATATCTTGAAAAGCTTTGTTGGGTACTTTGATCGAACGATTGGTGTGCTTCCGGAAAAGTTAAAGGCTTCCATGCCCCTGAGTTTTGGGAAATGACATGAGGTTGTGCCTGAAGTTGGTATGAACGGAAGTGGAGACAGAATTGAGTATTAGGAGTTGGGAAGATTTGTTCGATTTGAGGCTTTGTGAGGGTTTTGAGGGTCAGTCTCACAGCAATACGCATCTTTGCTTCCGGCGAAAAGCTCCATTTCATTTCATTGTCTGTATGTTAGCGCCCGAAATCCGAATATCTGCTGGAAATATTTCTCTCTAATAATCAAGAGCTTTTCTTCTAGCAAGTTTTTGGATCATGATGAAGTTAACGTAACTTCATCCTATGTGCAAGTTACATGAGCCGGAGCCCGTCCAACGCCCGCCCGTTCCTGCTGATACGTTCACAAGCACAAGTCACACCACCTTCTTATTCTATTACACGCGTACGACGTCGTCTCCAATCCAAACCACTGGTTTGTTGCTTAATGTTTGCTCCATGCTCTCACCAGTCGCCCCTCGATGACTGAAGCTTGACACTGGCTCCACAGCATCTCCACAGAACTGAATAACTGCAAAAAATTTTAATTGAAAACTTTAGGATTTATATTTCTGATTTCTGGTTATTGCATTCACATGTATAAATCTGCGAAAATTTTCATTTTAGGCAAAAGAAATCTGGATAACATTTTCTCAAATAAGCATTTGTATCAACAATTTTTTTTTAAGATCTGACACTTGTAAATATCTCTTAATTTTTCCATCAAAAGCAATTTTGGTTAATTAATGGGAATCGGAACAGTCGGTTCTTTCATTCAAAAATTAAAGCAAGGAGACGTAAGAACTCCATTATGAGTATTGTAGATACTAGTGGGCAGTGGACTACAAATATAACAATGGTGAAACAATCAGTTGTTGATTATTTTTTCCTGCTTTCTGTGCAAGGCGACTCGGACGGGGATGAATTTTGTAATCTAGTATCATTGGTTCGGCTGACGATTGAGGAAACTGATAATGTCTTGTTGACTAAAGTAATTTGAACTGACAAGGTAAAGGCAGTAGTGTTCCATATGCACCCAAATAAAGCACCTGGCTCTGACGGTCTTAATCCGGCATTTTTTCAGAGAATTTGGAGCATTGTTGGTGATGATATAGTCTCGGCTTGCAATAGTTGGCTGCAAGCATGTACTTTTCCTAGCCCTCTTTTTGACACTACTATTACTCTGATTCCTAAGATCAATGATCCAAAAGAAGTTAAAAACTTTTGACCAATTGCCCTTTGTAATGTTCTGTATAAAATTTTGTCTAAGGTCTTAGCTAATAGAATGAAACAAGTGTTGCCTAAAGTCATCTCGAATTGTCAATCTGCTTTTATTCCGGGAAGGGCGATAACAGATAATATCTTGGTTTCTTTTGAAATGATGCATTCTTTCAAGAAACAGACGAGTGGTGCGGTGGGTTCGTGTGCTCTTAAGATAGACATTAGCAAAGCTTATGATTAGGTAGATTGGCATTTTTTGTGGGCTATTATGAGTAAAATGGGTTTTTCAGACACTTGGATTAATTGAATGAAACTGTGTGTTTGTAATGTCACTTATTCGGTTCTTGTTAATGAGGACTTAGTTGGCCCTATAGTGGCAGGGCGTGGATTGAGGCAGGGTGATCCTATATCACCATATTTATTTCTAATATGTGCGGAAGGCTTGACTAAACTATTTAGCGAAACTGAACAGAGAGGTTGGATACATGGTGGCAAGGCCGGAAGGAGTTGTCCTCGCATCTCTCATCTTTTATTTGCAGATGATTCATTATTTTTCTTCAGGGCAAATCATGGGGAAGCGACTAGAGTAAAAGAAATTCTAGAGAAGTATGAGAAAGCTTCAGGACAAGCCAACTGGGATTATGTTCAGTCCCAATGCGAGCACTGAGGTAAGGAGCAGTATTCAACAGATTTTGAATGTGCATTGTGTGAGATCGGATAGTATGTACCTGGGGTTGCCAAAGGTTGTGGGGAGAAATAAAATACAGGTTTTCGGATTCATTAAAGATTGCATGTGGAAGAAGATGAATAGTTGATCTACCCACTTCCTTTCTCGAGCAGATAGGGAGGTTTTAATTAAGTTTGTTCTCCAAGCAGTGTTGTCCTATTGTCTGAGTGTGTTTGCATTCCCTATTACCTTTTGCGATGAGATACATAAAATGTTGAATAAGTTTTGGTGAAAAGGCAAGCTAGCCGGTGGTAGAGGTATACATTGGATCTCTTGGTACAAGATGTGTGGAAGTAAGGATAGAGGTGGTTTGGGCTTCAAAGATATTGGAAGTTTCAATATGGCGCTGCTAGCCAAACAAGGGTGGTGATTGATGCATAATTCTAATACCCTTTTTCACAAGGTGTTTAAAAATAAATATTTTCGAGACAAGAATTTTTTTGGAAGCTTCATTAGGCAATTACCATAGTTTCGTGTGGAAAGGGATATGGGAGACAAGTAGCATCTTGAAGCATGGAGTGAGATGGCAAGTTGGTAATAGTGAGACTATAAAGGTGGCGAAAGATCCTTGGATTCCGTTGGCAGCTCCTTTTAAGTTAGAGGGTTGGGAGGGGTTTATTGATGAAAATATGAGAGTGTGTGAACTGTTTGTGAATGAGGGGAGGAAATGGGATGTTGGGTAAGTTCTGGAACTTTTTCGTGTAAGGGAGGGGCAAAAAATTCTTAGCATACCCCATAGCATTAGGAATAGAAATGATGTGAGGGTGTGACATTTTGATAAAAGAGGGGTGTATAATGTGAGGTCAGGGTATCAAATTGCTTGCAGTCTTTTTGGGAGAGGGTATGGAGATAGTGAGGTTTGGTGGAAGAAAATCTAGAGTATAGAGGTCCAACCAAAAGTAAAAGATTTAATGTGGCGAGTTTTTAGAGTTGTCCTGCCTATTAAGAAAAAGCTTAAGAGTAAAGGGGTTAATATTGGGGAGGGATGTCCATTCTGTGGGGAAGTTGAGAGTATTGATCATGCTTTAATTAATTGCGGTGTTGCTAGGAGGGTGTGGGGTCTAGGTGGGTACTTCGTCCCTACTAATAATGTCCTCTTTAACAACTTTTTAAAGTAGGTGCTGGCTTTTAATGATGCTCACAACAAACAAAAATTTGCTTCTTTGATGTGGGGCATCTGGAATATGCAGAACAAGCTTATTTGGGAAGATAAAGGGCCATCTAAGACAAGTTTACATGCAATCCAAGCAAGCTTTGCATGACTTCAAGGTGGCTATTGCTTCACAGGTTGGTCTTCATCCGCATCAGGTAAGTGTCCAAGTTGACTTGCAATACAAACGCTCATGTTGGGCTTTTTCTTTCCTTGGCCGTCGTCACCTTGCTACTAGTCCAGAGAGTCGTGGTGTACAGTTTCCTTTTCAATCATCAAGTTCGTCTGTTGCCGCATCTTTGTCAATTTGGCATGGACATGTTGATGGTGCCCTTTTCATGGATTCACACATAGCCAGATATGGTATCCTTTTCGAAGATGAAGAAGGTCTTTTCATTAAAGCAATTTCGGGTTACTATAAAGGGACTCTGGATGCTACATTGTTGAGGCGGTGGCATTACAGTAAGCGTTACTTTTTGCGCAAGATCACCTCCATCATCCTGGATGTTTTTATGTGGACTCACAACTAGTTGTTCATGGTTTAAACTCTAGTTCTTTAGACTTGTCTGATTTTAGCCTTGTAATTCCGATTGTCGTTTTCTTCTAGGGCTTCGTCCAGATATTGAAGTCCGATGGATTCATAAGTAAGTTAATATCGTAGCTTATACTATAGCTAAAGTTGCCTATCACTATGCTAGTCAAGTTACTTGGGATGCTATCCCAATTCCCTTGTATGACTATTTCAGTACTAGATAATGAGAATTGTTTCCTCTTTCAAAAAAAAAAATACTTATAGCACCCTTTTTTTTAACCATTTTTTCCACCAAAATGACTTTTTCTTTTCCCGTTATTGTGACGCTTCACACACTCTTAGTTCATAATCATCCGAATTATTCTCAAAACATAATTTTAATTACTAAAATTCTTATTAGTTCCAAAAAGAAAAGTATTCTATATAAGCCTAACTATCTGAATTGTCACATTAAAAAAAATATACAATCAAACCACTTTATTTAATTTAATTTATTGGCCTCACCTAAACTCAAACATGTGCATTGGAGTTATCAATAATTCTTCTATTTCTAAAAAGAATGATTTGCATACTCAGTAAGAGTAACTTACTGTACCTTTAAAAATAACTCGATGCATAAATATAGAAATTAGTCGAGTGATTAAAACATACATATAGTACTAAAATACGCAATATTACTACGCCAATCCCAACAATTAACAAACTTCCATATTCTATTGAAGCAATGATTACGACCAATATTATTTTATTATTGTCATTCATGTTTTATGTCATAATTAATTGAATTGTTTAAGCCCTGCTTGACCTAGTAGGCTTACCTTTAATAGTTTGTAGGCTCATCTGTACTCATCATAATCCCTCCCCAGGTAGAAACGTAATTCAATCTATAAATATTAACCATAATTTCTCAATCTAATTTAGTACTCTGGTATTACTCCAGTATCTAGTCATTAACATAGGATATCTAGTATCAATTCAGTACCTAGCCATTAGCATAGGACATTCTCGAGATTCAGGTTCTCCCAGTACTTGCTTCACGGATAGATAACTAGTCGTCATCGCTCATATCTAAACAACCTATCAATCTATGACCATTGAATGTAATCTATCTTAGATAAGCTACAAATTTACGATTTACATCATTTATTCACAACATATTATCAATCAGTCTCTTTTCAATTTCATGAATGTGATTTATTTACCTTAATGTTTTTATTATACTCGTGCACAATTGAAATTTTAAAATAACAAATTAAATTCTTCAAATTTTTAGGTAATACATCTCGCAATATGTAACAAAACATAAATGCGAAGCATTTTATATTTTATTAATTATTTGTGAAATAAAATAAACATAATTCATATAATCTAGAAATCTATAAATGTAATTGTTAATCATTAATTTAATTAATGAATAATTTAAAATATTATCACTATATAATAATTTACTAATAACAAAATATTATTTTAAGAGCACAGTCTAAGGTTATCCTTACCTCAATCTCGAACTCAACTAAGTGATAGTCTAATTTACTCCTTAATTGGTCCTTCCAACCTATACATTACGAAATTTTATTAAACTAATATAAGAAAAATTTTCAACTTAATTTTATTTAATAATCCAACATTCTTTCATTTTTTATTTTATTCTAATTATTAAAAAATCCTTACTCACCTACCCACCATAATTACTCAATTGTTTAACTATTAAAAGTTCTATTTTACCCTCATTTATTTTTATTAATACAAAAATACCCTTCTTGGAAATAAATTCTCCTTAATTTTTTGCATTTCCTATTTTGCCCCTTAATACAATTTAATTTTTCCAAAAATGGCCTTCTTCTTCACCCTCTCCTCTTCTCGTACCTTTTCTTCTTCTTTTTTTTCTAAACTTTTAGCTATCTTTTCTCCATTTTTATCTCTTTTATGATTTTAATTTATTGTCTCAAACAATCACAACATAGAATCCAATTATAACCTAGTGTAGGATGACTAAAATCACAATAAAAGGCATAGAATTATTGCTGAAATTTTTTTTACCTATGTGAAGTCTATCATTCCTAAGGGATTTTGAGGTTGTTAACCTCCTCAAATTTCTCGTAATTTGTAGCAAAACAAATAAAATGAGATAATACATGAGAAAATTTTTAAATTTAAGAGAATGATAGTGAATTTAAACACTAAACAGCTGTGAAAATGGAGAGAAAACGAAGAAGACTTGTTTTTTGTTGGTGTTAAAATTGATAGCTAATTTCTTCTATTTATACCCCTACGTTAAATAGTTTTATGGGCTGGGTCAATTGTTATGGTTGAACTCATTGTTTCTCCTGTTATAGGCTTTATAGTTATACTTCCCAATGTATTTTATTTCCTTTTATATTATTTAGGTTAAGGGTGTGAACCATTGTTTTTAGTTTCGTACCGTACTAGCTGAAAAATAGTACAAAACACCCTCTTGGGTACTAGTCATCGGTACCAATCTGTGCCTGCGATTGCGCATGATATCAACTGGTATTTAAAATATCGACTAAATAATGGTCAGTACTATAATTTTTTTAAAATGTAGGGACATTTTGCAAAAAATCAAAATTTTTTGTAAAACTAATCCCCTCCCTAATAATGCTTCTGCTTCCCTTCCTCTCTCATTTCTCTCTCACACACTCTCACTCTCTCTCTTGTTCTTCTCTCAAACGGCGGTGACTTTCCTCTCCATCTTTGGCAACTGTCCTTCCACTCTCCTTGCTACCTTACCACTCTCTTTCAATTTCCATGCCACCACCACACCACTCTCCATGCCACCTCTACTCTCCATGCCACCTCCACTCTCCACTACTCTCTAACACCGCTTCCAACTGTCCACCATTGCCAAAATTACCAGATTTGGAATTTTAATATTCCAGATCCACCAACCCGAAGTTTTATTAGACTTTCTGTTTTTTTTTGGTGTGTTTTTTGCTATTAAATCTGAATAGCAATTGCATTATATTTGGTTGTTTATGTATGTTTTGTGATGGTTGGAATTATTGAAAATTTGAATTATTGGAAATTGGAATTGTTGGAATTGTTAGAAACTTGGAATTGTTGGAAATTGGAATTGGTAAAATTGTTGAAAACTTGGAATTGTTGGAATTGTAGGAAATGTTGGAAACGTAGAATTGTTGGAACTCTTGAAATTCTTGGAATTGTTTGTGTGAGTTAGTATGAAAATTTTGAAAAATTAATGGATTGGAAAATTTGAATTTGAAATTGAAAATTTGAATTGCTTGCGTAAGTTGGTTCAATTTTAATATAATTTAGACATTGTCAATTTATGAAGTAAATTAATACATTAAAAATTTGAAATTGAAATTAGGAATTGTTTGTGTGAGTTATTCAATTTCAATATAATTTAGACATTGTTAATTTATGAAAAAAATTAATGCATTGGAAAATTGGAGTAAGAAACTAAAAATGTTAATTAAAATTGGTGAATGAAAAATTATTAAATCAAAGTTGGTAATTAGGATTTAATAAAAATATTGATTAAAATTAGTTAAGAAAACAAACTAATTATAATCATTATAAATTGAATTGTATAAGTAAAAAAAAATACTGGTTTAACTATAGTTAAATTATAAGATTACATAAAGTAAGTTGTAAACTTGTAGTTATGAGTTATGGTTGAAGTTCAATATGTTATAGTTGTAGGTGTATGTCTTTAGTTTATGGTTGAATGATGTAATCATGTAAAATGAGTTATATCATATAAGATATATTGAATTGTTAGTTTTTGACTTATTGGTGAATTATGGTGGATGAAATTGAATTGTGTATGATATAATCATAAAAAATAAGTTATATTACATAAGATGTATAAGTGTATTATGTAATTCTGTTAGTTTGAACTTTTGAGTTAAACAATACATGTTTTGTGATTGTAGTTAATAATGAAATTATGTGTTCTTTATTTTAATATATGTCTTCATTTATTTACAGATAAGAGGAAGGAAGTTTAAGTATTCCTGATCATTTAACCGCTTCAGGAAGATACAATGATCCAGTTTAGGCCATCCAGGATTGGTCATCAATATACAGAACCATATTATTTGGTTGTTTTGTAACAAGCATTTGAAACATTGATGAATTATCATATTAAAGAAATATTTAGCTTGAGTTAAAGGAGGTGTGGAACCATATAAAAAGTGAGTTATGATGTGAAGTGAAAAATGAAAACTTTGTTTAAAGAGTATCAGCACGAGAAAGGCAGAAGGGAGAGATTGAACTATGAAATTGATAGTGGAAGTTTGTTTGTTGGTGTTCATAATGATAGTGAAAATGTTGAAGGTGTTAGTGTTCCTTCCCAGAAAGAAGTAAATGTTGCATCTAGACCTAATGTTAGGAAAAGAAGAAGGTAAGTATCAAATTTTTTCACCACGAATAACTGTTAGAGCTCAGCTTTCAATTCGTAGTATCATGCAATCAAGAGAAGTGGCTCATAATATAGATATGATAATGACTAGATAGTAGTATGATTCAGACATAACATTCAATGCTTCCCAATCTTATTATTATGAACCTATGGTGGACGCTATAGCTTCTTTCGGTCTGGGATACAAATCTCCTTCCATCGATGACTACAGAGGCAAACTATTTATTAGCTTAGTTTATGAAATTAAAAATTATTTGGAAGAAAGAAGAATGAATTAGGTTACTTATGGGTATTCAATAATATGTAATGGTTGGAAAAATAGGAGACTTGAGCATATTATTAATTTCTTGGTTTATTCTACAAAGGGCTCAACTTTTTTGAAATCTATTGATGCATCTGGCCTTGTTAGGAATATTGATACTTCATTTGAAATATTTGATGAAGTTGTGAATGAATTAGGGTAAAAAAATATTGTTCAATTCATTAATGACAAAGATTCTGCATATAAAGCAGCGAGAAGAAGATCACAAAGAAAGTATGATTTTTCTACTCCTTGTGTTGTATATTGAATTGACTTAATGCTAGAAAATATAAGGAATGCTTGGTATTTTCGTATTATTGATGAGACTATGCCAAAAGCAAAAAATTGACCAAGTTCATCTATAATCGTGCATGGATTTTGAATTTAATGAGAAAGGATTTTACTAATGGTAGGAATTTATGTTGTTTTGTTGTTACAAGATTTGCAACGAAGTTCTTATCACTTTAGTGTTTTGTTATGATAAAAAAAGAGTTGAGGCAGATGTTTATAAGTGATAAGTGAGTTACATTTCATCATGTTAGGTCTAATACTAGATTGATGGCTTTTAGAATTATACTTAAAGATATTAAATTTTGATCTCAATGCCAATTTGTTCATATGAGTTTGTGAGCCTTTGATAAGGATGATTCGTTTGATTGATATTGATGAAAAGGTAACAATGAGTTATTTTTATGATGTCATAGAGAAGGTGAAGAAAGCAATCAAGGCTAATATGAAAATAGGCTTTTTTTGTACACCCCTTTTCTTGCAATCATCAATGACAGATGAGAAAGGCAACTTTATCCTTTGTTGTTCGTAGTGAATCCTAGTGTCTATTACAAACTAAGTTTTACAAAGAAAACTGAAGTTAATATGAGAATGCTATTAATTATTACAACAGTTGTTGCCCATAAAATGATGTAAGATCTTTTAAGCTCACAAATAGAGATTTATAAGGAGTCTTCTAGGAATTTCTAGATGCCAATTGCTATTCAACAAAGAGTAAAACTTAATCTAGGTATATATTTTTTTATTTTTGTTACTTGATGAAAATTAATTATCACTTTATTTTGTTTACAATGCTACTCTTATGATCTTACGACTTACGGTTTCTTGATAGGAACAATTTGGAAGTGATGTTTCAGAATTTTAAAGGTTAGCAATTTGAATTCTAAGTTAATGTGTGAGTGCAACACGTTATGAAAAGAATTGGATCACATTTGAATTCATCAATTCCAAGAAAAGGAATAGATTGGAGCACAAAAGATTAAATGATTTGGTCTTCATTCAATACAATTTAAAGTTTTGAGAAAGGTATGTTATTATCATTATTAAGTTAGATATAATTTTTTATATTTTTAATAGTTTTAATTTTATTTTTTCACTAGGACTCTTAATAGAACAAGTAGTTCAGTAGATCCAATTTGTATTGATAATATCAATCTTTTGGTAGATTGAGTTTTTGAGGAACCATGTTTGATACATGAGAGTGATTTGGAAGATAAACTTAGATGAGAAAGAATTGACATGTCATTTAGTGCAATGAATTTGAATGATGGTGATGATAAGACTTCTTTCAATGATAAGAAATTTGTACAAAATGAGAATTGAGATCAATGTAGTTATAGTGGGTATTCCTTGTAGACGATTGAATGAAGTTTTAAGTTTCTATTTCTCCTCTTCATTTAATTTTACTTACATTTGATGTATATGTTAAATTCTATATGCACTGTAATTGTAAATGTTTTTGTTTCAGGTTTTACTTCTAATCGGCTATTTCCTCATCTCTTGTTGTAAATTGTAATATGTAGAGAGCTAAAGATATTTATTGTTCTTTTTATTTGATATTTTCATGTAATTATTATTTATTATAAGATAAAATTGTAATATTTTAAATACCTTGTATTATTCTTAATTTTATATCTGTATCATGATTAAATGATCTTTTTTCATATTAATTGTTGTGAAATATTTGAAAATTAATGTTAATAAAAACATATAAATTGTTGTTATTTTAAAATTTTATTATTATGATTTTTGAAGACATGGTTAATGTAAAATTATAAAATATATAATATAATATAATAATAAACTATTTTGTAATTTTTAAAATTTTCGTGAACTATTTTATAAATTTTAAAAATATTTAAAACTATATCTTATATTAGCCGATATCATACTAAAAATTTGATATATGTAATTATACGATAATGGAGGGGAGACATCAGCGTTTACAGTTACAAAAAAAAAAAGGTTAAACTATATGGATAATATAGGTTTCATGGAGGAGAACCATTACAAAATAACGCATCCATATTTCAATCGAGCTTCAATCGTTGTTCTAGTACAGCGGTGAGTGTCAAGGTGCAGTTATCTGGAGATGAGACAACGTCGTGTGCTGTATGTCGAAAAAGCTAGGAGAGAGCGTCGTATGTCGTGTCACTTAAAAGTGTCCTGACGTTAGGTGGGCTCACGTAACGTCCACTTAGGACATCAAAACGACGACACAGCTCACATACCTTCCACTTAAGACGACATGCGTCGTTACGGTTAGTCCCGTCAACCAACCTTTTTCACGTTTCTTTTCTTCTCTTTTCTTATTATGTTATCCAAACAAAACTAACAGATATTAGCAACCTGTAATCCTGACTTGACAATTCATTTGACTATTTAACTGATAGGCCACACCATTTCTTGATAGTAATTTCTCAACTTAAAAATGAGAATAGTTTGTTATTGTCACTTATTAGTCATTCCGTTGACTTTTTTTTTAAAGTACTTCTTGAAGTTAAGGATGAGATCTTTAATAAATTTGAACTTGGATTATTATCAATATAGAAATTAAATTTACCTATATTATGCAAAGGATTATAAAAATTAATTTTAATTTATAACACTAATATCACAACTTTTATTTTGTTATTGCTGTTTTTTTTAATACAATGGAAAAAAACAGAAAACAATAATATTTCATCGCTCGGCGATATAACACGCCTTGAATATCCTGTTGGATAATCGCCATAGTTTCCCTCGGAGGATCTTGCAGTACATGCATTCTTGGACTAGCTCGCAAGGCTATGTTAGCCAGGCTGTCGACACTTTGGTTCCCTTCCCGATAGATGTGTTGAATCTGAACAACCCACTCTCGACTCAATAACGCATGGATGGCCTGCACCAAAAAAGTAGTCTTAATCAGTAACAATTTAGAGGATGACAGAATGTTGATTACCTTTAGATAATCTACTTCGAGGATGACTTTTTGATACCCACGGTTCCAAGCCAATTTAAGCTCATCATGCGGCCCCCAAAATTCGACAGTCAATGGCGAGCATTCTTCAATATGTGTCATGAAATCATCACACCATTTCTCAGTGCAATTCTGAAATAAACCCCCAGCAGTCCCAATATAAGACCCTTGTTGAACCGCTCCATCAGTATTTGGTGTAACATCGGACTCTCTGAGCTTTTTGTATTGTGCTATATTTGGAGATACTACTATATATTAATATATACATGGTTGTGATGAGTTCAAAGATGTATTTGAATTCTTTTGGTATATATGCCAGTGATATAAAATGTTATATGCCCTTACATGAACTTATAGTTCATCGGCATTCGAAATCTTGGAGATTTTCGATATATAAGCTTTTAAGTGTGAAAAACCGAGTCCATTGGATGGATATGACTATGGTGGTCAAATTAAATGTGTTCTAATGCCTTAGAGGCGATTAGACATAATTTATAGACTTATTGGACACTTACAAAGCTTAAATGAAAAAGTTGATGTACATAAGAGCTTATTTGAAAATTGTTAAAAGTTAAGGGACATAAATGTAAATTTTCAATTCTTGGAGGACTAATATGTGATTTTATAAAATTAAGGGGCTTATTTATAATTTGCAAAAGTCCGAAGACTAAAATAAAAATAAAAGTTTTGGTCATTCTCAAATTTTGGGCTTAATTGCAAATTTAGGAAAGTTTGGAGAGTATAATGGTAATTTCACAGAAACTAAGGGCAAAAAAGTAAATTCACTATGTTTGGTCAAAGAAGAGTCAAATTCTAGACTCTTCTTCATGGTGTGGCCATGCATCCCTTCATTAAACATTAAAACACTTTGTTTTAATTAAAAGAAAAGACAAGAAAGAAGAAGAGAGGAGGAGAAGATGAAGCATTCGACCATCACCTATCTTTCACCACTTTTTTTGATTCTTTAACCCAAACTTAGGTATTCTAAGGTAATTTGGGGTCAAGGAACTCAAATCTATCATTAGATTTGAGAAATTCTCAAAGGATTTGAAGATATCA
>JANZXR010000008.1:8630661-8654095 GCA_027575705.1 Erythroxylum echinodendron | reverse complement strand
ATTTGGGGTCAAGGAACTCAAATCTATCATTAGATTTGAGAAATTCTCAAAGGATTTGAAGATATCACCAAAGAAAAGTTTAGGTAAATTTTGTCTCATCTCTCTCTACATTATGATTTTGAGTTTGGCGTTAAGATATGTTGTTCTCCATGCTTGAATATGCATGCATCAGGGGTTTATGTGAATAAAATGTGTCATAGAGAGGGTTCTTTAAGTCAAAACTGAAAATGCCTCCTTTTGGTAAAAGTTGTAAATTTTGGATAACTTTTGAAATCGATGATTTAAATGAATTATATGGTATTAATTGTGCATGTATAATGTAAATTGATGATAAAGAATGAAGAAGATGTATGTTGGTTAAGGTTGGGCCGAAATGATGAAGAAGAAGTGAATTAATGTTATAAGTTGTGTAATTGATAAATGTAGCTTAAGTGAAGGGAGTTGGTTTGAATGGAGTGGTGGAATGTGTCATTGAGTGGATGTGTTACTATATGACATGATAGGAGCATGAATTATTATGATAAGGTCTTGAATATGTGACTTGAAAGTTATGCACATTAGGTGTTTGATAAAATGCTTAAGTGAACTTGACTTAGAGTTTAAGAATTTTGATGGTGTGCATTGAAAAGAGGCTTTCATGTTTACTTGAGTAAACTTGAATTGTTGCTTATATTGATGAATAATGGCCTAATGTGCATGGATAAAGATGTGCTTAAGTATGTTTCGAAATGAGCAAGTATTAGGTTAAAGGCATTAAATGCCTTAGAAAATGCAAAAGAGAAGCTAATGTGACTGGTAAGGAAGTAACCATGTAAGAAGCCTAATGGTCGAATCCTATAGCTTAAAGAGAATGATATTATATTTTACACACTTATATGATGGCATATAACTATATAAAAAATATGTGTTTAAGTAGTACATTGTATGTCTTTTTATGTATAAAGGCTCGGGAGCTAGGAATCAGGGAGCTCGTATCGAGGATTTTTTAAGGCAAGGTAGTGCACACCTTCTTTTGAGGCAAATTGGAGAAACCATATTTGTCATATGGGATTAGATCACCCTAAGACATGTATGACGACTTATATATGAATTTTGAGCCTAGGTAATGCTTAGTAAAATTGAATCTCAAATCGATACTAATACGTTTATGTATTTATGAGACATTGTTTTGAACAACTATGCATTTGAAGCACAAAATTTGGCTTTTATTTCATGAGATAATGTTTTGGAAATTTTTATATGCATAACCGAGTCATATATACTGAATACATGTATTTTCTTTTAGCTTAGAGCCTTGGTACAGTCCCATTTTATTGGTTGGATAGATAAATAAAGGCATGATGCCTTACTTAATTTTAGTATTCAACGTTTGTATATGATTTTTTGATGATTGGTGAGGAAACGATTGGCCAATCGTGTGATGGGCACAACTAATTTAGAGACCCCCATACCCATGACGCTGGTATATAAAAGTCAAGTCCTTGTATCGACACCTTTCTATGGGACTTACAGGTGATTCCACACCTAGGGTCTGGATACCGATGAGGTCATCACCTAGGGTCATGACGCTCTTATCGACTGTAGTCCAGAATCACCACGGATGAATTCGAGCCAATATCGAGAATCGGTAGGTGTGCGCGTTAGTTTGGCCGACTAGTGGTGTCACACATGATTGTTTTGACTTACCCTGATATTTGTTTTTCTAACAAGATTTGATTTATATATGTGATGTTTTTATGTTTTTGTGTATTATAACTAGAACCTATGTTCACCGGATGAGTGAATTAATAGGCTAGGCCTATATGGTTCTTAACCAATATACATTGAGTCATAGACTAGGCCTATGTGTTTCTATGTGTTGTATGTTCACCTTATGAGTTATCTATACCGTCTTGGTGTGTATCGAGTTCTATTCGTTACATATGTTTTTTTCCTGTTCACTGAGTACATAGTTTACTCCCCACCCTCCGCTTCCCAACCATGCAAGTTAATTTGGTGAGTTTGAAGTTCTAAGTGGATCGTGCTCTTTTGACATTTTCCGGATATTACCACATGTGGGTAGTCTTTATTTTGTACTTTTTTATATAGTGGCTCATGATTATGTCGATATGCTTTATAATTTTTTAAATTAACTCTTGTCTGTCTTGTGGTTTGTAAGTGACTTTATGTATGAATATTTTGTATTTTCGTTGAGATTGATATTCAGTTAGCCTTGCATAGTCGGGTTAAGGGTACTGTGCGTATCTTTAGCCTGGGTATAAGGTGGTTGTCATGTGTTCGATGTAGTTCCGGGTCATGACAATTGGTTTTACCCAACCTCCGGTGGTGGGTTCCAACCCACTTGATGATCGACAGGCAATCCTGCAGCATCAATAACTCGATTAGTCACTAATTGTGCCTTAATGACCCAATGTACATAGTCTAAAACAATACGATGGCCTGCTTCTGGCCAGGCAAAATCTTCTTCAAAAAGGTTGCAGTTTCGCCACTTCCATAAAAACTAGCAAGAAACACCATATATAGTTGCCCACTCCCCTATCTATACTTGAACCAGTTTAGTAAGGTTGGATCGTAACCACGTCTCCTCGTCTCGCTGAAAGAAGGTAGGCTCAATCACCTCAGGGGGGAATTGACGCCAAAAAGCTTTCACTCTGGCACAATCCCAAATTGCATACAATATTGTCTCTTCTTGTCCACATAATTGAAATCTACTATCTGGTACTATATGTCTAGCGACGCATTGTTGATTGGCAGCAGCTTCCATTTGGCTAGTAACCACAGAAATGAGCGAATACGCTGACGCCCTACCCATTTCCATATCACTGTCCAGATCGGATTTTGACCCTCTATAGTTAAATCCGTTATTAGTTCATACGTGGGGACTACCAAGAAGCCACCTTGTTGTCCTGGGCCCCACACAACTTTTTCCTCTCCCATGTCAACTACTGGAGGCTGGATTCACACTATAGCCAAACAAACTGTAGAGGGGAGTAGTTCTGTAACAAATTCCATTTCTAGCTCCCATCCTCATCCACACACTCTGTAACTATTGTAGACCTCAAGCTGTCAGGAAGGGGGGCTGTTGTCGCTAAAACTAGTGGATCCTAATCGTCCAGCCAATGGTCTAGCTAAAAATAAATCCGGCGGCCATTTCCAAGTTTCCATTTGATGCATTGGTATAAGTGACATGTCAATCCATTGTGGTGCTTATATAGCTGTTGAATAGATCCCATCTCTTTATCCATTTTTTAAAAGCTTACAGAGATGAAAACATTGAAGATTACTATAGCAATTTAGAATTAAAATTTTGAAAAAAACCAACCTGGTATAATTATATATGGACACAACTCTTTGGAGATGGAGCTAATAACTCCGACAAACCTAAAAATGGGTTATGTAAAGTGCTGGATTTCTTAAGAAATTTTGAAAATAACCCTTAAATGTTACTGATTTAGAAACAATCTCATCAATTCAATTAAAATCTCTTACATTCAATGACCAAGACGATCCTATTAATTCAAAGCACTATAAGAAAACTATACATTAGCGACAGAAAATTACCGGTGGAAATAATTCCATAGCTAATTACCGACAGAAAATAAATATCCATCGGTAAATCTGTGGTGAAATTTTTCATTTTGCAACAGACAAAATTGTCATCAGTAAAGGTGGAGGGAAAACATTTGTGCACATTTATCGACGGCATATAGCGACAGAAACTCCATAACCATTGGTAAATTAGGCAGGAACTCTTCCCCGCAATTAAATAACGTCGACATTTTGCGAACGAATATTGTTTCTGTCGGTAAATTTTACGCTGCGTCAGTTAGTTACTGACGGTAATGTGTTCCGTCGGTAAATTCAAATTAATCGTTTTAAAAAATAAAAAACAATGTCGTTTGGTTTAATACCGAGCGACGTCGTTTCGGTTCGGAGGTTAAAGGACCCCCGAACCTTCCTTCTTCCTTTCGTCCTCTTGTTCTTCCCTCCTTGCCGTGCATCTGCTGTCGTTGTCGTGCCTCCATTCGCCATCTCCTCTGGTCACCGTCGCCATCTACATCTCCTCTCGTGAGTCTTCTCTCTGTCTACATCTCCTCTGGTATGTCTCGTGCATCTCCTCTTTGGTATATATGCAATATTTCTATAATGACACAATTAGGGTGTATATATGTTGATTAGGTTAGCTAAATTGGGTGTATATGGAATATTTTCGTAATTGAAGGACACCCAATCCTTTAGTTTTAGTAGCTGAATTGGGTGTATATGCAATATGTTTGGGTTATGAGATGTTATTTTTTTAATTTGGTTTTACATTTTTTACTTTATTTACGTCCACCTTTTGCATACATTAATTCATTTATTTTTGTTCTATATATGCATATATTGAGGATAATGTACAAATTATATGCTAGGGAATGATTACTATGAGACTTAGTTATATATATGCATTTAGTCCAAGTATTTAGCTTTGGTAAATTGAAATTTAGGGAAACTAGGTAAGGTGAATGGGGCAAATGAGTTGGTAAATTTAGGGAAATTAGGTAAGGTGAATGGGGCAAATGAGTTGATCCATTAAAAGTGATATCATCTTGTAAGTTAATTACATTAGCTTAACAACATGATCAAATAAGATAAAATTGCTTTATTTTTTTTTAAATATGGATTTTTAAGTACTTATTAACCTAGGCTTTAATAGGCTATATCTTACACGTTAATTGGGGTTAAATCAGTTTTAGTTAAGCATTTTATTCATGGTTACCATAGATCTAAAAAAGAATAATTTTGTGGACTATTGTGATAATTAACTAGCTTAACTATACTTAATAAGTTTAATTAGGCTAAATTTTGCATAAGAAGGTGGTAATTACCTAGTTTGGGATACTTGTGTGCCTAGGTTAAGAATATATACATTAAGTTAATTGTTATTTCCGCCATGATAATGAATATTACACGATAATTGGAGTTTCACATAAGTGAACCTCGAAGCCTTAGCTTAGTCTCATGCTTTCATTTTGCTAGTTTAATTGTCCTATTTTTCAGTTTAACAATTTTATTATTTATATGATGGAGACTCTGTTCAATAAAGATAAGTATTTTATCTCCAAATTTCACCAACTCTAGCACTTGTAGTTTACCTAAGCCTAAATGCAATGGATTCCTTATTTGGGTCATTCATGTTTTCGTTAAATGTTTAATTAGTTTTTTAAGAAATTTGGTAGTTAACTATAAGTGCTTATGGAGGATGGTTTAATAGGTAGTGTATAGGCTTTAGGCTACCATATCTTGATTTAGAGTGCTTCTTTTTATAATGTTTATGATGAATGTATCCTTTATCAAGAGTTCTTCTTACATACATATGTCTCTCTTTACATTTTATTCTCTTTGTTTATGTTTTTGTATGCAATAAAGTGAGATGATCTAGGTTTTGATTAAATGCAGGGATTCTTTTTTTTTTTTGGTAAGAGGGATCTATTTTCGTGGATCTATTAAATCCAGAAGAATCTTCATACCTTTTACAAAGTAGGTAATCTCTTAACAATATTGCTGAGACAATTGCTAAGTTTGTTCATGATCTTACTCCTATAGCATGATGGACCACATTAGTTTATAATGATGTATTAGCACAAGTGTATTATATTAAATGAACCTTTGAACGATCCATGTTCAATAATTTGTTTGTGTTTAAACATAATCTACAATACTTCATGAATTTAGGCAATAACTCATCTTATAAATGCTTACCCCTTACAAAAAGTGCCTTATAATAAAAGGCTCATTTTTATAAGTAAAACCAATTTGTATTTATCATTATAACTGTTTTAGGCTACAAGCATGTTATTCAAGATTTCCCTACCTATAATGAATTTAGATAATGAATATTTGAGTTTATTGATTTCCCAGTTTGATGCCTTATTTGCTTACATCAAAATATTGTCATTATTGTTGATAAGAACCACACTTTTTAATTCTATCATGTAATGTATATCACATTTTAATTTCTCAATCTTATATTAAATATTTTATATTTTTTTTCGGGCCTTATATTATGTTGGAGAGCGTCGCTCATCTTTCTTCATTGTAGTCTGAAGTTTTCCATCTATCCAGGTTAGTCGTCCAACTTGTATTTACCATATGTATTGCTTTAATAATATGATTATGATACATTTGGATTTTGTTTGAATGCAAAGAAGGTCTTCATTTTGTGTTTTTGTTTAGAATATTCTTCTAATCATTGATAAGATTTTATGTTTTTCTTTAATAGTCTAATTATTTACTGTATGTCGAATTAGTTTGAGAAGATATAGAGTTTGATCGGTTTGCATACTTCAACTTCGATTTGATTCATGCAAACTTAGAATTCACATAAGTAATTAATACATTTCATAGGCCAGACAATTGCTTTCCATAATAAACCCCTAAGATGGTATATAGGCTGAAAACTCGTGATGTAGCTCCCGTAAGGCTTATTAGTGAAAAATTCCACAAGCGTAGGAGTCACAGCGAGAACTTGTTTTCTTGATTCACAGGTATAAACAATGCCACGTACCATAATTTTGAAATCAATTGTAGATGATTAATTCGATCGGTTAATACTTAGAGGATTTTGTGTAATGTTTAATGTTTTGTAAATTTTGGATAACATGGAGGATACTAACTATGAAATCACTGTTTTAAATAAACACTTTTGCATAAATTAGTCATATTGATAGATCTTGGATGTATAGATAATTATCACATGATGGTTTCATTAATCCTGAGTTTGTTGAGGGAGTTGAAGCTTTTATTCATTATGCATATTCTCAACCTGCATATATGGATGGGCTAAAGATTATATGTCTATGTAAAAAGTGCAAGCACATTCGTTTCTTTCCTATTGATGAAGTAAATGGAAATTTGTTGAGAGGAGAGTTTGTCCGAAATTATTTTGAGTGGACACGACATGGGGAACCGTTGATTAGTAGCACCTCAAGGGTTAATGAAGCACAATCGTCAATAAGCTTAAATGAGTTAGAAGGGGGGATTAGATTTAGAACAAATAATATGGATGCAAATGAAAATCCTTACATGCAAATGGTTTATGATGCAGCCGGTTATACCTTTCAGGAAAATATAGAAAATCTTGAAGAAGAACCTAACCTACAATCCAAATAGTTTTTTAACTTACTACACTCAACTGACCAAGAACTATGGCCAAATTGTGAGACAATGACTCAATTGTCATCAATTGCTCATATCTTGAACATAAAGTATGAAGGGCATATTTTTTATGGTAGTTTTGATAAAATTCTTGTATGGTATAATGAATCATTACCTCCTGATCACATAATGGTTGATAGTTTTTACAATATGAAGAAACTTATTAGGGATCTTGGTTTGCCTGTTGAAAAGATTGATTGCTGCAAATTGGAATGTATATTGTATTGGGGTGATGATGTGGAATTACAATAGTGCAAATTTTTTGGTCAATCTAGGTTCAAGCCTAGAAAGAGTTTTATAAAAGGAAAGTTAGTGCCGTGGAAGCGGATGTATTATTTCCCGCTAACTCCGAGACTTCAAAGAGTATATGCTTTTGATCTTACTGCGTCTCATATGAGATGGCATAATGAACACCAACAGGAAGATGGAATAATGAGTCATCCAATTGATACATTGGCATGGAAACATTTCAATGACACCAATTATCAGTTTGCAGCTGAAAATCGAAATGTTAGGTTGGGATTGTCGACGGATGGATTCCAACCTTTTGATCAATCCAGCTAGCAATATTTATCAAGGCCAGTCATAATTACTCCTTATAATTTGCTTCCATGGATGTGTATGAAAGAGGATATATGTTCTTAACAGTGATTGTACCAAGGCCTACAAATCTGAACTATAAAAATGTATTCTTACAACCATTGATATCTGAATTGCAACATCTTTGGGAATATGGTGTTGAGACATATGATGTATCTCTGAAACAAAATTTTGTGTTAAAAGCAGCTTTGATGTGGACAATTAGTGATTTTTTGACATATGCCATGTTCTCTGGATAGAACACAACAGGAAAATTGGCTTATCCTTATTATGACAATGATTCAAATGAGTTTTATCTTTCAAACGGGGGCAAAATATGTTTGTTTGACAATCATAGAAAATTTCTTCCTCCAGATAATCCATTTAGGTGTAATAAACAAAAATTTATTAAGAATAAGATGGTAAAATCACCTCCTCCCCCTCAGAAAGCTGGTGAAGAGATATTGCAGGAGAATGTGGAATTAAGCTTGTTGAAAGTTACAGAATTTGAAGTTGATGAAATTAATACGAGCATTAGCAGAAACTTTGGCTGGAAAAAACGAAGCATCTTTTAGGATTTGCCATATTAGAAAATTAATTTGATACATCATAATTTAGATGTGATGCCTATTGAAAAAATTATTTTTGACAATTTATTCAATACTATTATGAACATTGAAGGGAGGACAAAAGACAATGCAAAATCACTAGCTAATTTGAAACTTTTTTGTAGAAGGAATGAGTTACATAAAGATCTTTGCATTGGTAAATATCCGAAAGCATGTTACACTTTAGACAAAAAGCATAAGGAAATATTGTGTGAATGGTTGAAAAGTCTAAAATTTCTTGATGGTTATGTCTCAAACTTGGCAAGGTGTGTGGACATGAGAAAGTATAAATTATTTGGGATAAAAAGTCATGATTGTCATGTGTTTATGCAAAGGCTAATTCCAATTTCATTTTAGGAGTTGCTACCGAATAAGGTTTGGGAAGTAATAACAGAATTAAATTTTTTTTCAAAAGCTTAAGATCATCTAAAATTAAATTGACTGAAATGGAAAAACTAGAAAGGAAAATTCTAGTAATTTTGTGCAAGTTAGAAGGGATATTTCCTCCAAGCTTCTTTGACTGTATGGAGCATCTACCTATTCATTGAGCACACGAGACTAAACTAGCCGGTCTAGTTTAATATTGTTGGATGAATCCATTTGAGAGATATATAATTTAACACAAATTATTGTAATTGATTTCATATCATGTTTTCATAACTAAAATCGTATAACCCTATTCTCCCATATAGATACTTGCATCACTTGAAGAAAAATGTGAAAAATAAGGCTAGAGTTGAAGGTTTAATATGTAATGCTTATTTAGTGGAGGAAGCTAGTGCAATTTGTTCACATTACTTTGAGCCGCATGTTCACATAAGAGAAAAAAAAGCTCCTCGTAATGACGATGGGGGAGGAATTACTAATGCTGATGATAATTTATCCATTTACACATATCCTGGACAAACATATGGACGTTCAACTAGAAGAATGTTAACAAAGGAAGAAATTGAGGCTGCCCATGATTATATTTTATTGAACTGTCAAGAGATTCAACATTTGGTGCAGTAAGTTGAAATAGATTATTTGTCATTTGAATTTTAGTGTTATTCATAACTGAACATGCATAATAATGTTTTTATATTATACGAGAAATTGTTACGCGAGCTCATGCCTGACAAAACACAGAATGATATCAATAAAAAAGTTAAAAGACACTTTCCTCAACGGTTCGAGTAGTATGTAAGTGAAATAATATTTTTAGATTATACGAGGAATTGTTACGTGAGCTCATGCCTGACAAAATACAGGATGATATCAATAAAGAAGTTGGAAGATACTTTCCTCGATGGTTTGAGCAGTACGTAAGTTTTCACTTCCATACTTTAAAATGATTGAATTATAAGATTTAAGTGTTCAAACCACAAGATTGTAGTTTTAATTTGGCATTTTCTTTTCTATACGCCTTAGAAAATCCAATTGAGAACAAGTTCATTTATGATCTTGCGAAGGGACCTTTGTGAACTATTAAATGATATCCAGTGTATTTCGTTGATAGATACAAATATCATACAGAATATCATGGTCATAGCATGACAATAATAAATAGTGGAGTTTGTATATAAGAAGAATTGATAGATTACTATGGAAAAATTATTGAGATACTTGAAATTGAGTACCCTGCATTGCTAATAAAGCAAAGTGTGATATTTAAGTGTGAGTGGATTGGTCCAACTCCAAATGTTGGTACAAAAGTGTATAGCCGATACAATCTAGTTGAAATCAACAAGCAAAGAAGATTTTGACAATTTGAACCTTTTATGTTGGCATTGCAAGCGATCCAGGTGTATTATGTCCCCTTTTCTAGCTTACAATAAGATAAGTTAGATTGGTTGGCTGTTTGCAAAGTTAAACCTCGGGGTGTTTTTAAATCACATGGAAAAGGAGAACAGAGATTTTGAAAATGAAGCGTTTCAAGAAGATGCTTGTGAAATAAATCGATCTGTCTTATACGAGGATAATGAACCTTTGAGTGATCCATGTAATGCATATGTTGAAAATTTATCTGGAGAGGATGAGAAGGGTCAAAGATTTGAAAAAGAGCCTGAATTTGATTCAACTTCTTCAAAAAAAAGAAGATGATTTTGATCTACAATTAAATGATGATAAGGACTAATTTTTGTTTGTAATTGAATATTATATTCAAGTAATCAATTATTTCCTTTTTAATATATTGTATAACATATTGAAAGCAAATTGTAATATTTCAAGAAAAATCAATAAAATATTAATTTCAGGTTGAAATATGGCACTAAAGAGAAGACAGGATATTTTGTGACCACGATTTAGACCACGATTCAGAGGTACTTACTGTACAGGTAAAGCATCTCATGGTGTAGCAGCTGGAACTGAATCTCCTCCCCCTCCTCCAGCTACTACACTTGCAGATGAGGTACCTTCTGTAGATGTTGCTGCACCATCTATGAGCCCTACATCATTTACTACTCCTATATGGACAGAGGTATCAGGGGTAAACAATGATGACGAAGGAAATTGCCACTGGCCTGGAGCAGAGGGACCTGATGGAAGAACTTACATTACAATTGTCAATAATATGTGACTGAAAATACATTGAACACTATATGTTTATAATTAAGTTATAAGAGTTTCAATTTTCAAAACGGTATTAAAATTTTCAAACTTATATTAGGTTCATTCCATTTGGACCATGTTCAAGAAACATCAAGGAGAAGACTGATATTAAGGGCTTTGCATAGAATAATATCTCTCAAGCGATAAGGGAATTTTACTATCACAAGTTTGAGGTACAAAAAAAATTATTATTTTCTTTTTTAATTAAAATATTTGTACATTAATTAGATAAATATCATTAATTATAAATATTAATTGAATGTTTTTTCTTTTGTTTCAGAAAGATTTTTTTTGGATTCTCAATTTGATGCAATCGTCTATAGAGTATAGGAAAGACGAAATCGTACATGTTATCGCAACTTTGTTGTTGCGATACACAGGACAGGTGTACAACCGCCTTACATTTCTGAAGAAATATGGAGTCGTTAGTAGCAGTATTGGATATCACCTAAGGCAATGTCCCTTTCAAAGCATAATTCGGCCAACAAACGTGGAAGTCCGTGGGGAGAGAGTCTTCCCGTATATACGAGAGGATCTATTACCCACCAAGAGCATGCAGAGAGACTTGTAAGTATCTACACTTTAAATTTATATTGTCATTTATTTACTTTGTTGTATTTCTATTGAATTTTATGTGTGAATTTTAGAATGAAAATATGTGTTTCTTGTTGAGAATGATAATGTTATAAATTTCTGGTGCCATATATGGCTGTGTTTTTTAGTTTTATTCTTTGTTCAACAGGGGGTAGTTCATAAAAATAAAGGAAACTCTGCCAAAATTTTTATAAATTCTAATTCACTTATAACATTTTATTCTTGCGCAGGAAAAGACTCTAAGCATGAGGCCTACACCCTGTCATCTTTTTTTGCGCACTCACACTAAGAAACATGACGGTGTGACGTTCGTCAACAACTATTGTAGAGAACTCAGTGTATGTGAAATTTTTGATTTAATATTAATGCATAATAATTATCACTTACTAATATAAACATTGCCTTATGATAGAACCAAATTCAAGAAAGTATTCAATTACAGTCTCAGCAGTCTGAAGATGTTGATGAGACTCAAACCTATCTTCATGAAATGGGTGGTAGGGACCGTCGACAAAGGATATTAGGCTTAGGTTCCTTTGCAAATACATGTTATTCGCAATTCTCCACATCCAGTACAGCAGTGTCTAGTCGACGGTCCACAACCAATGAAGTTGAAGAACTTCACAGCATAGTGCAGACATTAGCAACTCAGTTGCAACAGTCAATGGATCAGTTGCAATAGTCAATGTAGTACATAGCTCAGCTCCGTAATGAGGTGGATGAGTTGAAGGGTAGGGATAGCATCTCATCGCATCAATCATAGCATCCGCCGTCTCCAAATTCATAGTGTACCTTTGGTCATTTTATTAGAGATACGAAAACTTATTATGTACAACTTAATGTTTTTATTATAAATTAAGATATTTTTAACTTTATATCATCAATCAAATTTATGTTTAAAAAATTAAATGTATATTATTACATTAATAGCTATTTAAATTATGCAAAATAAAATTTATTGACGTTATTGACAGTACAGTACATTTAAAAAAAAGTTTTCTAATTCATTTACCGAAGGACATATGAAATTCCGTAGCTAAAATAAAACATTACCGACAGAATAAACATAACCATCGGTATTCACAGACGGAACAACCACTTCCGTCGGTAAATTACACGGAAAGATGTAATTGTCGGTCATCACAGATGGAACCACATTCCGTTGGTAATCATAGACGAAACAACAACTTCCGTTGGTAAATTTGGAACAATTTCCCGCACAATTTGTATAAACGTACTGACGGAAAGATGCAAATCCGTCAGTAATCACAGACGGACTATTTAACAACATGCCGTCGGTAATCATAGACGGAGCAAGTACTATCGATAATCATAGACGAAATAACTAACGACTTTTCATCGGTAATTGCAGACGGAATAATCGTTGATACTTTTGTAACATTTTACCGATGGAAGTGTTTCAACCGTTGGTAAATATACCGATAGATAACAGTTTTCCGTTCGTAAATATACTAACGGTAAGAATATTCCATCATTAAATTTATCAATGGCAAGTTATTTTCTTTTGGTATATATTAGATACGGCCGTTTCTATGACGTTTTTGTTCATCGGTAATATTCGTCGCTAATTTTTCATACTAATAAAAAGTCTACACTTTTCATCGGTAAATATCGTTGTAAAAGCACAATTTACTTGTAGTGAAAAAAAAAAAAAGGAGCATTATGTATGGTGTTTTACCAAGTAAAATATTGACTTGTCACGTACTCGAAGAACGTGCAGGAGCTGACCTTGGACCTTTCCGCGACACAAGAATCTGCATGTATCAAGTTCCCACTGGATTACAAATATTGAAATGTATATAGAGACGCCGCAAGACTTTCGACTTGTGGGTCATGTCCAAAGAACAGCAACAACCTATGTATACAAAGATATATTCCCCAAGAAACTTACCAATTCAGCATTTGGTTAGATTTAAAATTCTTCCTCTAGTCAACAAAATCTTGAAACCAATCAACAAGTGATTATAAAATTCAATAAAAGCTATGTGATTATTGGGATAAATGTTGGCAAAGTTATAAACAATATGTTGGAACTCAAGAATGGTCTTTTAATCTCAACAACCAAAGAAGCATATTCGATGACATTTTCAAAAATCATTTCAACACAAGCTTTTGTTCGATTGCAATATCCTAATTTAAGATAAAGGGTCAGTAAACTAACTCAATCTTTCTTTGCGCAATATAATCTTTAAAACAACACGCTTGGAACAGAAGGTAAAGTAAGTTGCATAATGTTTGAGTGTTTATTGTCGTGGTTCTTGCTAGCCACCACCTCACCAGAAACCAAAAGGGATAGTTCTCCTACTGTTATTACTAATAACGGAGGATTCAAAATCACACTGAAAAGATACTACAACCTCATAAATTAAAGATATAAAAATCTTGCCGTGTTTAAAGCCGGTAACTTCCAGCCATCCACACGCTTAATTCCACCAATCACAACAAAATCCTTTAGTTTGGTCATGTTCAAAACTCATTTCTGCATGCTCAAGTAAACTTCCCATAACACTCCCGAAATTGCCACCATACTCATGCACCATGTTTTTTCTATATGTCATGTTTATAAACCGTAGCAATTAGCATATGCTATAGGTAACTTCTTTGTGATATTAAATTTAGACATCAAAGAGTTTTATAAAACTTAATAATCTCAATCTAGTATTATCTCGTTCAAGTACATGGAATTTGTCAAAGTTTTTCTTCTTCAGGGTCTTTGGAGAATCGCAATTTATAAGTATGACTAGTTAGAATGCCAATGAGAACGTGAAAGTTGGCATTTCTTTCCGTTCAAATGCCTAGGGGGGTTTAAACGTGCAGGTGAGGTTATCCATTACGTCCCAGGCTTGAGAGCATCTAAGAAAAAGATACTGGAAAAGGATAAAATATTAAAAGTGGTTTGATTAATTTAATTGTAAAAAAAATTAATTGATTAACTTTTAAGTTAATTTTTATTTTTTTAATATACTTTAATAACTCTTATTATTAAAAACCAATCAATTTATAAATTAATTAGTCAATTTTTGTAAACTAATCGATTTTTAAAAACTAAATAAATCAATTAATTTTTATTTAATAATTTTTTAATTAAACCTTAATTTTTTGTGTTAACTACTTAATTTCTCACCGGGTTAATAAAACTTTTATCTACCTACATTTCTTATTCTAAAACAGCTTTTAATTCATCTCCTTAGTATGTGGGAGTTCGCATGCAGTCCTTCTGTTTTTTTTTTTTTTCTCTGTAGAAAATCCTGAAAAAATTCACAGCAAAAACTACGTGAACTTTTCTATTACATATCTGGAACTAGAGGTGAAAAGAGGGACTCCTTTACTTGTCAGGAATAAATCGGATAGATGAAGTCTACATGCAAGTAAGAATCAATTCATAATCAAGTTCATATATATATGCCAATGAAAAATTAAATGAGAAGGGGTTCCATCAATTACAAAGTACCCAATAGCGACTACAGCTAATTAATGCATACATGCGATCCTAGAATTTTATCTTATCAAGTATCACATTCAAGTTTAATGACGACCGTACCGATTTAACAAACATTATGTCAGCTTAAAATTGTACTCTTGTTCTTATTTTGAGATAGTGTAGTTATAAGGCATTTTTATTGATGGAAGATAATCCTTGAAAGCAGATAATCCTCATTATTTGCTAAATCTTAACAAATAAAGTCATTATCTTTCTCTTTAATTTAGGATTATTAGCTCTTATATTCTCTATGCAAAGCATGTACTTACATTAAAATCAATAAGACTTAAAATCTAGTCCTCAAATTTGTTACGGTATCAGAGCAGGTTTGATCCGGATTATTAATTTCTTAGTTATCCGTCTAGATGTCCAGTCCCAGCGGCCCAGTCTGATTACCGTTACTTTTATTTCAAGTAACAACTAGATGTCTAGTCTCAGTTACATTTGAGGGGGAGTGTTTAAGCATTCCATATTGACTAAATATGAAAATGTTAAAAAGTTTATAAGGGTCAACTATTAAAATGACTAGTTTTACACTCTACCCATTTTGGCAATGATTGACTCAAGCTCAATTTTTGTTAATAGGTTCTACACTTTACCTATATTAAAAATTCTAATATGGTATCCGAGTCTTCATTCCCACCCTCCCCTACCTAAATCCCTGAATTTTTTTTTTCCAAAAGACAATCCAAATTCAGTGCAACGTAGCACCAACCAATAAGGCTCCACAAGCAACCAGCTTCCTCAACTTTTTTTCTCTTCTCAGAAGTTAGTCCTTCCCTTCCCAAAATACTGAATTTTTCAACTCACCAAATTTAGCTTTAAAGCTCCAGCCACCAAGGCTCCAAACCCAACTCTACAATCCTTTTACTACTATGACAATGTTGGAGCTATTCACTTAGGCTCTAATCCGGTATTTCACTCACGCATGAAGCACATTGCCATTGGCTTTCATTTCATCCATGATCAGGTTCACTCAGGACATCTTCACATATCTCATGTGTCCTCTAAAGAACAGGTTGCCGACACACTCACTAAAACTCTCTCCCGCCAGTGTCTCAATAAGCTCAAATTCAAGCTTGGAGTCCGTTCCCGCCCTCCAGCTTAAGGGGCCATGATAGAAGATAATCCTCTGAAAGCAGATATCCTCATCTACTCCCATTCAAATTCAAATCCCCTGTTTTTATGTTAATTTTTATGTTAAATCTTATCAGATAAAGCCCACATCTTTCCCTTTAATTTAGGATCATCAGCTCTTATATTCTCTATATAAAGCATGTATCTACATCAAGATCAAAAAGACTTGAAATCTAGTCTTTAAACTCTGTTATCTATCACCACTTCATATATAACTCAAGTAATTTATTTATTATTTTTTGTTCTAATATAATGTTGAGATTCCATTCACCAGGGTAGCACCTAGTGGCCTCAAACATGTGGTAATTCCTGTTTTTTCATTTTCATCCTTCTTCATGATATCCCTACCTTTAAGTTTCAGCACGATTTAAAGAAAATCAACCAAATAAAAAGGAAATCCTAATTGTAGATTTCTTAAATGTTATTTGTTTATTGACTTGAAACCTTTCTTGTTAAATGTCTTGATGTTCATTTATACAACTCCCTACAAGTACTGTAACATGGTTTTGTAGTTAACATGTACAATTGAGTTGGCTCTTATAAGTTTGCAGCATTTCATGACTTTATCCACAACTTTCTGACTAATAACATCAGTACCAATTGTAAAATTAGGAAAAATAAATGTGACAAAATCAACTATAGAAGATATTAATAATAAGTACCTACTTATGCAATCATTATTTTAATGGTTGTCATGGTCAATTATTAAAAATATTTTTCACATCAACAAATAATTAATTAATATAGTAAAAATAATTGAAGCCAACAAAATAATGGCTCTTTTATTACTAAAGAGTAGTCATATCCTCTAAATAGAAGGTACAAGTGGTAAAAAAATAACGATAAGAATTTATTTAAAAATTACGTATGTAATTAATGTTTAAATAAATCATTTTTAAGATTATATCGTTATCACGAGAATACAAGGAATTGCTTTTTAGGGGATTGAGGACTCGGTTTCTAGCAGGAAACAAAAATTTTAAGAGATTTGATGCCCCAACTATCTAACAAAAAAGATGTTAGAATGACCTCTCACACAATATACACTGAAACGTAGTTTCGTTCAATGAATCTCAAAACATGGATTGCTAGTTTTATAATAAGCCTTACATTGAGAAGATCAAAACAGAAGCAAAATTAACATTCCCTAATAATCAAGGATTTTATTAACAGCAAAATACATCTAACCTAGTAGCACGTATCAGCTCCAACAACTTCAATGGTAGCTATTCTTCAGTTGCAACTTTCCCAACATATCCCACCTTAAACTAAATGCACTTTAGGTAGTCAGTTTGTATCAGAGATGGAACACATTCCCAACAATTTACACAGCTTTTCAAATACCTAGAGTTCTAAAGGCTTGGTTATAATATCAGCAAGTTGATCATGTGTTTTGCAATGGACTAACTCTATCACCCCTTCTTTTGCGAGATCTCGAAGAAAAGGAAACCTGACATTTATATGTTTGCTTCTACTATGAAGCACTAGATTCTTTGACAGTTTTATGTCTGAGTAGTTGTCACAATTTATTATGGAACTTCGATTCTGAGTGTGACCAAGAATCTTCATAATCCTGCGCATCCACACCATTTGACAAGCACATGCAACTGTTGAAATGAACTCAAGTTCAATGGTGGACAAAGAAACTACCGGTTGTTTCTTTGAGGACCATGATACTGCAACATTGCTTAGTAAGAATACATACCCTGAAGTGCTTTTGCGATTGTCCAAGTCTCCTACATAGTCACTGTCGATGTATGTAACTAGGTGTTCATTACTATTTCTCCTGTACATAATGCCCCAATCCCTAGTGCCTTTCATATACCTAAGTATTCTCTTTACTACCTGCATGTGTTGCTCCGAGGGACTTGCCATGAATCTACTCACCAAGCTGATACACACATTAGATCTGGCCGTGTGGCTACCAAGTATATCATGCATCCTACCATTTGTTTAACATAGTTGCATCTGCCTCCTTTCCCAAACTTTTTTGGTCAATTTCACTCCTGGAGTGATTGGATTCCTTACTGAGTTGCTTTCTCCCATCTTGAACCTTTCCAAGATCTCCTTTGCATACTTTCTCTTATTGATAAAGATGCCCTCTCTTCCTTGAATGACCTTAATGCCCAGAAAATATCTCATTTTACCTAAGTTTGTCATATCAAACTCACGCTCCATGGAATTCTTAAATTCTTTAAACATGCTCATGTCATTTCCCGTAAATAGTAAATCATCTACATACAAACTGATAATGAGTATGTTACCTTTTCCATCAGTTTTCACAAATAAAGTATGCTCATAAGGACATTTGTTGAATCCAGTTTGTAGGAAATATGCTTCAATCTGACTATACCATGCATATGGCGCTTGTTTAAGGCCATATAAGCCTTATTTAGTTTGTACACTTTCTGTTCAACACCTCTTTTCTCATATCCTTGAGGTTGATCAATATAGACAACCTCGCTCAGTTCCCCGCGAAGAAATGCACTTGTAACATCAAGTTGTTATATGAACCTTCCCATTCAGTGCAGCAAGAGCCAGTACCATTCGAACGGTGTCCCATCTTGCTACTGGTGCAAATACCTCACCATAGTCTATACTATATTTTTGTGCGTACCCTTTGGCCACCAACCGAGCCTTATGCTTGTCAATATTTCCATCCTCATTCAACTTCGTTTTGTATATCCACTGCACTCCAATGGTTTTGCTTCCAGTAGGTAGATCACATAATTCCTATGTATCATTCTTTTCAATAGATTCGATATCTTGATCCATTGCTGCCCTCTATTTAGGCTCGTTCACAGCTTCTTCAAAGCTAAGAGGATCATCAGCAGATGCATACAAGACCATATTCTGCAACTCTTCTTCTTTTAACAAACTTTCTCCATTTGTATACTCCTTCATCCACATGGGAGGCCTTCTTATCCTCCTGTTTTCTTAGGCTTCTCTAATTTGTAAATCTTCACTTGCGTCATTCCCTTCTACTTCTTCATTTTCTTCCCTTTCTTGTTCATCCATAGGATCACTGCCTGTGTCATTTAGATCTACCAAATCCATTTTGTTTGTTGAAGCACTCTCCTCCCAGCTCCAACCTTTATCCTCTTCAAAAATTACATCTCAACTGATGATGAATTTCTTTCTCTCTGGATTATACAACCGATATGCTTTTGAATCTTCACTTATGCAAAACATCACACACTTGATGCTCTTGTCATCAAACTTCTTTCTTTTTGCCTCAGATACGTGTGCGTGAGCCATGCAACCAAAAATTCTAAAGTGGTGCACTGCTGACTTTACTCCACTCCATGCTTCTTCTGGAGTTAAACCTTTTAAGGTTGTGGTGGGGCTTTGATTAAGGATATGAATTGTCCACACTGTTGCCTTTGCCCAAAACACCTTGGGAACACTTCTGCCTGATAACATGCTTCGAACCATTTTCATAATGGTTCGATTCTTCCTCTCTGCCACTCCATTTTGTTGGGGAGTGTAGGCTACTGTTAGGTGCCTCTGAATTCCTTTCTCCTTATAAAAAGTACCAAACTCTTGAGAATTGAATTCTTCACCTCTGTCAGTCTGCAAGCTCTGTATGCATAGACCTGTCTCCTTTTCTACTAGAGTGTGAAATATCTTAAATGTAACAATAGCTTGAGCCTTTTCTGATAAGAAGTAAATCCAACATTTTCAACTATAGTCATCTATGAAAGTGATAAAATACCTCTTTTTGCTTTTAGATGCAGGCATAATAGGATCACATAAATCTGAGTGTATGAGTTGGAGTGGATGAGAGGCTCTCCACAAGCTTTTCTTTGGTATTGATTCCCTGTGCTGCTTCCCTACCCTACAGTCTTCACACACTTCTCTTGTTTGTTTGATCTCAAGTAGTCCTTTTACCATTTTTTCATAGTGCAGAGCTCTCAAGCCTTTCAAGCTAAGATGTCCGTATCAACAGTGCCATAAGTAAATGTCATCTTCTGAAGCGTCTTCAAGCACTTTGGAATTATAGGTGCCATGGTCGCCATGAAAGCAAACATTCGATTTGCAGTCATTTTGGACTGTATTATTAGCCCATTTTGTGGATGATAGATCTTATATTCTCCACCATGAATTGATATAGCGACCCCTTTCTCTTGTAGTTGTCCCAAGCTGAGCAAGTTGTTTTTCAACTCTGAAACATAATATGCATCTGTAATAACGTGAGTAATGCCACTTACTTGAAGTCGAATATTACTTCGCCCTAGAATTGCCATTTTGAGGTTGTTGCCAAGCTTTACTGATTGCTGATATTGCTAACCAATATTTGTGAATCAATATTTTTTGCCCGTCATGTGATTACTACATCTTGAATCCAAGTACCAAACCTCATCTCTTCGGGTATTAGTGATGGAAATGTGTGTCATAAGATTCATTTCTTCTGTCTCCTCCAATGCAACATATTGAGCACTTACGTGCCACTCAGGGTATTCATCCTAAAAATGCCTAATTTTGTAACAGTTGTAGCATTCCAGGATTGCTTTGCTAAAGTACCCCCGCCCCCTTCCTCGGCCTCTAAATCCTCGTCTCCCTCGACCCCTTCATGCATACCATGATGCAGTTATTTCTTTCAAATAATGTTGCATATAGATCAATAAGAATATTCATATTAGAGGCATTAAATGACTAGTTATTTTTATATATTAAGATTTTTTAAGATATCGCTTGTTAATCAATCATGTTCACAACATTAGACTATATGCATTAAGAAATTTGAGATTCACAGTTAATCATATGCATTTTTATTGATAAATTTTTAAATAAAATTTATAGTTAATTACACATGATTATGTCTTTGTTTTGACTTTAGAAAAAGGATTAAATACGGCCTTTCAGATTTGTACAAAAGATGCACAAATCTGACAAGTGAATCATCAACATTTAGTTAGTTCACATTATCCAATTTTGCTATTACTTTCGCTAAATTGATGATATCATAAATAATAATATAAATTAATTTATATTTTTCAAGACACGTTAAAGATAATTCATATCTTTTGCCAGAGAAAGATTTATATCTAGGTTTGTAGATATGTGCCGAAGATCATAGGCTCTGCAACATTTCCCATCCCCAAATATATAATGCTCAATTTTGAGTCCAGTAACAAAATATAAGAGTATCTAACTGGATATTTTAATTATTAAATTAACTATTGAATGTATCTAAAAGAATTATTTAAAGGTTTTATTTTTATTTTAAATGAGATTAACGAACCACAAAAATTACATAAGATGAGTAATGTGGTTATAATAACGTTAGTCACGATACAAAAAGGAGTAAAAGTCCGATCCCAATTCATTTAATAAATGCATTAAAGAATCAAACCTCCTTTCATTCCATGGGAACTTTAATTTGATTGCAATACTAAATATGCTCAATAAATGCTTAACGTACAACAGATAAAACAAGCTATTTAGTGAGGTACTCGATAGTGTATACGTAATCCAAATTTTTTGGACATGAACAAAAGGGAAGATTCGATTACTTAGCCATACGATGGGGAAACCAGTTTCCACTCTAGTTAACAAAAGTTTCCCTACCTTCTCACTCAAATTCAAAACGTAATTTGCGTTCAAAATTGATCTTAATCATGATTCCATGACTGAATACCGATCCTGAACATGATGGATGATGAACTTAAAAATTCCAGGTAATTTGTAACCGTAGTAAATGATTAGCATGTGATAACGGACGCGTATTCTTAAGAAGCCGGTGAGAAAAGGACGTATTTGGTCCTACTCTTCACTATGGTATGGACCAAATTATCATAAATGCCACGCATGTTCGATTTTCTATTGTCATTGATATTTTTGTAACGTAGATTTCACAGTACTTTGATATTGATAGATTGGTCCGAGTACGACCAAATTATCATAAATGTCACGCATGTTCAATTTTCTATTGCCATTGGTATTTTGGAGCGTAGATTTCACAGTACTTCGATATTGATAGCTTGGTCTAAATAAGAAGCTGCATCCCACGACCACTAGCCAGAAAAAATAAAAAATCATTAAATAGCATCTGCAAAAAGGCTCGCTTTTTTTATTTTAAAAAGTCGTGCACAATCTTTTCCACGTCGAGTCCTCTATGAGGCAGGTCAATAGTTGCTCGCGCAATAAAACGTTTTCACGTGGAGGACTTGCTCTCATTTTTCAATTTAGGACTATTTAGTTAAACGAATGAAAAAAAAAAAGAATAGAACAGAACAAAAAGATTTATAATATAATAAAACATAATATGGTTCAAAGTTATTTGGAATTAGTAAAAGGGTTTATAATATAATGTAACGAACTCTTGTTTGGAAAATAAATAGAATATAACGTAATGTATAATAAATGACTATTATATTCCTGATATTATAATAATTGTTATAAGAGATTTAACGTTATGATTTTAAAACAGAATTCATGTCCAATTAAAAAGTCACGGTTGTGACTTAAATGACTATTATACCCCTGATATTATAATAATTGTTTCAAAAAATTTAACGTTATGATTTTAAAACAGAATTTATGTCCAATTAAAAAGTCACGGTTGTGACTTGTTTTTATATATTTTTCTATTTAAAAATAATAAAACTTTATTATTTTATTATTAATTATATACAATTTATTATTGATTATATATATTCATCATCATCATCATCATCACCCAGTTCGAAATCCCGCAATGAAGCGGGGTTTGGAGAGGTCCGATAGTACGCAGCCTTACCCTTACACAGTAAAGAGGCTGTTTCCGGTAGACCCACATGCAAATGAGACAATATATAAATAATGCAGGTTACAGAGAAACGGAAAAACGAGCACAGAAAAAATCTATGTAACTAAATTTTCAAAAAAATACATTAATAAATAGGGTTAAAAGTTTAAAAATGTAAAAAAGCTAAGCACTGTGACAAGAATGTTTTAAAAAATAAATAGATAAATAAAAATGTAATAAAATAACTAGATACAAAACATACTTTGAAACAAGCCTTTCTTTTCGGACAATCTTTCCTGAAATGACCACGCTGCTTGCAGAAGTGGCACCTCTTGTCTTTATGGATTCGACCACTGAGAGCTTTGTCCTTGTTTTTGCCTTTCTTTCCTGGTTTGTTCTTGTTGCTACTAGCTCCTGAATGAAATGTGAGATGAACGGAGTGCTCCTTCATTTTCTTCAATCTCCCTTCCTCCTGAACCAACATGGCCTTAATTT
>JANZXR010000008.1:8616355-8630561 GCA_027575705.1 Erythroxylum echinodendron | reverse complement strand
AGAGGGAAAGGGTCTGTGACCCATTTGAGATCCTTATATTTAATACCCAATAACCATCATCTTGGGTTCTTTAAGTGAGACTCAAACTATAAGTCATATGGGCCATTTAAATATTCTAACATAATCAAGTTACATGTAATTAAACTTATGCAACAATTGCATAAAATTGCATGAACAAACATCAACATCACTCCTCTCACCCTCCAGAACTCTTTTGAACCTTAGCCTTTTAATGAAGTGTGTTTTTGGCTGTATTTCGTTGTGTGCATAAGTGAAGAACTCACTAATGTACCATACGTCATGAAGTGGGTCATGATCGTGACCAACTTACTTAAAATGATAGACATGCACACTTTATTTTTCATCTGATCTTTTATACGTGTGACCCTTAAGTTTTCGGTTATTTTGGACACTTAAATTAACTCTTAATCCAAACAAATTATGAAGGATTTCATAATGCCATTTTACTGGAACGTAAGTGAATGAACACACAAACTCTTCTATAGTTAATTATCCGACTTACTAACCTTTCTATAGATAATTATCATACAATTTGTCCCTTCATTATTCCATATCCCACTTGATTCGGAGTATGAGCTATGTGTTAACTCCCACTAGACTGACTACCTCACATCTAGTCCAAGTGATATTAGTTCTTGTCCTGAGCATCTCATTGCTCTATGTGTTATTAAAGAATCTCTTCATGACACATAGCTACTCTAGCCAGAGACTCTCGAGTAATGACTCCAATAAGAGGTCATGGGTATCATCTCCTTTTATTAGGAGTGGTGAATCATTTATTGACTACCTAATTATCTTCGAATACCAATAGTTGTACACAATCACCACTCTATGAGCGGCCTCGTGTTGAGGCAACAAGAAATTGTGTGAAAGAACAAGATCAATATTCAAGATATCTTTGAGTACCTCAAGTCTAAGGATATTTGCACTATTACTATAATGAGATTAATTACTGACATTTGATAGATCATCTATATGATAATCTCATAGCGGGTCATCTAATGTACTTACTACTCTTAGTACGCATCCATATGTTAAATCTAAACATTGCATGCTTACAGTTTATGAGATCCACTACTTGATCAAATTAAGGAGTATAACATGTACTAGTCTATTCAAATTAATGATGTCTTGTCTCATTAGTCTTATAACTAGGGGATAATTTAAATACTAACATAATTGCATATGATATAAATCTCATTATCATAATATCATCATGATTTCCTTCATTCTATGTTTTCTATCATGGACTTCATTAATTCGATTTAAGATCGACATCAATTCATAAATAAATGAATATCAAATTAATGAAAATTGCCTTTTGCTTTATTAATCAAAACAAAGTATGTACAAAAGTGTTAAAGCTATTGCCTTTAGTGCAATACTCTAACACATTATATATACATTTTTATCTTAAGATTTTGTACGGTTGAACTGACTGTGTTCTTTAATAGAATTATGAACTATCATTATGTATACATCTTTATCCTTTAGCTTTAGTATCATTTCCTATCACATAATTATTACATCATAAATACAACTTTTCAAATGAAATAAGTGTTTTCTAATTTACAATCACTTTCTATTGTAAGCTGCTAAGTGAAGTATTGTAACTATCATGAGTCAGTGACATTACTTAGTGAGGAAATTGCGGAAGCCCGCCCATTTTTCGGATTCTCAAAGCATTATCAAGGGTGAGGTACAAACACAAAAATCTTAGTTCATTTTTTGTCTATTTATACTTAAAATTTTAGTATTTCAATTGGATAAGTGGGATTTTTGGAACTTCCTCATCCTCAATCATAGGAAGGATGCGAGTTCTGTGTTAGATATTTTGGATGATATTGTATCGTACATCACAATCCATGTTCTACGACCATGTGCAAAATCTAGTTTTTAGGTAAGGTATTAAATTGTTGACGATAACCCGAATTGTAGCTGTATATTGTAACTGATTTATTAGTTCTTGCTTTTCTGCATTTCGTTATAAGTGAAAGTGTAGTTGCATTCTGCTCAATATACTCAAAACTGTAAGTTATTTGCAGTCCATTATTCAAAATCTAGTTTTTGAGTCAGACAACATTATTCGTAATTACTGAATTAGGAATCACTTCCTCAATATTACTCTTTAAAGGCAAGAAAAGCCGCTTGAATCTTTTTTTTAATTTTATTCTCCATCCCATTTCTTAAGAAAATAAGAATCAGTTTTGGGCAAATAGACCTTTTCTTTTCCAATTATATTTGCCTTTATTTGGATGTATCTAGACACGCATACAAAAGAAATACAATTATTAGGAATAGAAATGGGAAGATACATAAATTAATTAGAAGAAAACCACCTACCATGCTGAAGAACACTAAAGAAGTAATGGAGACCCATGTCCTTACGGAGACATTTAATAGAGAAGAAGGAAAGGACTGAGCAAGTCCTACGTTACACATGTATAGCAAGAGATGCATTAAAACCAGAATTGGGTATCCTGGACATTGGATCTCTGAATCACAGACTCCTGTTACTGATTTGGTTCCCTATCAAATCATAACATTCTCGTCCAAAACTTACACTCATTCGAGATGGCCTCCAATGACTTGCCAATTCAGAGGAACCTTTCTATAACCAAATATCTGCCTCCTGTATATTTAGTGGGTTCAACTCTTAGGATGGCATGTGATATGTGTATATGCTTGTGTGCTTTATATGCTAAACTACTGCAACCTGTGACGGTCATGGCTAATCTACCTAGGAATAGGACGATCTCCCCCTAGGATGGAGTAACGGTTAGTAGAATTGAAACATGAATAGTAATTAATAAGAATATATACACTATAGTGTGGTTCTCATTCATAGAATGTACCATATAAGTAGGTAACAGTTAACTCCTAAACATGATCTAAGTTTTTAAGATTAAGTTATCGAGTTCAGGACATGTATAATTTTGTTCTCTCTAATAAAGACAAATTTTTATCATCCAAATTATCTAGCATAGAAAGACAAGAAATATAGCCAAAAAGGAGGCGCTTACGTTTACTTTTTTTCAATTAAAATTTTAAACAATTCACATTCGTATTCATTTGTTCATAAAATAAAAAAAAATAAGGTTTTTTTGAGAGAGTGAAGAAAATAGTATTATATTGAAGAAGTATGCAACATATGCGCAGAACCACAAAAAACCTGCAACAAGGCAATCTGACACAACAAGAGATTACTCCCATAACCAAACCTCTGGTCAGAGGCTAAACGTGAATAAGGCAGAGTTACAAACTTCCTAAGATTTAAGGAACTAAGACAGCGCACCAAAAGAAACGAAGACTGAGAGTTATACAGGTCAAAATAAAATAAGTTTATGACGATATAACACCCAAATGGTAGATAAATTATTATAGAACTTTTAAAAATCACACTTCACTTAGAACACAATTAGCAATAAAAGCTTTATCTTTATAAAGAGATGATCAATATGATGATAAAATGAAGACATGAAATCCAGAAAAGATGGTAAGAAACATTCATGTTTGCAGATAGTTTACTTTGAAAGGGAGACATTTACGAATTGTTAGAAGTAAGTAGCATAAGAAATGAAAATAATATGAAGAAAAAACAAGAACTACAATAACAATCATACGACAAGTAGCAAGTTTTCCCTGCGGGGGCCCGGTAACTATACTTCAATGAAGAGTTGCATTTCCAAAAAGAGAGAAAATGGAGAGGTAATGAACACACCCATAGACTTGCGTTTAAGGATAAATATCTGTAGAAATATTGGAACTAATAAGTATAACAAAAATAACGTGGGAACCCAAGTGAAGAAAATAACGTGGGAACCCAAGTGAAGGTTGATTTTCAGGGCAGGGAGTGGAAATGTTACGAATGAATAAACGCCTGGAAGCGTCACGGTGGCAGTATAAATGTCTGTAGACGGTAGGTTAGGTTAGAGCAGGAGCAAAAGCAAGACCATTGATTATTTCCATTTTCATGGGATGGATTGTCGTAAATGCGATCTGACCATTGAGTTGTGTTGGTGACATCTCAATCTATCTGGGAATAGCAGAGCCCGAGAAGTGTTTGAATGTTGATTTTATTTCATAGTTTTTGTATCTATGTATTTTAGCAACCTTACCTACACACTAGAAAAAAATAATACCCCCAACTTACTTGCGTGCACTCCACCCCTCTAGCCAGCTATATATAATTATGCTTGTGTCTGACCCAAGCCATTTGAACCTCTTTGCTTTCCACACATTTCAAAGTATACAGACAAATATTTGTATCAGCTTCTAACAATGGAGTTTGGAAGTGGTATTCAGTTTCTTCAGGACAAGACCATTTTGGTCACCGGTGCTACTGGGTTCCTAGCAAAGAGTACGTCACATGGATTCCCTGTCTTTCTAGTAATCTTTAGGGATTCACAAGCTCACAACTTCTCTTTTTTCGAGTGCAGTTTATCTGGAGAAGATACTGAGAATGCAGCCAAAAGTGAAGAAGATTTATCTTCTTTTAAGAGCCGCTGATGCTAAAGCTGCCTCCCTACGCTTTCAAAATGAGGTATCTTTCTATAAGGTAGCCAAACATAATTAAAAGATAAGGGTAAACGAAATAAAAAGCTCAAAACCGGAACACTGCATTTTCATTGTTTCCTTCTTCTTTGCCTTTGTTCCTCCTCAATCAAACATTAAATGGCTGAATAATACAGTCATCTTTTAAAGTTAAGAAGTTATATCAGATTAGGACAGCCCCCGTTTAAGGAACTGGTCTTGGTACCAGAAGTAAGTATGGGTTTAACGAGAAAAAGTAATAGAAATATAACAGTATATAATTACTGCTGCTAAGAACTTGAAACTCCATGTCTTTGTATAAGGAATTAAAACCTTTCCCTAAGATTTAGAAGGCAACTGATTTGGTTTAAGCTTTTGTATCATCTGCTGATTAACCTATATTCACAGGCTATTGGGAAGGACTTATTTAGACTACTAAAAGAGAGGTTAGGTGCAAATCTGAATTCCTTCATCTCTGAAAGAACTGTTCTTGTAGCTGGGGACATCTCTGTTGGTGATGATCTGGGAATTGGGGATTCAAACCTGAGGGAGAAGATGTGGAATGAATTAGATGTTGTTGTAAATTTGGCTGCCACCACCAACTTTGACGAAAGGTACGATATTAACAATGGACCACAGCCTATTTACTTCTTTTTTTTTTTTCGGGATCTTCATTTTATGGGGAAAACATAAACTTGCAGGTATGATGTCGCACTTGGCATCAACACATTAGGAGCCAAGCATGTCTTGTGCTTTGCCAAGAAATGTGTGAAACTGAAGAGCTTCGTACACGTGTCCACAGGTACGTTATTGAATCACCTACCGTTTCTTTTTTAACTTGTTCTATAACGAAATAAAAGAAATCTGGCAAAGGCAAGGGTATGGCGGGATCTCTGATCCAGTTAAGGGTTCTCACCTTATTTTATACCGTATTTTATTAAAACTTATCTACATAGTTTATATAAATGTGTAGACAAAATTAAAAAATATATGCTTGTGCATCTTGTTTCCTTCTTTTTCTTCAACAATTTGGATTTCCTAACCAAGCATGGTGATTAAGAGCAAATGATGGCGGTGTAATCTTCAGCTTTTGTCGCCGGAGAGAAGGCAGGGTTGATATTAGAGACCGCATGTCAAATGGGGGAGAGCCTTAACGGAGTCCAGGGACTAGACGTGGTTGACGAGAAGCGGCTGATTGAGGCGAAATTGGCTGAACTTGAAGCTAAAGGAGCTACGGTTGAAGAGACCAGGGAGGCCATGAAGGATTTGGGCCTTGATAGGTAAGCTCTTAATTACGCATAAGAAATAGGGGGAAAAAATCGTTTATGATGCGTAAAAAACTGTCGCTTTCAAGTTTCAACTTCAAAAAAAAAAGAAAAAAGTATAAAAAGCAACTACGAGGATTTTAGATTGATCTATTATTTAGTGGATGAATTCAAGCAGCAAATAAACTCCAATACCGTGCTATTTGAGTCCGTGGTTATAGCTTGTGGAAAAGTGAAAGACAAGTGTTTTAGGCTTCAGGAGTGAACATTATAAGTTGAAACGATCTCCTTTTATCACTAAAGTGTGAGTCTTCTTTCATTTCCCGGACTTTGAAACAATCTCCTTTTATTACTAAAGTGTAATTCCTTTCACTTCTGGGACTGGGAGTTTCACACCCGTCTTGGAATACCGAGGGCACAATACGGTTCACATGTTTGACAGGTATTTATTGTCCTCTTTAATGGCAAGCTACTCAATCAGTCATAAACGTATCTATTACAATCTATATATAGGGCCGTACTATAGCAAGGTATTTAGTCATTCATAGTGATTTGTTAATTGAGTAATTAACTTGGACTTAATTTTTCATTAACTTATTTCCCATGTTTTAGTCAATTGTTAAGTTTTTCATCCCAAACATCTGGTCATGGATACGAGTCAATATCCCTTGGTACGAAAAGTAATTGGATGGGGGACATCAGACAATTGAATTGTACGACGGCCTCTAAAATTTTATTTCACGGAATCTTATTCTTCCTAGCGTATTACCAGGATTCTTCTTGGAATCCTGTTCTTAATGTCATCCATGTTTGTCAGTAGCAAACTATGATAGAACTAGCTACTTATATAATTGAACTTAATTAAATAAACATAGCTTAACGTCTGAATCAGTTTTTTCATCTATATTTTGAAACTTTTGGGATTAGATTAATGGGAAATAATAGAGTGGAGCGGTGAGGCCCAACTGCCCAACGCTTGAGCTATTAAATGAGAGAGGTCAAAGCTCATTTACTCATTTGCAGCTGTCAGGAGTTTTCAATACCGTTTGTACTTTGAGTGAGGAATAATTTTGCCCCCAGGACACGATGCTTTCTTCATCATCGTCTTACCTTCCTTCACCTTAATGTGTGTGTGTGTGTGTATGGATTGGCATTTCATTTTCGTATTTGATTATGCCGTATTTTTTCTATTTAAATTTGGAGGATATCTTCTTAAAATGTTTACTCGAGGAAGGCATAACTACATGTCAAGCTACGTAGTTCAATCATCTGATACATTTACACACATTACACTAATGTAAAATCTGATTGTGTTTTGCAGGATATCTTCATAAGTTAGTTAGCTTAAAAGACAATGAAAAGTTTTCCTTCAAATAATCATTATTGAAACCTGATATAATTAGCATTAATTACATTGCTTATCGTACAAATGGACTACTTATGTTGATGGATTGAAAATTTCTTGACCTAAATGAACTTTTAGATAGTAGTGATAGTGCTTTAGGGAGACTAGGTTGGCCCAAATTTTATTTAATCGGTCCACAAAATTTTGAATTTACGGGATGGATTCGTTCCTTTCTTCTTCACCCACTTTGTTTATGAAGTTTTTCTTGCAGCAAAGAAAGGAGAATTAAAAAAAGATATATATCAGATTATAAATGATTGAGATTGTTGATAAATTTAGGAAGGTTTTGTGAATTAATGTAAAGAAACAAGCTTTTCAAAGATAGTGTAATGTTCATGAAAATAATTTCAGGGCGAAGTTGTATGGATGGCCAAACACATATGTATTTACAAAGGCAATGGGGGAAATGTTTGTGGGACAACTGAAGGAAGATATGCCAGTGGTCGTAATCCGCCCCACCATTATCACCAGTACCTACAGAGAACCATTTCCTGGTTGGGTTGAAGGTGTAAGGTACGTAACTTGGTTCTTCTGTAATTTACAGATAAACTGGAGAGTAAATTCGATCGTAAATTTGCTCGTGGTTGCAGAACAATTGATAGCTTAGCTGTCGGATACGGAAAAGGCAGACTGACATGCTTTCTCGGTGACCTTAATGCAACTGTAGATGTAGTAAGATAAACAAACTTCTTCTTCAGAATGTATAAATATATATAACTAACAGCCGCTAATACTTTTGCTAGAACAAACTCATGACAAATTTAAAATTGGCAGATACCAGCTGACATGGTGGTGAATTCAATGATTGTGGCCATGGTTGGTCATGCTAATCAGCCATCTTATGCAATTTACCAAGTGGGGTCTTCGGTAAGAAATCCTGTCAAGTACTCTGATCTCCAAGATTTCGGATTCCGTTACTTCACCAAGAAACCATGGATCGGAAAGGATGGCAAGCCTGTCAGAGTTGGGAAGGTTAAAGTTTTGAGCAACATGGCTAGCTTTCGGAGATACATGGCACTTCGCTACTTGCTATTTTTAAAGGTCTTAATTCGTCACACTTGCTCAAAACTTTCCGCATTATGAGTTTCTCAAATCTTTATTCCTAATTAACTCGAATTACAGGGGCTAGAATTTGCAAACACAGCCTTTTGCCATTATTTTGACGGCGTTTATAGTGATCTCAATCGTAAGATCAAATTTGTCATGCGACTGGTTGAACTTTACCGGCCATACTTGTTCTTCCGAGGAGTGTAAGTATCTTCTACTTTTGAGACAGATGAGACTAGATAATCTTGTGGTTTGTTCTTAAGCGTGCGAGGTTGTTATTGGAACGCAGATTTGACGACATGAACACTGAAAAATTGCGGATGGCTGCTGTGGAGAATGGTATAGAGAATGATGTGTTCTACTTTGATCCAAAGTGCATTAACTGGGATGATTACTTCATGAACATCCATATTCCTGGTGTTGTTAAATACGTTTTCAAGTGACAGTATCAACTAGTGCATGAGTCGAATTACTTCTGTCATTTGTTCAAGGCATGATCTACATCCTCTATATATGTAGCTGGCAAGCCAATCAGAAATTGAAAGGAGAAAATATGTTAAGTTATTGGGTCATTGTTTGACCAATAAGGATTTATAACGAAAGTTGTATTGTTCTTGTTCTATTTTTGTTGGTGAAGAAGAAATTGAATTTCTTTTTTCTACTTATGGAACGTGACCAATTAACAATATACACCTTTAATACAGGTCAGCAATTAGCATTCATATTATTTAAATCCTTTTGAAACCCTAGTCATATTATTTCTTTTAAATCTTGTGTCATGAGATGGGTGAAAGTTTATTTAAACACTTATCTTTTTAGTACGAAAGAACTCACAGTTGCTATTCTTTAGATACGCACTGGGTGAATTTTTGAATTAACGCGATAGCTTGTAAATTATGCCAATCGGGTATTTCGCACTAGGCAAATCCTGTACGACATGCTCGATCGAAAGAGTGTAGGTAGAAAGATTCGAACACAAGATTTTTTAGCCCTATGCCTCTCACTCCACCAATTTGACTACTCCTAGGGGGCTTATTTAAATACATAATCTCCTCCTACACATGAGTGGGGAGATATATAACATTACTTGCCCTCACTCTTGGACAAATTTCTTCATTTTACAAGTTATTGAGTAATTGCAATGTTATACAAGTTTTGATAATATCCGAGCCTTGCGAAGGGGAAGGGGAATACTGCTAAGCTTCTATAGTTACGAAAAAGAAAAATTCTGACTTGACCTTTGTTAATTATAAATCAAACTTACATCAATTTAGCTTGATAACAAAATTTACAAATGCTGTATTTATTTCTTGATATATTAAAAGTTCAATAAGTAATAATAAATTTATAGTGAAAAGTTGCGAGTGACAAGCGAAAAAAGAGAGGCGAGTGATTAGAGACAGGAAACGACTGGCCAGCGAGCGTGAGAAGCGTCTGGGCATAGAGTGTGAGTGAAACACGTGTAAGTGGATTCCAGACATAAGTGAGAGCAAGACGAAAGAGCGGCGAGGCGTTTCGCGCTACAGTAACGCGAAGAGTACTCCACCTTAATAGAAGACTTCTTGATCTAGTAAGTAATTAGCTGCCCATGAGCCCATCAATAACTTTACTGTTTGAGTAAGCTTTATGACGACAGACATAGGGAGCCCCTCGAACCATCTCTAAACTCATTCAAATGCAAGTATCTTCCCTGAACTGGAATTTCCATCCATCTGCGACTCCCTAGACATGAGTAAAGGAAGTAGTAAGTCTCTAGCAACTACTAAGGAGGTACCTAGAACATGGAAGAGTGTAGTTTCGTCTAAGGTTCATTCACAGAGGCCAAAGCTATTCAAGTCTACATTGATGAATGGAGTTGCCTCCCTTCATGAAGAGCTTCTGAAAATAGGGATTAAAGCTTGGTGATGCAGCTTAGTTGGGTTTTTTTTTAAACAAAAGACCCTCATTCCCTTAGGTAGATGCTTGGGCTCATTCCAAATGGGAGAACAAGGGTCTAATAAGGTGCTCCTTATTGTTAATTCTTGCGATATTGTATACTTGGGAGAACAATAAACTTGCAGAAATAGTTTTAAGAATGAATTGAAATTTCATTGATCATGTTCATTGTATTTATACATGGGCTGCTAACGGTTGTTAATAGACTTAACAGAAAAAAACTAACTCTAACTGTCATATTGATTTTCTTGACTTTGTTGACTTTTAAGACATCAACATACTCCTCCTGTCTTCGAAGTCTGGCAACAATCCAACCTTGGTTCTCAAATACTCAAACCTTCTGCCTTGTAGTGGTTTAGTGAACAAGTCTGCTACTTGTTCTTCTGTCCTGTAGTATACTAAGTTCACTTCCCCTCCTTGTTGTATGTCTCTGAGGAAACAACACTTCAGTTTGAAGTGTTTTGTCCTTCCATGAAATACTGGATTAAGAGAAATTGCTAAAGCAGCTTTGTTATCTACCATAACTTCTGTACTCTTTTTCATCGAGATGTGCAGCTCCTCCATCATCTTCCTTAGCCGAATAGCTTGATTAACAGCAGCAGTAGCTGCAATGAGCTCTGCTTCAGCTGTCGATTGAGATACAGCACTTTGCTTCCTTGATCCCCAAGAGAAGCATCCTGATCCCAAGCTAAAACAATATCCGGAAGTGCTCTTCATGTCTTCTGAAGATCCTCCCCAATCATTGTCAGAGTAGCCCTTCAGCTCTATTCTTCCAGATTTGCCATACTTGAGACTGAGATTATAGGTTCATTTGAGATATCTTAAAACTCTCTTGGCTGCTGTCATATGAAGTTCAGTTGGGGCAGCCATGAACCTTGAAAGCAAGCTTACTGGAAATTGAATGTCAGGTCTTGTTGAGGTTAAGTACATTAAGCTACCAATGAGGCTTCTGTATTTTCCTTCATCTGCAGCCTTGCTTCCATCTACCTTCTGCAACTTTTCGTTACAATTCATAGGTGAGCTTGCGGGTTTACACTCCAGCATTTGGAATTTTTTCAAAACCTCTCTAATATACTTTCTTAGGCAAATGGAAATCCCCTTTTGATTTTGACAAATTTCCATTCCCAAGAAATATGTCATTAAGCCCGAATCTGTCATGGAAAATAAACTCTTCATCTTGAGCTTAACTCCTTCAATCTCCTCTGCATCATTTTCAGTTAATAACAGATCATCTACATATACTGACATGTAGATGATTCTGTCCTATTGCTTCCTCACATAAAGAGTGAGTTCACTCTCACTCCTAATGAACCCAATCTGTTACAAATAGCTGTCCAGCTTATCATACCAAGCTTTAGGAGCTTGTTTCAGCCCATACAAGGCTTTCCTCAGCTTGTAGACATGCTCCTCCTTTCCTGCTACTGAGAAACCTTCTGGTTGCTCAATATATATCTCCTCTTTCAGCTCTCCATTCAGAAAAGCTGACTTGACATCTAATTGATGTACACACCAACCGCTTTCTGCTGACAGGTTTAGGATGAGTCTGATGGTCTCTAATCTTGCTACTGGTGCAAAGGTGTCTGTGTAGTCCACTCCACTGATCTGTGAGTACCCCTTCACCACTAATCTGGCCTTGAACTTGTTTAGAGAACCATCAGCATTTATTTTGGTCTTATAGACCCATTTGATCCTGATAACCTTCCTATCAGCTGGTCTATCTACAAGCTCCCACGTCTGGTTTTGTTCAATCATCTTAATCTCCTCCTGCATTACAGCTAGCCACTCCTTGCTTTCTTTTGCTTCCTTAAAGCTTGCGGGTTCACAAAGAGTAACATTACATGATTGATAAATTTCAGAAATGAGTCTATTACCTCTCACAGGAATATGATCCACTTGATCATCATCAGATTGGTTTTCTGGTGTTGACTCCACTTCACTTTCATGTGAAAGGGATTCCTCTCCTCCAGAAGTTGGTCCTTCTTCATCTCCAGACCCCTCTTCTGTTGGAATTTCAGGCAGAATCATTCTTCTAATCAGCTGTCTTTCAGCTTCTGAGCTATCAGCTTCTGTAGTTGTCCAGTCCCACCTCTCATCTTCAAGGAAAGTCACATCTCTGCTAACTTTAACTTCCTTTCTGCTAGGAATCAGTATTCTATATCCCTTTGTTACCTCTGAATATCCAATAAAGACTCCTGATGTAGCTTTAGAGTCCAATTTGTTTCTTTTTTGTTGAGGCACATAAATGAAACATGGAGAGCCAAAAACCTTCAGATTTTTCAGGTATGGTTTCCTCATGTGCTAAGCTTCATATGCTGTCTTCTTCTCCAGGGCTCTTGTGGGAAGTCTGTTGAGGAGAAATACAACAGTGGCTGCAGCTTCTTCCCATAGATTTCTTGGAAGTGACTTCTCTTGAAGCAGGCACCTAACCATCTCCAGAATAGTTCTATTCTTCCTCTCACTCACCCCATTCTGTTAAGGTGAGTAAGGCACTATCAGTTGATGAACAATGCCACTATTATCACAGATTTCCTTCATCTTCTGATTACAATACTCGGATCCATTATCACTTCTGAGTGATATTATTCTCTTCCCACTCTGATTTTCTACTAATTGCTTGAACTTCTCAATTATTCCAGCTACTTCAGCCTTGGATTTCATAAAATAAATCCAGCAGTACCTGGACTTATCATCTATGAATGTGACAAATAACTTGCTTCCATTCAAAGATTTAACAGGAAGAGGTCCACACACATCAGTATGGATTAGCTCCAGCAGCTTAGATGCTCTCCACTTACTGTCTTTGAAGGGTTCTCTGGCTTTCTTTCCTTGTATACAGGTGGTGCACACCTGCTGTGACTCCTTGCGAGTTGAAACTCCAAGAACCAAATCTGCTTCACTAAGTTGTTTAAGGCCCTTCCAGTGAGGATGGCCAAGCCTCCTGTGCCAGATACTTGCAACTTTAATGCTTGTAGTGAGTGCTACCTGATCCTGTTCAAGAAGATTCAAAACATAACTTCTATCCTTGACATTTATCCTGAACTGAATTCTGCCTTCTGGAGTTGAGATTGTACAGGTGCTATATTGAAAAAGGACTGAGTACCCTCTTTCGATCAACTGTGATACACTCAGAAGGTTTTGCTCTAATTATGGTACATAGAGTACATCTTCGAGTGTTCTTGGGCCATTCAAATTCTCAATCACCACTGCACTTCTTCCCTTTGCAGAGATCAGTTGTCCATTACCAATCTTGATTCTACAGGTGTAATTCTTGTCAAGATTCTTGAAGATGCTTAAATTGCCTGTCATATGATTTGAGCACCCACTATCTACTAGCCAGCTATCTACTGAAGTATTGCTGCTGTGACATGAAGCCACAAATAGCTGATCCTCCTCCTTCTTGGTAGCAATTTTAGCTTCTCCAGAATCCTGCTCCTTATTCTTGCAGAATTTGTCAATATGTCCCAGCTTCTTACACTTCCTGCACTTAACATCAGGTCTTCTCCAACATTTATAATGAGAATGATTTGTCTTACCACAATGTTTGTAGGGCTCCTTATGAGACTGTGATGATGTTGCTGCGGATTCTTGATTTTCTTTCTTCTTGTTATCTGATCCATTCTTATTCCAGGTCTTCTTCTTCTTTCCTTCTCCACTGGTTTTCTGACTTGCCCTTAATGGACCTTCAGTTTCTTCTACCAATCTGAGTGCTCTTCTCTGTTATTGGGCTTGCAGGAAACTCAACAATTCTGACAACTTTAGTTCTATCATATCTCTGGTGTTTTCCAAAGATATAATTGTTGCTTCAAATTTTTCAGGAAGAGAAATCAGCAACTTCTGGACAATCTTCTCATCTTCAAATCTGCTACCACGAAGTCTGATTTTATCTGCAAGATCCTGTAGCTTTCCAGCATAAACTTTGACATATTCATCTTCTGCCATCTGAAGTTTATCGAACTCCCTCATCAGGTTGATAATCTTCATGCTCTTCACCCTCTCATCT
>JANZXR010000008.1:8594678-8615038 GCA_027575705.1 Erythroxylum echinodendron | reverse complement strand
TTCTCAATCATCTGATCAATGAAATGTAAATGAAAATGATATTTTCTAGTGGCAACATTCAACTATTCATATTCTCCACCCAGTTACCTTCCCAGTAGCTATTACTTCTTTTTTTTTTTCATTTTCAACCATAGTGGTGCCTCCTTTCTTTGGCACCACATGCACAGGACTAACCAAACCAAAATCAGAAATGGGATAGATAATACCTGCATCTAGAGACTTTACTACCTCCTTCATGTGTGGGTTAAGTCTACTCAGGGGCTATACTATTGCCTTGCTTCCATCTTCCATGAAAATGTGGTGTGTACAAAAGGAAGGGCTCATACCCTTGATATCTATAATGGACCACCCAATGGTCTTTTGTAGTCCCGCAGTACCCTCAGTAACTGCTCTTCCATTGCACCTGATAAACAAGAAGAAATGATAACTGGTAAGTGCTCAGGGGGGTTAAGATAAACATACTTCAAATGAATCGGAAGAGGTTTAAGGTCAAGAGAAGGGGGCTCTTCAATTGAAGGCTTTGGAAATAGCTTGGTTTGGGTTTGGAGAGGCTCGTATGCTCTATAATGTGTCCAATATGCCTACTCTAATTCAACTTCAATATTCTCTAACTCTTCTTGCAATTCTTCCCTTAACTCTTCGATCATTCTTGGCACTTTCCCTTCGAAAAAATCTACACAAATAATAGAATAATTATTAGCATCAAAAGAATAAATATCAATAAAATGGCAAGAGTTAAGAGTAGAAGGATGCTTCATAGCATTGAACACATCAAACACTAGTTCTTCATCTTGAAGTCTCAAGATGAGCTTTCCATGTTGCACATCGATGATGGTCCGTGCAGTGTCCATGAAAGGTCTCCCAAGAATGATAGGGATATCTATATATACCTCTATGTCAAGGACTAAGAAATCCACCAGGAAGATGAACTTCTTGACCTTGATCAATACATCCTCAATGATTTCCCTCATATAAGTGATGGATCTATCTGCCAGCTGAAGCGAAATAGTATTGGATTTGGCCTCTGCCAATCCTAACTTCCTAAAAATAGAAAGAGGCATTAAGTTAATGCTCGCACCCAAATCTATTAAAGCCCTATCTATATGTAAATCACCAATAACACCAAGAATAGTAAAACTCCCTGGATCTTGAAGCTTCGGTGATAGCTTTCTCGATAATATGGCCGAACACTCCTCATTTAACTTAACTGTGGCATATTCCTCAAGCCTCCTCTTATTAGACAAAATTTCTTTTAAAAACTTAGCATAAGAAGGCATCTGTGCTATGACATCGACAAAAAGAAAGTTTATATGCAACTTTTTAAATATCTCGAGAAAATGACCAAATTGCTTATCTAATTTGTACCTTTCAACCTTTGAGGATAAGGAATCTGAGGTTTTACTGGATATGTGATGGGGTCAACAAATAACCTTGGATGATCCTCCTTTTCAGCTGGTGCTTCCTTGGCCTCCTTGCCACTCTCCCGACTCTCTTTTCTTCACTGTTTTCTACCTCTTTATCCTTCTGCTTCTCCTTAACTTCTTCAAGCTATATGTCACTCCTCAATAAGATTGCCTTTGCATGTTCTCTCGGGTTGGCCTCAGTAGTGCTAGGTAATGAACTCGAAGGTCTTTCATTTAACAAACTTGTAATCTGGCTCATCTGATTCTCCAAATGTCTGATAGACGATTCTTGGTTTTGCATCCTAAGCTTGGTAGTGGAAATGTATTTCGAGAGTAGCTCTTCAAGATTATATTTCTCTGTTGGCGCAGGATTAGGAGCCTTAAAACCTAGAGGTGGCTATGTTTAAACATTGGATGACTGTGGCTATGCCACCTGATCATTACGCTAAGAGAAATTTTGATGATTCCTCCTCCCTGGGTTGTAAGTATTAGAATATAGATCTCCTCGCTGTTTGTTATAATTGCCCACATAATGGGCCTTTTCTGTCTCTTGAGCAAAAGGATTCCCAACTTGACTCTTAGAAGATGCATAGGAATCTCCACCACAATGCTCATATATAGCGCAACTCCTCAATGAAGAGCTAGCTCCTCCTTTCACACTGTGCATCACATTATCCAACTTCTTATCCAAAACATCCATTCTAGCAGATAAAGTACTATATTTTCGACTACACGAGCTCATGTAGGTCATCTGGGATGCCTTTCTGTATGATACTGAAAACTGCTAATGGCCATCTCATCAATCAACTTGTAGGCTTGATCTGGCGTTTTTCTTATTAAACTATCTCCTGCAGCAGCATCTATGGTACTTCTGGTCGATGGGGTCATTCCTGTATAAAAAGTATTGACTTGCTGCCATATAGAGAACCCATGACTAGGACACTGTGCCAACATATCCCAAAATCGCTCCCACGCTTCATATAAACTTTCATTTTCATATTGGGTGAAGGAAGTGATCTCATTCTTCATCTTTACAACCTTGACAGGAGGGAAAAATTTAGCTAGAAATAATCTCATCATCTCATCCCATGTAGTAATTAGTCCTGACTGCAAACTAGCCAACCATGCTCTAGCCTTATCCCTTAAAGAATATGGGAATAACCTTAATCTCACCGCATCTTCCGATTCTCTATTCTGCTTCAACAGATCACAAATATTCAGAAAAGTCTCCAAATGGGTGTTTGGATCCTCTAAAGGTAATCCTCCAAACTGAGATGCCCTCACTATGGATGTAATGCTGTAAGGAATCTCAAAACTCACAGCTATGATCGTTGACCTTATAATGGGAGGCATCGGTCTATTGTTATGCCCCATAGTCAAATCCATTATAGTTAACTCCCTTCTCTCTTCAGTATGTGGCATCAACCTCTCCTCGCGTTGTTCCATCTCTACGAATAGCTCTTCTTTAATTCTTTCTACTGTGTTACTACTCTGAGTCAATCTGGTTTCCTTACGCAACCTGCCAGTAGTTTTGCAATCTCAGTATCTAGTAGCAAATTCTCGAGCTTTTGATCACGAGTGAGCATAAACAAAATTGAATAAAAAATAATAATAACAAAGCTAAAAATAGAAAATAAAACATTACGGAAGTAAAGCAATCAAGCAAACAATTAAAATACTCTAATAAACAATGAAGCAAGAATTAAATCTGAGATAATTAATACCGTCTAACCTAATGACTCACAATAAAATTCCCGGCAATGACGTCAAAAACTTGTTGTGGTCTAAACAAAACAATATAAATTAAATTCTATCTAAACCAACTAGAGGCAAGTGCACCTCATTGACAAGTAATATAAAATGGTAAGAATCGGATATCGTACCCAAGGGAATTCTAACACACAAGACAATTAAATTAAACGATGAAAAATTACTCGGACGATCAAGAATCGATTGATTTGAAAATAAAATAAATTACAGTAAAAAAATCAAGCAAATATGAAAAATGCAAGGTATGAATTAAAACGACTAGATTTAATCAAATGACAGAAATCGGTTAAGGTATTGGATTTCAACTGGATTTGACACGAAAAATTGTAATGGTGGATTGATCTAGGAATTACTTCACTAAAGCAAGTCAAACCCAATGTTTATGGGGATTCCCTTCTCTTCTAAATCGGAGTCATCCACTTGGCTCATAGATAATTCAGAATAAAAGGCGCTCAATTCAAGAAGCCTAAAACTAAGTTTATTAATCCTAGGAATCCTCACACAAGATCCTAAGGTTGGTTTACACTTTAGTCTCAAGTATGTCGCTTGATTAATTTTTCGACAAATTAAATCTAATTGATTATGACATTCAATCATATAAGGCCTTAATCTAGGTGATAAAACTAAATTAGGACTAAATATGCATTCAATAAAGTAAAAATCAATACCACAAAAATTGTCCTAATCCAATATCAATCTTAACCTTAATCAAAAAGAAAAAAACTTACTCACACAAATTCATCAATGTAACATAAATCATGGTCATAATATATGTTTGCATTGATTAAATCCACACAATAAATACGGAATTAAAAAATAAAAACACCCCCTTTTCTTACTGCTGAATTTTCTCGCGTAACTAGCTTCTCTTCTTTCACTACAATGCTACTCTCCTTTTTTAACCAGCTGCTGACATTTTTTACCTCAACATGGATGCTTCATTTTTTGCTTTCCTCCAGCTCTTCCACGTTCTCTCGCCAACTCCTGCTTTATTTTTATGTCTCCTTTCGTCCTAGTTGCTTCAACTTGTTAACGCCACCCGCTACTTCATCTTGTTCATCTCTACCAGCTCACATTCCTTTCCTTTCCAACCACCAGCTTCTACGTGTTTTGAGGGTGTTGAATAGTGTGCGTCAGTCCCCCTTGCCGCAGCTGCCAACACCTTCCTCTCCACCAGATAACGTGTGTATGTTGAGTAGTGGCTCTCGTTTTTGTGGAGGTTAGCTATGTGGAAGTATGGTAAGTGAGGGTTGTGCCTTGTTTTTGTTTCTTCTTTTCTTTCTAGTCCACGCCACCAGCTGCTTGTTTTTTTGTTTTTTTTAACCACCATCTCCTGCTTTCTCCATTCCTATAATCACGTTTAATCAGCCCCTTTTTTTCTTCACTTTCTGTGCCAGCCTCTCTAACGTCACCAGCCTCCTTTTGCTCTTTGTTTTTCTTCTATTCTTTCTACACAGCCCATGCCTAAGCCACCAAAATTGATGCAGATTACCTCCTTTTTTCTGTAGCTGATGTGTGACAATTTAACTTGTAGTCCACTTTTCTGTTCATTGTAAAAAACTCTTGCAACCAATGCCACCTTCCAAATTCAATATGTGCCTAAAATTAAAACAAATAGTGCGATTTAAATATTAAATGAACAAGAGTTTAGCAAATTATGTATCAAAAATTAATACAAAATGTCCATTAACAGTCTCTGATTAGAAATCCTAAACCCTAGATCGTTTAGATTGTTGCGTGATTATGACGGGTCACCTTATAAACAGGTTGAGTGGGTATTTTAGTGGGGGTTAGACTGTCGACTAATAAACCATTGAGAGATGACAAAAATGAACACAAAGGGAGCTTTTGTAACTATAAAATAGACATTGAGGAAGAGACCTCACCAGTAATTTGAGAAGACGGGAAATTGGAAACAACAAGAAATTTTAGAGGCAAAATTTCTGGCAAGAATATAAAGGCAGAGGAACTTCTAAGTTCTAGAAATGCAAGCACAAGTAGAAAGATAAGATACGAAACAAAAGTGCAGAGAAAAGAAATCAATTTTAGGTGGGAAGAAGGCAGAGAGAAGAAATGCGCGAGAAGAATAAAAGTTAAACGTCTTTTGCGATGTTTTATTCAACAAAACATCACGGTTTTTATTTTGCGATGTTTTATTGATAAAACGTCACAAAAAGTATTATAAATTTGTGATGTTTTCATAAAACGTCATAAAAAATTCAAACTTTTTATGACGTTTTTAAACATCATAAAAAGTCTTCACAATTTGCAACGTCGAAGATTGTCTTATTTTTTTGTAGTGTTCGCGAACCTGGCTACTAGAGAGGGAGCATCAATGATCAGACCACCTCTATTGGATGGATCTAACTATTCTACATGGAAAGCAAGTATGAGAGTCTTTATCTAAGCTCAGGGGACGCAATCTTGGCACTTGATAATACATGGGTGGACGTATCCGATACCTACTGATGATAAAGGAGAAGCAATTCGAAAAGATCCGGTTGAATGGACAAGAGCCATAGAAGAAAGTGCGTTTGAAAATTCACAAACAATGCATGCAATTTTTAGTTCTATAAATGAAGGACGTTTCTCAATGATATCGGTCTACGAGTCAGCTAAAGAAGCATGGGATGCTTTGCAGACTATTCATGAAGTGTTCAAATCTATGATAGCATTAATACTACAGATGTTAGCTGTGAGGTTTGAAGAACTCAAGATGGATGAAAATGAAACCGTTGGTGACTTTCATGAAAGATTGAACGATATAGCAAATTAGGCGCATTAACTCGGAAAGAAATATTCTGATCAAAAGCTTCTCAAGAAGACGTTGAGATCACTAACTCCAAAATATATTCCAAAAATTGTAGCAATAGAGGAAGCCCACAACATCAATGATCTATCATTGGAGAAGGTAATCGGAATTCTTACAAATTTCGAAATGAATCTTTTAAGGGGTAAGCAAGAAAAAAGCAAAGGATTGGCATTACACGTGAAAACTCAAAAGGGTGAAAGGAAGGTGAAGAGAATCAAACGTCAAGAGCGTCAAAGTTTCGGGCACGTTGAAGCAGAATGTGCTAATACTTTGAAGAAGAGAAAAGGAAAATCCTTTACTAGCACTTGGAGTAAGAATGAATCCGAGAGTGAATATGGTAGTGAAGAAGAAAGCGCTAATTGTGATGTATAGTTGCTTTACATAGTAAAAGTCCAATTACTTATTTAAAAGTAACCGAAAAGGAAGTAACAGAGATGAAAAATTGAGTAAGATAAGAAATTTTGAGAAAAACATAGACGATTCAGCTCAAAGCTCAGTCTCAGATTAAGATAAGAAATTTTGAGAAAAACATAGACGATTCAGCTCAAAGCTCAGTCTCAGATTATTACAGTGATGAAAGTGGTTCAGGTGATAAAAAGTAGAATATTTATGAGACTTACGAATTAATGTATGAAAAATGGGTGAACACATGCATAAAGAATGAAAGATTAAAGGAAGAAAATCTCTCCAGAAAGAATACTATCCAAGGGTTAGAAGAAAAATTGAAATTGGCATTAGATGAGCTTGGTGAAGCTAGAATAAAGTTAGCAAGTACTGAAAAGTGTTTCAGAATGCTGAATGGAGCACAGAAAAGTTGATAGAAATCGGCAAGGTTAAAAGGGGATCTTCAAGGCATTGGTTACAAAGGTGAGTGTTCTAAGTTAAATGAGGAGAAAAATGATATGCCCATATCTGTCTAAGAAGAAACATCGAGGATGAATCGAAGATTTGTTCCTACATGTCATTTTTGTGGAGTAATTAGGCATATAAGACCAAAATGCTATAAGTTGCTACAGATGTTTTTTCAAAGAAGCCAAAACCGAAGGACCATATATCCCTCATATAAATTTCAGAATCAGCCTTCAGTACCAAAATCCACTTGGGTTAGAAAGGGTTAAGGACAAGCACAAAGATGGAGTGAAGGAAAAACAAGAAATTTTCTAGATTTACAGTTAGTTACTGCTTTTGAAGCAACTATTCAAACTGAGGATAAGTCAGTTACTTCAGATGAAGAAATCAATCAGAAAGTTGATGACGGAGATAATGTGATCAGAAATAATCCCACGTTTGAATTTCTTCGAGGAGCATCGAGACTATGTACTTTACATTTTTTAAGTATAGTTTGATGTTAATTATATAAAGAAAAGAAAAGAAAAGACTAGTCTTTTTTAGTTTTTATGTTGCCATTGTCGTCCCATCTTTTTAGTAGTTTGCATTGTGACGTCTATTTGGCTCCATTGAAGACTCTTCAGCTCTCTCAATAGTATGTGTCTCTCTCTTTGGTATCTCTCTCTCCTTCAGGCATATCTCTCGGTGTTTTGAATGCTGGTAAATTGTCATCTTGACGTGTTTATGATTCTTCCACTTCATCTATAGTTGATTCATATGATTATACGTTTTGACACTGTTTTGTCCCAAGGGGGAGTTATTAGATTATTTATGGTGATTTTTCCATTCAGAGGGAGATTTCAAAGTATATGTGTAACTATTCGTCTTGCTTTTTGACATTTTTGTCCCAAGGGGAAGAAATTTGAATGATTGAATTATTGTTACTATGTATGTTCTTTGAAACTTAATGTTACATTAAGGGGGAGTTCTTGGATTGTGGTTTGAATTTCTATATGCCTAATTATGTGATTTAGGAGGAGCTTCAAATTTGTGACATATATGCCAAAAATGGGGAGATTGTTAGATATATGTTAAATATATCTATTTTATTTTTATTTTGGCATATTTTTTATTATCTTGGATTCAAACACTAGTTGGATAATGTTCTAGATAGAATAGAATTCTATCTTGGATAGATGTGTATTTGTTAAAGAATATTGCAGAAAAATTCTAGTTTGAATTAAATGGATATGGACTTACGTGTATGAAGAAGTCAAGGGCATTATAGTATTTTTGATTGTCAATTAAGGGTTTTTGCAATTATACTAGAGTAGGAGCTTGGGTGAACAAATGGATTTTTTAGGATTTTTGACCTGTGGTTCATGATATAATGCTCAAAGTATGTGTTGCAGTTGTGTGGGAAGAAAAGTTTAGCAACTAATTAATTTATCTTACAAGGTAGAGTGCATAAGATGTTGAAGAATTGATTAATATGCTGTGATTGGAGTTTGGATGGTGACACTGTAATTATCTCTAGCATCATATGTTATTGTTGCTTATTCCCTATGATTACGTCTCTTCTATTCCTATCCCTACCTGAGTTCAACAATATTATCACAAGCTCAAATTGGAACAAATGCAAACTATTGCATGAAATGACTATATTCCCTTTTGAGCCCGCACTTTAAGGGCGGCGACGGGGTGGGGACGGTGATTATTTTCTTTTCAGCTATTTATGTTAATGTTGGCACAGGACGTATTATTCCCAACAAAGGTTGAAACTTGGAAAACGAGTGAGAAGCTAAAGAAGTTTTAGTGAGTTGATGTTGGAGTTTGCATAAATCGGTCTATAGTTTGCGCGACAACTTTTAGATTTATTTCAATAGAGTTGGACCTTTTTAGGAAGTTATTCTTCACTTTTATCTTAAGTGTTTTATTGTTCTGTTTTTAATTGATTGATCACTTCAGTTATTTGTTTAATTGTTTTCTATTAAAAGTTATTTAGAAAAATCCTCTGTCGAGGTTAACACGAGTTGGTGTGTTGTTGGGTGTGAAAATCTTTCCCAGAAAGTGAGGTTGAGAGATAGTGTTAAGGGTTAAGTGGTGTCGGCTCAGTAAAGCCTTGGGTAAATCTATTGTACTCCACTGAAAGTGACTAAGCTAGGTGAGGGCCCTGCAAACGTAAGCAAGGAGTGTCGAACTGCGTTACCAAATTTTTTGTGTAATTTAGTATTTCACTTTCGATTGGTTTTGTTTTTGTTTGTGGCAAAGGCAACCATGATAAAATTGGAAAGTTTGCGAAATTACTACCCCCTATGGTTTTTCAAAGAGTAATGCTACGGACTAGGGATTGAACTTAATAGAATTTGGGATTAAATATGAATGCATATTAAGGATTGAAGTTCATAGATTAGGGATTGTGTGAAAAGTGAAGAAGATGGTGGATTAGGGATTGCCTGTAGGCCCAAGGAAGAAGCAAACACAGCATCTTGCTTTTCTTCAAAATGCTGCATCTCCTCCTCTGTATACGTTGCATTTAAGGGAGGAACGTTTGGTGAACAAAACGCAGCGTTAATGAACAACACTAAACGCACCGTTCATATCACCTAAAACGCTGCGTTTATCAAGTTATTTCCTACTTTTAGTAATTTTAAGTGGCGATAAAGATTGGATTTACAGTGTATGTCCATGTATATTATATAATTAAGGTAAAATGGCAAAGAAGAACATTTCAAAACTTTCCAACATTTTTTATGTAAGAGAGGATAGCGGATGTGAATCGGTTGGATAATGGGCAGCATCATCTCCCCATATAATTGTCAGTTTCAAAACGGATTTTGTCTGCGCCAATTTTTATGTGATCAACTAATTTTTTTCATTTGTTCCCAAGGAGAATACAGGCTCTACAATCTACATACAATAGTCTAAATGTGGGCTGCAGTGTTTCACGACATGTAATTTTGAAACGGTTTTGCTGATTGAATTGTTTTTTGTCAACATTAACAATATTAGAATAACATAGGATTATTTCCTTTTGAAGAAATCAAGTTAAGCTTGAGCGAGACTCTGAATATATTGGACATTCTCTATATCCAATATTTCAAGACTTTAAATGGTGGGTCTATATTAATATACAAATTGAGACAAAAACTTTGGGACACAAAGAAAAATAGGAAAGTGCGTAGACCAATAATTCATATGGCCAAAACATTAGACTCCGCAAAATAAGATAAAGAAAAGGACATGATGGAAATTAAAATTTAGAGGATGGCGGTGAGAGTTAGGAGGATTGGAGGAGGATGGGATGGGATGGGATGGATAGAGGGCTGGTGGTGGTCGATGAGAAGTGAAAGCCAGCTGGTGGATGATGGGGGAGCCGAACGGGCGCGGTTGGGAGGAAAACTGTGCTCAATTCCGGGCCAGCCATGCCATCTTAAATTCCGCGCTTTTTTGCTTTTAGCATGAAGTCTGTTCCTTCTTTAAGATAATGAGGATTGGGTAGGGTCAGGTTTTGGACCGTTGAATGAATAAATGTTCTTTGTCCTATATTGACTCCATAGCCACATTACGAAAACTAATTCAACTGCATCTGCCAAATCCATCATTAAATGGATTGACTTTCAGTGTTGAAATTAAAAAGATGTGTTTAGACACTTTCAGAACATTATTGGAATAACATAGGATTATTTCCTTTTGAAGAAATCAAGTTAAGGTTGAGTGAGACCCTGAGCAAAATGGACTTTATCTATATCCAACATTTCAAGACTTTAAATTGTGGGTCTATATTAATATACAAATTGAGATAAAACTTTGGGAGGTCAGCTGTCATGAAAGAAATAGGAAAGTGCGTAGACCAATAATTCCTATGGCCAAAACATTATTGAGGTGACATGTTTTTCTTTATTCGTAGATGATTACAAGAACCTTAGGTGAAGGTATTATTACTTGAGAGAGACCATAATAGAACAAGTTGAGGTTAAGGTATTATTATTTGACGGAGACCATTTGATTTCATTTTCTGTGATGTCCCTGGTTTTCCCTTGGCTCTATTTATTCCAAATTGAAAATAAACTTGAAATGCGTTGCCTTAGCGAGTAAATGCAACTAAAATCCTAAGCTCATTAGTGGATTTTTTTTTTCACATATAAACATCGGAATTAACTAATTCAATTGTTTTATTTAGCAAAAGAGTTTAAACCAGTAATGAATTGTTACTCAAAGTTTACTTTTCCACTTATCTCAACTAATCATAAGGTAGCAAGTATAGAATTCACTAAGAAATTAAGAAATTATATATACAAATTGGTCTCTTTGTTTTTGTCTTTTATGACAAGGCAACAAAAGATGCCAAGTATGGTTGCACCATATTACTTGCGCACATTTTTTTTAGTGTAACGGGAATCAAATGTGATAAATGGCAATAACGAAATTAATGTCTTCAGCACGAATAGATTTGGAATAAGAAACAATAGGAATAGATAACTTTATATTAAAGAAATAAATTTTATTTATAAAATACGAACATATAAACTGTTTTTATATCACAATGTACTCTAGAAATAAATTAAAATAAGCATCGTAAGTTTACATACTTAATTCATATAGTTTTATTTATTCTGCAAAATTATAATATTTATTTGATTTGACACAGTACTTAGATAATTAAGATATAGACAATCGAAATACTTTCTCTACAAAAAATATTTTTTATTTATCTCAAATTTTGTTATTAATTAATTCGTCTTCCCGCTTCTTGCTTCTATCCGTCACCGTCAACGAGACTCTAAACCTCTTAGCCTTACTAGCTTCAAATTTAGGTCTGTTTAGCCCTTTTCTCTTTCCTTTTTTTTTAAAAGTAAAATATTATCTCTTTATTTTAATATTTTCAAATTATGAAACATCAGTTTGGTTCCCAAAAATTTCTCTTGTCATGTGTTTCATTTTGGCTGTAAACTCTACTTAATAATAGAATGAATGAGAAGAACGTGGCTGTGAAAAAATGTTGAGAAACATATAAATAATATTTAATAGCATCATAAATGTAAACTTAGTCCTATAAAAATTCAAGGTAACTATAAAACCGTATAAGTTTGCCGATCCGTTAAATTAAACCACTAGGACTTAGTTGTTATTATTTATATTTTTAAATTTAGTAAAAAATTTGTTTGTTTGAATTAGTTTCTTTTAACTTTCAAATTTATAAAAACTGCAAAAATCGATTTTTATTTTCTGTTTATATTTTTTATAATATGATTTACTATCAATTGATTATATTTTATTTAATTATTTAATATATTAATTATTAATATGAATTATGTATAATGTAACTAATATAATTTTTATATATTTAATTAAATAAAATTAATTATTCATAAAATTATGAATTTAATTAATTTTAATTAAATTAAACAATAATTATTAAATATAGTTAGAATTTAAAATATCTTCGAAATATGTAAATTTTAAATAAAATTCAGATTTAATAATTAAAAATATTTAAAATAGATAGCAATTTTTAAATAAATAATAATTTTTAAATTAATGATTTTGATAAAATAATTTTTTATTAATAAGTATTATATAAAATTAAATAAATCCAATTAATTAAAAATAATTTATTTTGAAGTTTGATCTAATATACAATTATCATCAACAATAAAAATATAAATAATTTGATATTATCAACTAAATAAAATTTTGTTTTTATTAAAAGAAAAATAAAAAACTAAATCTGGAACAAAAAAACAGAAAAAACCAAATGACCTATTAAGTTCATTTGGTATGTATAATTATTTGGAATCAAAATTATAATTGTGGATTCGATTCAAATTTTTACTAGTATCAAAAAAAAAAATTTGATTATCATAAAATTAGTTAAAATTAAATTTAAACCATGTAAAAATATTTTGTCCTAATTGTTTCACTTCATCGACCAAATAAAAATGATTTTAAAATGGAAGGAAAAGGTAGTAGATTTCAAAATATTTTAGAAGAATAAATTTCATCATTCATATAACTTTTAGATTTAGGGACAAGCAAATAGAAAATGAAAGAATTCATCTTTAATTATTATTTTTAAGTTATGAGTAAAAAATGGAAAATTCTTATAGTTTAAATAAAATTTAAAATTTTTTAATCTTTAAAAATATTGAAAAATTTAATTATTTTAAAAAACTCTTTCTTTTATATTAATGTTAAAACTGACAAAATACATATAACATAAGCATCATACATAGATCAAGTAAAGACAATTCAACTCAACTTTTAAATTTAATTTAAATTAATTAGTTCAAACCATATTTAAGAGATAAGATGGATGTCATGTTAATAATATTTGTTTGGTTCACTTGTGATATTCATTTCATTCGTCTTTCACTTTTATTCTTTCTCAAAACTATAAGATAATCGTTTTTGAAAAATTAAAAATTACAAAATTATGAATTTTTTTAAATCACATCATAATTTCATATCTTTTAAGTGCACATGTCAATGCTTGTATATGATAAATACAGATTCTTGGTTATTATCCAAAACAATTAAACATTGATGTTGACAAGAAAAGAGCACTCTGATTTAGGCTAATAATTTTCCATATCATTGTTCCTTTTCTAATTGAAGTAAAATCCCCGGACATATATTGAGTTAGACATATATTTTAGTGCAGAATTTAAGAGAATTTATTGATCGATTTTATAACGATAAGAAAAGAAAACACCGTGTCGTAGAGCTGGAAAATGCAGATCAATTAATTTGTCAATATCGAAGTCCTTCGACCCGGCCAACAGGACGTGACACTTGTAATTGACATAAAGCAAGAGAAACGCAGTAGTGTGCCCAGTATAAAGTGCCGTTTGTTTCACTTAGAAGCACAGGCTCGCAGAGAAAAGGGACTTGCATCTATATTGTGTCTCTCGTTGGTACGTTCTTGCAATGGAGTTTGGGAGTGTTGTTGAGTTTCTTCAGGATAAAACCATTTTGGTCACGGGTGCAACTGGGTTCATAGCAAAGAGTACTTGCATGCAATCCCCTCTTGTTTTATTTATTTTCTTTCTGTTTCTTTAATCTCGCTAATGTAAGTATATCACTTCGTTAACTTCTTATTTTTCTTACACCAGTTTTTGTGGAGAAAATTTTGAGAATTCAGCCCCAAGTGAAGAAAATTTATCTTCTTTTAAGAGCGTCGGATGTTAAATCTGCTTCCCTTCGCTTTCGCACTGAGGTATATAAATAATGGGGCTGCATCTTCCAAATTTTCTAAATTTTTACTTATCTTTTGTCATCAACAAAAAATTACCTAATTGAAAAAGATCCTTCCCAATTTTAAGATTATACATTGCTTATCGATTGTCCTTTTTCTTTTGGTAATAATCGATGCATTTCTTTTTTTTTTTGTTTTAGTAACATACTTCTTGCTACGAAAAATAAAAATTCATTGTTTTAAACACCCCTCTGGAAAAACTATACATCAATGCTGAAGAAAGAAAAACATTGTTAGACACAATGCGTGTATATGTTAACACATTTAATTAAATTAGACTAATATGACTTACTATACTTACTAATAAATTTAAGAAAAAATTAAGTTTATATTTCTCAAAATTTTTTTGTTATAAGTTTATGTTTATATCTCTAGAATTTTTTATTTTATTTTGGGCCATGTTAATTTGATTGTTTACATATTATTTATGATGCATGTACACAAGTAGAAAAGTAAATCGACATTTTCAAGTGGCAAGAAAGAAAAAGGAAGATCATAATATGTCTACATTTAGTAAAATTTTCTATTATTTCATATTAAAATTATTAATTAAATATTCAGTGAAATTTTTTATTTTTGTATCTAAATTTTCATTAACATTTTAAAAATATTTTTGCAATCCTATCTGGACTCCTTTTGTCTTCATCTAATTTAACAATATAATAGTATTTAAGTAAATTGAATTAGGCTATGAATAAACAAACGTAATATGGCATTTACATCCAAAATTAAAATGATTGAAAAATATAAATAATAAAAATAAAATTAGAGAAAATAATGCCTGGGGAAATATAAAGAGTAAATTGGGATATAAGGTATCACAAATCAAAAACAATCACAGAAGTACATCAATTTAGATAGAAGATGGTCTTAGCACACATCAACTTGAAACATGGTATAGGAAAGAGAAGGGGAAAAAAAACAAAAGATACAAAGGTAAATCATGCGGCTCTGCTACATTAAATTGGCTATTTGAGACCTTCCAACTAATTAACCCATCAAAATTTTTCGATTGAAGTTGTAAAGTAGCTTTGGTAATCAGCTCGTTTTATTTATAGGTTATTGGGAAGGACCTGTTTAGACTACTGAAGGAGAGATTAGGTGCGAATCTGAACGCATTCATATCTGAGAAGACCGTTCTTGTACCTGGAGACATCTCTGTTGGTGATGACTTAGGAGTTGGGGACTCCAAGCTGAAGGAGGAGATGTGGAACGAATTAGACATTGTGGTGAATTTAGCTGCAACAACCAGCTTCGATGAAAGGTACCCTTATTAACAAGGGACCACAAGCCTGTTCTTTTAGTGAACTCACACTAGCTCTTTTTTTTTCCCTATTCTTCTTTTGTGTTCATTTTACTAGAACCTTTCCTTTTTCATCCTCTGGGGTCTCGGATTTATGGAGAAAATAAGTATTTGCAGATATGATGTTGCACTTGGCATCAACACATTGGGAGTTAAGCACGTGCTATGCTTTGCCAAGAAATGTGTGAAACTGATGTGCTTTTTACACGTATCCACTGGTATAATATTTCAATCTTCAACTACACCACACTACCAAGTGTTTCTTCATAGTTTAATTAGATGTGATACGATTTTCAGCTTATGTTGCGGGAGAGAAGTCAGGATTGATATTGGAGACTCCATACCATATGGGGGAGAGTCTTAATGGGGTCACCGGATTAGACGTATATGAAGAGAAGAGACTGGTGAAGGAAAAACTGAATCAACTCCAAGCTGAAGGAGCCACTCTTGAAGAGACTAAGGTGGCCATGGAAGATATGGGCATTGACAGGTATGATATGAAAAAGAAATTTTATAAAGTCAAATTGCACTCCAACGAGTTGCACAGCTACCTCCTACATAGATATGATTTTTTTTTTCCCTTTTTGAGTCCGGATCCATGAAGCCTTTCCAAACGCTAGTTATATGCTTCTTTGCAGCAGTCATGAATAGATCTCATCGTAGGCCGGGTTTAGGTTTAAATTCTTAAATATTTAGTTCCAGGAAGGCTTTAACAATTTCAGGTTCACCAAAACTATGTTAAATGGTTCCACCAATAATCGAGCAGCTGATAAGCTCTAATCACGAATAACTTTTAGTTTCTATAGAGATTGAAATAAATGTTGTCGGACATATGAGTCAGACTCCACCAGATCGACTTGAAGAAAACCCACGCTTCGTCGGGCTACCTGGACCACCATGGTCAAACTAGCTTTTTCGCGTTGAATCCATTCCGATGAATATATACCAATCCAAATTAGGCTAAAAACCTTCCAAACTTAAAAAAGCATTAGTGTAGGGAACAGGACTTTCAACCCAACCTCTTATTCCATCTTTGATTTCAGGATTTACCGTATGCCTTCTTTTTTTTTCACTAACCTTATACAGTTACCTCGTAATATGAAGTGATTCATTAATTGAACTATTAAATAAAAATTGAAGGTCCTTTAGCAAGATTTAGACCTTTTTTTTTCTTTACTTGTATGTGTTATAGATATTGACTATAAAATAGTTATCAATGGTCACAACACATAATTGTATTAGTATATGTTGAGCACAAATTTCATTAAGTTACAAGCTAATAAGGATACTCCTAACCTTTTTCCAATTAAGTTGGACGGTTATATGTGAATAATTTTAAGGGAACAAATTTAACATCCGAATCTCTTAATTGTCTGGACGCTTACAAACTTGTCAGACGTTAACCTGTATACTACGTACAAATGCAGGGCAAAGGTGTATGGATGGCCGAACACATACGCATTTACAAAGGCAATGGGAGAGATGGTTTTGGGACACTTGAAGGAAGACATGTCAGTGGTCATCTTACGACCCACCATTGTCACCAGCACCTACAAAGAACCATTTCCTGGTTGGACTGAAGGTTTAAGGTATAATTGTCCAATTTCTTTTTAAACCATCCATTTTCTGGTTGGGGTAAAAAGAGGTATATACGCTCATATTCCTTTAAATAATCGCCGCAGTTTATGTTACTTGGTCTTCCAATATCATCCATTTCTTGGTCAGTGACAAAATGATGATTAGAAAACTCATGGTTTTCAAATTACTTTTCTATGCTGAACTTTGCAGAACAATTGATAGCCTAGCCGTCGGCTATGGAAAAGGAAGGCTGTCATCCTTTATTGGAGATGTTAAATCAGTCATTGATTTGGTGAGATAAGCCAATTTTTCTGCGAGAATTATGTTGAGTGTATAGAAAGAAGTTTTTGTTATTCTAGATTAATCACAATATGAAAAATGGGATGTATATGCATGCAGGTACCAGCTGATATGGTGGTGAATGCAATGATCGTCGCCATGGCTGCTCATGCTAATCGACCATCCTATGCAATTTATCAAGTGGGATCTTCATTAAGAAATCCCCTCAACTATGCTAATCTTAGAGACATTGGGTTCATTTACTTCACCAATAAACCATGGATTGGCAAGGATGGGAAGCCTGTAAAGGTTGGAAAGTTGAAAGTTATAGGCAGCATGACTAACTTTCGAAGATACATGGCAGTTCGCTACATTCCACTTCTGAAGGTTTGTTAAGGGAATAAATTCCGTTGTACTTGATAAGTAAAACTTGCAATCTAATCACTTTTAATCTTTCAAACAGGCATTAAGATTGGTAAATACCGCTTTTTGCCATCGGTTCGAAGGCAGATACAATGATCTCAATCGAAAGATCAAATTTGTGATGCGCTTGGTCGAACTTTACCGGCCATACTCATTTTTCCAAGGAGTGTAAGTATCTACTTGAGAGGCACACGCATAGATAGTTGATTTTATGGTTATACGTTTTAATAGAACTGCTTTCGGAATGCAGGTTTGATGACATGAACGTCCAAAACTTGCTGGTTGCTGCTAAACAAAGCTGCGTCGAGACAGATATGTTCTACTTCGATACTAAGTGCATTGACTGGGAAGATTACTTCATGAACACCCACATTCCTGGTCTTATTAAATACGTTTGCAAATGATCCAATCCAAAAGCACTTCAATATTGACTAAATAATAGTAACATTAGCTTGAATATCGACCCTTTCTGCTATACCATTTTGTTTCATCTATTAAACTGCAATCATATGCATAAGTCAAATTAGTTAACAGAATTTTACATGAAAGCGTATATCAGCCTACAAAAAAAGGCTAGTTCTTTAATAAATAAACTGTGCAGACTTTGGGTTCTCCTTGAAAACACTCTTTTACTTTCTCTACAATTTGTAGGCTTGATATATATCCTCTAGAATGGTATGAAAGACAGATTGCGTCAGAAGTAGCGTAAGCAGAAAAAAGAAAATAAGAAAAGAACAGAAGAAAATGCATTGAATAAAGTAACAGGATAATATGAAAGAAAAGAGAATTCTGCGGAAAGAAATGAGTGTGACATTAGCATTGCTTAGTCCACTTCGATTGCCGTCGTTAAAAGGGAATGCTAAACGATTTTTAGCATATGAACAGATTATGAGTAAGAGGAAACAATGTACTTGATAGCGTGCTACCAGTGTAGAAGAAAGTAGAAAAAAAAGAGATACGTAGTAGATGAGAAATTGTTAGTGCTGTCACCTGTAACTAAATTAAAAAAGAAACCAACTTCTATCAATATAAATTAATGTAGTAGTAAAAAGTGGGTATCGTTTTTACGAGAAATTTTAACAGTAATGATTGGACGAGTTCAAAACCAAAATCAAGTGATGAAAAAAAGGGGAGTTTTTTAATTCACGGCAATTTAAGAAAAAGAAGATAAAAATTAAAAATTAATAAAAATAATTGGATCTGAAAATTTAATAGACAAAGTTTAGTTTCGGGTCACCGATGTTATCATACTAAAATAAATCCTTGATATAAAATTCAATTCATCAATAAACATTCATTGGGTGAAGTTTTCTCTTAATTGTAAATGAGTAGAAATATGTTCTAAACATTCTTATCACTCCTTAACCTAGATACCATCTTAAGTTCAATTGAGTAATAACTTTAAGAGCTAAGAACCAACGAACAAGATAACACATGTACGACATACATTCAATCAAGATGAGCTCCTTCTTAGAATTTCCTACTCTAACGTAAAGAAAGTAATCCTAATTGTCACTTGTGATTAACAAAATTGAACATCATATTTTATTAATCTAACTATTAAACGAATCAATTCCTAGTTGCACACCTAGAAATCAATCAATTCAATTGTATAAAGAAATTCAGAAGGCACTCAATATTTATCAACAAACACACTTTATTGAAACATCTCACACATAATAGAGGATAAGATGGTTTCCCTCAACCAAAAAAAAGAATTTAGCTATTCATAATGAAAGTAAAAAATGAAGAAATAGTAAAACATAAAGTCTCCATCCCTGGTCTTTCTTTAACAAATTTGAAAATACTTAGAAAAATACTACAAAAATTGAAATCTAACTATGTCTATCAAAAAACTAGAAGAAGAAAAATGCAGCAAAAACTACTCCTAAGATCACAACAACAAAATAAAAAAGTTTTAGACGCTTATGCCTAGACACATCTAATAAGTGTCTAAAATAATATAAAATTTGGTAGAATTTTTAGACATTTAGTTAAGAGTAAAAGTTGTCTAAAAAATATGCTAAAAAAGTGTCCAAAACTTAGATTTGTCATTATCAATAATATAATAAATTAATTTAAATTTAAATTTTGATTTACTTTGTCATAATAATAATTAATAATACAAATTCCGTTTATTTCAATACATAATTTACGTCATGAACAATTAGCAATCAACAATCAGAATTTATATATGCAAATGATATGATAAATTTCGTGTGGCCAGGCTTCACTAATTGACTAGAGAAAATAGACACGTGGATTTAATTTATTTTTTAAAGAATCGTGGCAAGTTTCAAATAAATGGTTGAATCCTTGCTCAGTAGTTTTGAACGTTATGCAATTATTTAAGGAGAAGATTTCTAGGACACGTCATCGCTTCTTACCCATCTTCTGAAAACGTCGTCACTTGAGCTAGAAAAATAATATTGCCGCCCTCCTCTGTTAACTTTTCCTCACTAACATTCCATTTTTCGCAGCTTTTCATTACTCCTCTGTTGACAAAGGAAAAGAAGACGTGTTGGCTTCCGAAATATTTTGTCGAATTAAGCATGATAGTTATGGAATAAGCATGGAAGTTAAATTTTTGCCTTAGCATGAATTAAAAGGTCATGATAGAAGTATTATGGGATTTAATTATTTATTTCAATGTTGATTTTATTTCATTAGTTAGTGAAATTAATGTCTTAAGAAGGAATAAGGGCA
>JANZXR010000008.1:8576204-8587601 GCA_027575705.1 Erythroxylum echinodendron | reverse complement strand
ATATTAAGGATATTTATAAATTTTTTAATATTATTTTAAATTTTATTCATCCCATTTATTATCATAATATTATGAATGATGTTGTATGTTAAGGATATTTATAAGTTTTTTAATTTTTCTTGGAAAATAAAAATAAATTTGAAAATATATTAAAAATAAAAGAAAAATCCGTTCCTAAATCAGTTCCGAACAAAAAGAATTCTGTCCCTAAATCCGTCCCAAAATGGGCTGAAACAAACCACATGTCCGTCCCTAAATCCGTCCCAAAATGGGCTGAAACAAAATACATGTCCGTCTCTAATTCTGCCCCTAATTCTGCCTCTAACTCCGTCCCATATTCCATTTCAAATGGTCCGATAGTGTGGTCCCTAAATCCGTCCTAAAATAAATTATGCACAACGGAATTTTCCTTCTCAAAATTCGTTGGTAACTCCATTCAATGCCAATATTGGGACGAAAATGTTCGTCCCAAAACAAATACAATAATTCGATTGGTACCGATATTGCGAACGGTGTTTGGGACAGATTTTTCGGTTCCTGTGTTTTAGGGACGGATTATATTCCGTCCCTAAGATTTGTGATCATCCAAATACCGACGGAAAAATTTCGGTTCGAAAATCCATCCCTGATTCTATTTGGAACCTAAATTAGGACGGATTTGGCACTTTTTTTCGGTTCCTAAATCCTATTTTTCTTATAGTGCAATGATGATGAAGGAGGCAGCCACCAGCCTAGAGATGAGGGACCTGATGGAAGAAATTACGTTACAATTGTCAATAATATATAAGTGAAAATACATGAAACACTATTATTTATAATTAAGTTATAGGTTTCAATTTTCAAAACGGTATAAAATTATTTGTTTTTATATTAGGTTCGTTCCATATGGACCGTGCTCAAGAAACATGAAATCATAATTTAAGGAGAAGATTGATATTGAGGGTTATATATAGAAGAATATCTCTCAGGCGATAAATGAATTTTACTATCAGGAGTTTGAGGTACAACAAAAAATATTATTTTCTGTTTTAATTAACAATTTTATGCATTAATTAGATAAATATTATTGCATCATAAGTATTAATTGAATGTTTTTCCTTTTGTTTCAGAAAGAATTTGTTTTATTCTCAATTTGACGCGATCATTTATAGAATATAGGAGAAACGAGCATGTACACGTTATCGCGACTTTGTTGCTGTGATACATAGGGCAGGTGTACGATCGCCTTACATTTCTAAACAAATATAGAGTCGTTGGCAGCAGTATTGGAGATCACTTGAGGTAATGTCCATTTCAAAGTGTAATTTGATCAATAGACGTGTGGGACAAGGGGGAGATAGTCTTCCCGTACGTACGAGGGGATTTATTACCTACCAAGGGTATGCAGAGAGACTTGTAGGTATCTATACTTTAAATTTATATTCTCATTTCTTTACTTTGCTGTATTTCTATTAAATTTTATGTGTAAATTTTAGAATGAAAATATGTGTTTCTTGTTGAGAATGATAATGTGATAAATGTCTAGCGTCATATATGGCTGTGTTTTTTATTTTTTTCTTTGCTCAATAGGAGGTAGATATCATAAAAATAGAGGAAACTCGGCCGAAAGTTTATAAATTCAAATTCACTTATAACATTTTATTTTTATGCAGGAAAAGGTTATGGGTATGAGGCCTACACCTCGTCAGTTCTTTTTTCATACTCATACTAAGAAGTATGATGGTGTGACATTCGTCAACAACCGTTGCAGAGAACTCAATGTATGTGAAATTTATGGTTTAATATTAATGCTTAATAATTATCACTTACTAACATAAACATTGCCTTTTGATAGGACCAAATACAAGAAAACATTCAACGACAGTATCAGCAGTCTGAAGATGTTGATGAGACTCAAACCTATCTTCATGTAGTGGGTGGTAGGGACCATTGGGGAAGGATATTAGTCTTAGGTTCATTTGTGAATACATGTTATTCACAATCCTCCACGTATAGTACAACAGCATCTAGTAAACGGTCCACAACCACTGAAGTCCAAGAACTTCGGAGCACAGTGTAGATATTGGCAACTCAGTTGCAACAGTCGATGGAACAGTTGCAGCAGTTAATGCAGTACATAACTCAGCTCCGTAATAAGGTGGAAGAGTTGAAAGGTAGGGTTGGCACCTCATCGCACTAATCATAGGATCCATCGTCTCCAAATTAATAGTGTACTTTTGGTCATTTTATTAGAATTACGAAAACTTATTATGTACAATTTAATATTTTTATTATCAATTAAGATATTTTCAACTTTATATCTTCAATCAAATTAATGTTTAAAAAATTAAATCTATACTATTACATTAATAGCTGTTTAAATTATGCATCAATTACAACATCATGAAATAAAATTTATTGACCTTACTGAAAGTACATTATTAAAAAAAATTTATGATTTATTTACTGTCAAAAACTGATCTGTCGGTAAAATTAGAACATTGCCGATGGCAAAAAACTGGCAGTTGGTAATGACAAAAAAATAACAAATTCTGTCACAAAAGTTGGGACAATTACCGATAGAAAAAGAACATCCGTCGGTAATGTTTGAATAAACTTAGCAATGGAAAATCGTAAACCATCAATTATCACAGATGGAATAACCAACCACATGCCGTCGTTAATCAAAGACGGAATAAAAAATCATGTGCCGTCAGTAATCACAGACGGAATAACCAATCGTAGGCCATCGGTCTGTTTGTAAACTCACCGATGGAAAGAAAACATAACCGTCGGTAATGTTTTAACAACTTACCGACGGAAAACATTAAACCGTCTGTAAATTTACCTATAGAAGGCCATTCTCCATTCATAAATATACCGATGGTCAATTGCACAATAATCTGTTACTAAATCTACCAACGGAACATTATTTTCCATTGATAAATTTACCAACTATAAATTAGTTATCCATCGGTAAATTTACCAATGAAACATGATCTTTCGTCAGTAATTATTAGCTAAGGTCATTTCTACGATGCCTTTGTCTGTCAGTAATTTCCGTCGCTAATCTTACTTACTGACAGAATGTTAATGTTTTCCGTTGGTAATGTCTACCGCAAAACGAAGTTTTTCTTATAGTGTCTTTTTTAATTTGAAGTTAATCAAAAGTTCGAGCTTTAAGCATTTTGAACTTTTTAAAATTTCTTTTGATTTTATTCAAATTTCAAACTAAATTTGTCAAATTAAAATTGTTTGAGTCAAATATCTCAAATTTAAATTTAGTCCCAAATTCATTCAATTCAAAATTTAATAATTTAAGATTAAATTTAAGCTAAAATATCAAAATAGGCGAATTCACTTTGATTTATTTTGAAAAGTCAACTTAAACTTGGTGTAATCCCTATAGCTTAGGTTTTCTTCGACATCATAAACTTAAAATCATGATATGACATGTTTTGAATATGGTCATAAAGTGACGATTTAGCTAATGTAAAAGTTGTTAGCTCAAGGCTTTTAAATTAATGATTTTGACGATAGCATTCAATAATATTTCAAATTTAGCTATGTTTCAAAATTTAAATTTATTTGGACTATTTCAGAAAAGATAACGATATATTTAAAGAGGTTATAAAATTTAGTTATCTATTTGAAATAAAAGGATAAATATTTAACAATTCCTTTTTTACAGGAACCAATGTAACAAACTTATCCAAACAATCAGAAAAACTTCCACAAAATTTGGAATAGAAAACTTACTATCTTTTTTACACAGTCGAAGGATCTTTCTGTTCACCTAATTCGATAGTCAACTTTAAGACACGGTCAAAAAAGATTATCCAAACAACCAAGTATTTGAAGATTCTGTTAAAGATAGTTATGAAGATGTTTTAATATACTCAAACTCAATTCAGTCAGTTAGTCTATGATAAAATTGAAGCAACGACTAGTTAAAGGGAATTCTTATTTAAGGGAGAGCTACTACATTCAAATAGACACCAGATTTTAGAAATACATCAATAGCATCAATACTTACTCTCTAAAAGTTACACTTCATACCCTTTGTGCTTTAGAAAGTGAAAAAATCTATCAAGAGAGAAATCAATATTCATCAATGCTCATATTGAGCAAATCCTATTTTCAATTGTTGAGAGCTTGAAGAGACTTGTTAAATACTATTAGTGTAAAAGGTTGAAGAACCTTGAAAAAGATGTACTTGTAAGCTTATAGAGACTCGTAAAATTACTACTGAGAGAATTTTTAGTGAAACACTCAAAGTTAGATACTTGAGAACCAAAAGTAGGCTTGGTTATAAGCTAAACTAGTATAAATTATCTGTGTCATTCTTTCTTTTTCCTTAACTTTTAAATTTTTTTGTTATAGTTATTGTTTTTTTAAATTTGCAATAGGCTCTTTTTATTTTAAAGTTTAACAGTCTCTTATCATTTGTTTGAATTGATAGTAACTTGTAAAAATTTTCAAGTCACACATAATTCGCCCCCTACATGTGTTTGCTTTTTCAATTGGTATCAGAGAGAGATTTCACATTTATCATGTTTTGCAGCATGTGATAGATCATGGCAAACAAATTAAGAAGTCTTAAAGGACAATTTGTCACAAAGACCCCTTATTTTAATGGAAACAACTATTCCCATTGGAAGGAAAGAATGATAATTTATCTCCAATTTGTAGATGTTGAAGTATGCCAATCTATCAAATTGGGAGTTACATCTTATGCTACTAATGACATAGAATTATGAGCTAATGTTGATAGAAGAAATGTGCAGTTGAATGCTAAAGAAAGACATCATTTGATTTGTGAACTCTCTCTAGAATAATATGAAAAGATATCCTACTGTTCTATAGCAAAGGAAATGTGGGACAAACTTCAGATTACCTTTGGAGGAACAAATGAGGTAAAGAAACATAAGATAATTCTTTTAGTGAGTCAATATGAAACTACTAGCACAAATAGGGAGAGACCATAGAAGAATTCTTTGGAAGATTCAACAACATCTTCACAGCCTTAAAGAACTTGGGAAAGATATATCATAATGATGAGCTCGTAACAAAGATTCTAAAATTACTACCAAAGGAATGGAGACTTAAAGTGATAGCTCTATAATCTGCAAAGGATCTAAACAATATTTCACTTGATTGGCTAAGAGGAAACTTGATGATCAATGAGACAGAGCTTAGACGAGATGAAGGATCATCTTACATAAGAGGAATGACTTTGAAAGCTGCTGATGAATTAACTCCATTAATTGGTGATGAAAGAAACACTGAATTGCAAATAGATGGAGATGATGAATTCAAATTTATGGTCAGAAAGTATGCATGTTTTTACAAAAATAAGCTGATAAAGAAAAGAGAAGGAAATGAGAAAATTGGAAATAGTAGATTCATATCAAAAGGCAGCGGCAGCAACAGTAACAATACACAAAATAATAAAATTATATGTTATCACTGTAAGAAGCCTAGATACACCAGATTAGAATGTTCCATTCTTATTTAAAAGGACAAAACTGAAAATAGAAGACCCAAAAAGCAAGCTATGACTGCAACTTGATCTGATGATGATTTTGAAAACTTTGATGAAGAAGAGTCTGAAGAAATGAGCAACTTTTGTCTTACAGTTAATTCAGGAGAAGATGAGGTATATTTGACTCTAATATTGAATTTGATGAATTACGAGATGCATATCATGAACTATATGCTCAGTATAAGAAATTAACTGTGCAATATTTCAAAGAGGTGGAGAAGTCTAAGAACAATGATGCATTTTTGAAAAATAAAATAAAATCATTAGAATTGGTGAATAAGAATTTGTTGTCTAAGAATATGTCTTTTGCTAAAATTTAAAGAATTTTTGGAAGTAAAAGCGACTCAGGTAGAAAACGCATTACTTGAGAATGATTTTGAAATAATAAAACAATTAGAAGAAAAGGTTGCTAAACTAGAACTTGAAAAAGAGAAATTTGCTAAAAAAAGTCATATCTCCAGAAAAGGATCTTAATTCATTACTTCGTATTGTTAAAGGTGTCTTTGATAAGGCAGGAATAGGATATGATGAAGATAATAATATAAAGTTGTGCAAGAATTTCTTTCTTAGAAATAATAATAGCCATAATAAAAAAGGCAATAACTTGTTGCATGAAAAAAATGACAATGACTCTCATTCATTTGTTTTGTGCTTTTACTGTGGCAAACATGGACGTATTAGTCATTCTTGTAACATTTTTAGAATGAAGAAGTTTCCTGAGATATATGTTTGGAGACCAAAAGATCATACCGCTAACCTAAAAGACCTAAAAAAGTTTGGGTACCTAAATTGAGATAATACATTCTACAGATGTGCTTCAGAATAGTGAGAAAAGAAAATAAATGGATAGTGGACAGTGGTTGTTCAAGACACATGAGAGGTGAAATATCCCACTTCAACTATACTAAAAGTAAAGATGGAGTTATTATTGACTTTGTAGATAAAAACAAAGCAAAGGTCATTAGAATTGGTAAAATCAGTGCCTCGGACTCTACTTCTATTAATAATGTTCTCTATATTGATGGTTTGAGACATAAACTATTGAGTGTAAGCCAGTTATGTGATAAGGGATATAGAGTCACATTTTATGCATCTCATTACAACATAACTGATAGTAATAATGATAACATTGTGATTGTTGGTCTTATAATTCAAAAAATAAATTGTGCTCAACTGGAAGACACGTCTTCTCAAAAAGTTAAGTGTTTCGTGTCTCTAGAAAAGGACTCATTAATCTAGCATAAAAGATTTAGACATGCTAGCATTATAATTTTATCAAAACTATCCAAGAGTGAGTTAGTAAGAGGATTACCAAATTTAAACTTTGAGAATAATCAGGTTTATGAAGTATGCTTGAAAGGAAAAAAATTTAGAAGTAGCTTTCCGCCCAAGAATGTTGTAACTACTAACTAACCACTTGAGCGTATACATATGGATTTATTTGGTCTTAATAGAACTCAAACTTTTGGTGGTAAACATTATGTTTTTGTTATAATAGAGATTATTCTAGATTTATTTCCTAACAAATAAGAATGACGCTTTTGAAGTCTTTGAGAAGTTTACAGAAAAATTCTAATTGAAAAAAGGTACTGCATTACTTTAATTTGAAGTGCTCATGAAGGTGAATTTGATAACAGAAAATATAAAGATTTCTATGATGATAATGTCATATCTCATAATTTCTTATGTCCAAGGACTACTCAGCAGAATGAAGTTGTTGAGAGAAAGAACAGGGAAAGTGACCTACCTGATGGATATTAGGCAGAAGCTATGTCTACTATCTGTTACATTCTAAAAAGGTGTCTTATAAGACCTATTCTTAAACAGACCCCCTATGAGCTGTGGAAATGAAGAAAGCTGAATATTACCTACTTTCAAGCTTTTGGCTGCATGTGTTTTGTGTTGAATAATGGAAAGGACAATCTTGGAAATTTGGATGCAAGATTTGATGAAGCTATATTTATGAGATATAACACTATTAGCAAAGGATTTAAAGTTTACAACAAAATAACTAAGAGGATAGAAGAATCAATGTATGTAGTATTTGATGAAGCGCTATCCTCAACATCAACTACTGATTTAGATGATGAAGAGCATCCTTTGATCCCTAAAGATACGTCACAAATTCAAACTGCACCTCAGATTCATAAGATCAAGAAGGTACTTCTAAAGTTAGGACAGAGAAGGCTTCTTCTCCATGTACATCTCAATAGGCTCCTATATTGCAAAGGACAATAGATACTTATAGTAAAAGGACACCAAGAGAATGGAGAGGTTATGATACACTTCAATATATTATAAGAGACCCTTCAAAAGGGCTGATAATAAGAGCATCCTTCAAAAACATATATGATGCCTTTGTTTTATAACTTGAACCAGAAACTGTTGAAGAGGCACTTGCCGATGAAAATTGGACTTTAACTATGAAAGATGAACTAAACCAGTTTGACAGGAACCAAGTTTGGAATCTGGTACCTGATCCACAAAATAATTCATTCATTAGAACTCGTTGGGTATTTATAAATAAACTTGACAAAAATGGTAAGGTGATAAGAAACAAAAGCTAGACTTGTAGCTCAAGGCTATAACCAATAAGAAGGTATTGATTTTGATAAGACTTATGCTTCTGTTGCTAGATTAGAGTCTATCAGAATTTTACTTCCTTTTTCATATTATAGAAATTTCAAATCATTTCAAATGGACGTCAAAAGTTCTTGTTTAGATGGATATACTAATGAAGAAGTGTTTGTTAAGCGACCTTTAGGTTTTGAGAACGTAGACCATCCAATTATGTGATGAAATTAAGAAAAGCTTTGTATGGTCTAAAGCAGGCTCCTCGAGTGTGGTATGACAGGTTATATAACTTTCTGCTTGAAAATAACTTTAAAAGAGGAAAAGTATATAAAACCTTATTTATTAAGAAAAAGAAAAATGACTTGCTTATAGTTCAAATATATGTTGATGACATAATATTTAGTGCTACTAATCCATCTTTTTATGAAGAGTTCTCAACTTTAATGTAGAGTAGCTTGAAATGAGTATGATGGGTGAACTATCCTTCTTCTTTAGGTTGCAAATCAAGCAAATAGAAAAAGGAATCTTCATTAGTTAAGACATAAAAAGGAACTTATCAGGAAATTTTAATTTGAATATGCCAAACTAATGGGAACTCTAATGTATACTAGAACTAAGCTTGATAAGGATGAAGTAAGCACGGTCACTGATGAAACAAAATACAGAGGAATGATTAGTTCACTTCCATATATAATAAGTTCAAGACAAGATATTATGCTAGTGTGTGCCTTTGTGCATGCTTTCAGTCAGATCCTAAAGAAAGTCACGTTCAAGAAGTCAAGAGGATTTTTCGTTATCTTATTGGCAGCATGGACTTTGGACTATGGTACCCAAAAACATATTCATATAACATGGTTGGTTATTTTGATGCAAATTATGTAAGTGATGAGGTTGATAGGAAAAGCACAAGTGACTATTGTCAATTCCTTGGTGGATGTTTAGTATCTTAGTCCTGCAAGAAACAAAATTGCACATCACTTTTCACAACTGAAGTAGAATATATAGTAGATGCTAGCTATTGTGCTTAGATTTTGTGGATAAAACATCAACTTTAGGATTTCTCTTTAAACTTTAGTCATATTCTAATATTGTGTGATAGCACAAATGCAATTATTTTATCTAAAAATCCAGTGCATCATTCTAGGACTAAGCATATAAAAGTTAAGCATCATTTTGCCAGAGATCATGTTTTAGAAGGAACTATATGTTAATCTTGAAAATTAAGTAGATGAAATCTTTACTAAGCCAATTTCAGAAGATAGATTTTGTTTATTAAGAAAAGAGCTTGATATGTGCAGATTATCAAACATCTAACTCTGTTTAAAGATTTTATACTACTTCCTTTTACAGATATTAATAGGCTCCTTCTAATGCGTTACTTAAAAGGCTCCTATTAGTTCAAAAGAGAAGAGAATATGTGTTTTGGAAGCTACAGTTACTAAATGATGTTGTTTCAGATTTTAAAAATACAGGCATAATATTATCAAAATTTTGTACGCTAACAAGTGTTATGGAAACAATACAACTTTAGGAATGTGTGGGCTCTTTTGTCTTCATATGAAACCCACTCTTAGAAACTGTTCAGCATACCTTGAAACGGTTCCTTCCTACATCTTATCTTCATCGTCCCTTGAATCTCTTTCTATCTCACTACAATCGAACTTTTCCTTTATCAAATCTTTAAGAAATTACTAGCATCCTTTTTTGAAATGGCACCATCAAAATTGAAAGGTCAAAAGAAACTATGGAAACCCACTTCTAGCCATGGTGAAACCCTACGCTATGAATAAGAATCTGAAGCTTTTGTTTATGAACCTTCTAGGTCACCTAAACCAAAAACACCAAAAATCTATTATGAACTTATTACTGTCTCTTTTGTAAAAATGCCCCAATTTTAAAAAATCCACACAGAAGACACCCTTACATACATATAGGAGAGAGAGGAAGAATATTCCTTCGTCATCGCCACTAGAGGAATAAGCTTCCGATTCATCCATTGACCATCATGAATCAAAGACTAGATAGCGATATGAATCTTTAAATAAGTCTGATAAAGAAAGCCTTGCCTTTTGTTAAGTCAAGAGGACTTTACGATAATTAATTTTGATGACAATCAAATAACAATGTTAGAAACAAATGAAAGTTTTTGACAAGTGTGTTAAGTGTGCAGACAAAGTATATAACACAGATGCAAAAGGAAACATGGACGCAAGCATAGACGCAAAGTCAGTATAGACACAAAGTCAAAATACAGACGTAAATACAACAAAGACACAGACGCAGATGCGAAGTTAAAGTATAGAACAAAGACGCGAAGTTAAAACAAAGACGTAGACGTGAAGGTAAAATCAAAACACAAACACAGACGTAGACGCGAAATCAAAATATAGACGCAGACGTAAAGATAATGCAGACGCAGACGCAAATATAGACACAGACGTAGACGCAGACGCAAAGTCAACATATACGCAAAAGCAACACAGATGTAAAGAAAACATAAACGATACCATAAAGATACATTAGCATGTCGCAATAGTTATTTAGTTAGAGTTAGTTACAGAACTCAACTAAATGATGGTTATCGCAGTTATCAAGAATCAAGAAGCAGTTATCAAAGATTAAGAAGCAGTTAGAGACGAAAGCTATAAATACTAGTCATAATCGAAGATGTTAAAACCTTAGAGAAATCTTAGAAGGTTAGAAAAAGTTAGAGAAATTCCATAGTGCGATACAAAGAGAGTTAATCCTACTGTAACAAAAGCTCACAATCTTTTTCTAGTGAGAGAAAGAAAAGGCTGATAGCTTGGAGAGGCTAAGATAGCTGAAAGAATACTTTGTAAGAGACCTGAAGAGGCTCTGGAAGGGAAGAAAGAATACTTGTAATCATTTGAAGTATAATGAAACACTCAGATGAACTCTGAGGATTGGGCGTAGCCCACAGTTTGGGGTAAACCAGTATAAAAATTGCAGTGTCTATTCTCTATTCTTTACTTCAATTTATTTTGTTGTTAAACAACTATACAGAAGTTATTTGTGATTTAACTACGTAATAATATTTGTATCAACTTTGTGATATCCTTTCAACAAGAAAGAGAAGTTCTTAACCAGATTTTATATTCACAAAAAGGATACACCATTCAACCCCTCTTCTTGTGTATCAAGTTTCTTGTACGTAAAGTCTATACTAATATGTGATTTACTTCAATTGGTATCAGAGCTCGATTTCCTAGAACCACCTTTACAAAGTGAGGACAAAGATCCATGGCAGAATCACACGTGTTTATAGCTGAAGGTGCCTC
>JANZXR010000008.1:8561076-8576104 GCA_027575705.1 Erythroxylum echinodendron | reverse complement strand
GCCAAAAATGCCCTCAATTCATTCTTATGCATTTATTCCATAAACTATTATGCTTAATTTAACGAAAAAAAATTTCGGGGGACAAGACTAAGTGTGGGGAGTTGACAAACTCATTTATTCATATATTTTCCATATCATTTGGATGGGTTTTTTTCAACTATAATTGGTCTTTACGACATTACTTGATTATTATTTGAATTATTTTACATTACATTTAATTTGTGTTTATAGAGGCAAAAATTGTCATATTTTAGTTTAACTGTGATTAATTAATTTTTGGACAATTGATGCTACATTATTTGTAATTTTTATTGTAGGGTACTCAAAAGATTAAAAAAGTGGCAGTCCAAAGAATTAAACAAGAGCTGGAAAGATGGGGCAAAATAACATGTAAGAGACCAAATCGTCAGCTAGAAAAGAGAAGCCAAAAATGTTAGGTGAGGCAGGGAAGCAAAATGCAAGCAGCAGTAGAGCAAAACGATGTGTAGAGATGGGAGTCTAACCAAGTAAGCCAAAGGACCAGCCAAAATGACAACGTAGGAGGAATACACGCACAGTAAAAAAAAAAGATAAAACGTAGATAGTAGAAGAGGAACAAAATGTCAGTGTTGGCAGTTAGATAATGAGCAAAACGTAGGCGTTCGAGAGAAAACAAAAATGATGGCATGAAGAAACCAAACCACATACAGAAAACAATGTAGCAATTGGAGAAGAGAGAAAAACACAACCCATGCAACGCAGAAGTGGGGAAGAGCACAGCCACACCATAGGTTGCACTGCAGTGGGAAGAAAACGATGCAGAACAACAATGTGGAAGAGGCATGGGAGGTTCGTGCATGGTCCAGAAAATGGAGACAACAGCATGGGACATTAAAGAAGAGACCAGAACAACAACATGGAAGAAGCATTGGAGGCGTGCATGGTTTAGGAAAAATAAGAAGAAAACGTCATACGTGGATATAGGAAGAAGAGAGCAAAAACAGGGAGACAAATAAAAGACCAAAACAGCACAACAGTATGGGAGCAAGATGGAAAAAAACACAACGTAAAACATGAGGAAAAGAGGGTGCACTGGTTTTAAATAAAAAGAAGCATGAAGAACCAAAAAATAGACAACACGTTGATAGCCAAGGCAGGCTAAACATAGAGATAACATGTAGGAAAGGCTACTGGGAGGCTCTCTCTATGTAGTCTAGAGGTGTTTTTTGGAGATAAGGAGGGTGCGGAAGCAGGTTTTATTGTTTAGGAGGCATTGTTTTGAGAGGAGAAGCAGCGCGGGAGAGAGTGTTGTGTATGTTGTTTGGAGAAGAGAAGTGTGCGTGAGTGGTCTGGAAAAATAAGAAGACAAGTGTGCGCTGTTTCGAGGAGGCGCTGGTTCTGTAAAAAAAGGAGAGAACACGAAAGAGAAAAGGGAGGGTTTTTAACTCAGTAATCTCTACGGAGACTTCGTTTTTCTCCTATCTCCTGGAAATCCCAACTATCTTTCTCATCTTTCGTGGCTGATCATTGGAGCTCACCATTGGTAGTATTTTTGATGGTTTTTCATGGCTAGTTTGCCTTGATCTTCCGATTCAATAGCAATGGCAGGAGCTTGAGTTTTCATAGGGGAGTTTAGTGCTACACTAATCTTCTTCCCATTTAATTATTTAGTGATTCCTAGGTTTTAGGATAACTATTTAATTATTTGGAGTTACGAATTGATTATATCGTGTATTGGAAGATTTTTTGTGGCTGGGTTATTGTTTAGTGACTGATATTGTGTTGAATATGACTTAATTTCGTTACTTTGCTTTGTGTCAAGACATTGTATTGAGATTTTGTTGAATATTTGGTGATTATTCAAGGTGGATTGAATTATTGAATTGCTATACCGGTTGCTAGTTTTAATTTAATTTTATTAATTATTGAGTAATAGTTGAGCATTAAAATCTAGTATCCTTAGTTCTATTTTACTATTCTGGTGGCAGTTAGTAGATTGGAACTTTGGAAAATATTTTGTGACAATTAGAGGTGGTTCGATTGTTAGATTAAAGGCTTGATTATATAGAAATTGAATTTACATTGATTATATATTTCGGTTGGCAATACAAAAGGGCTATTGTTAAGAGTTAAAATCTTTAGAATCAAATTGAAAATTTTATAACTCTTAATTTAAAAATTATGATGCCATAAATAACATATATATAATTTTGTATTCTCTCACATGATTTTTATCAAATTAAATATTGGTTTTATAATAAAATGAAACTGTTGATGATGTACGTTTTGTAATTATGCATCAATAATTTTTATCAAATTGTTGATGTATGTTTTGTGATTGTGGGAAATTGAAACTTGTTGGAAAATGGAAATTATTGATATATGTTTTGTGATTGTGTGAAATTAGAAATTGATAAAAATGGAAATTGTTGATGATTGTTTTGTATTTGTGTGAAATTGGAAATTGTTGGAAATTGATAAAAATGGAAATTGTTGATGTATGTTTAGTGATTGTGGGAAATTGGAACTTGTTGGAAATGAAAATTGTTGATGTGTGTTTTGTGATTGTTGGAAAGTGGAAATATTAGAAATTGATAAAAATGGAAATTATTGATGTATGTTTTGTGATTGTGCGAAATTGGAAATTGATAAAAATGAAAACTGCTGATGTATGTTTTGTGATTGTTGGAAATTAGAAATTGTTAGAAATTGATAAAAATGGAAATTGTTGATGTATGTTTTGTGATTGTGCGAAATTGGAAATTGATAAAAATGGAAATTGTTGATGTATGTTTTATGATTGTTAGAAATTGGAAATTGTTAGAAATTAATAAAAATGGAAATTGTTGATATATGTTTTGTGATTGTATGAAATTGAAAATTATTGGAAATTGATAAAAATGGAAATTATTGATGTATGTTTTGTGATTGTTGGAAATTAGAACTTATTGGAAATGAAATTTGTTGATGTATTTTTTGTTATAGTTGTAATTGGAATTTGTTAGAAATTGATAAAAATGTAAATTGTTGATGTATGTTTTGTGATTGTGGGAAATTGGAACTTGTTGGAAATGGAAATTGTTGATGTATGTTTTGTGATTGTTGGAAATTGGAAATTATTAGAAATTGATAAAAATGGAAATTATTGATGTATGTTTTGTGATTGTTGGATGTTGGAACTTATTGGAAATGAAATTTGTTGATGTATGTTTTGTTATAGTTGTAATTGGAATTTGTTAGAAATTGATAAAAATGTAAATTGTTGATGTATGTTTTGTGATTGTGGGAAATTGGAACTTGTTGGAAATGGAAATTATTGATGTATGTTTTGTGATTGTTAGAAATTGGAAATTATTAGAAATTGATAAAAATGGAAATTATTGATGTATGTTTTGTGATTGTTGGAAATTGGAGCTTATTGGAAATGAAATTTGTTAATGTATGTTTTGTTATAGTTGCAATTGGAATTTGTTAGAAATTGATAAAAATGTGAAATGTTTATGTATGTTTTGTGATTGTGGGAAATTGGAACTTATTGGAAATGAAAATTGTTGATGTATGTTTTGTGATTATTGGAAATTGGAAATTATTAGAAATTGATAAAAATGGAAATTATTGATGTATGTTTTGTGATTGTGTGAAATTGGAAATTGATAAAAATGGAAATTGTTGATGTATGTTTTGTGATTGTTGGAAATTGGAAATTGTTAGAAATTAATAAAAATGAAAATTGTTGATGTAAGTTTGGTAATTGTATGAAATTGGAAATTGTTGGAAATTGATAAAAATGGAAATTGTTGATGTATGGTTGGACAATGGGAGAAAAGAGCCTATTATAAATTTTTTAGTTTATTCTTCAAATGGCTTTAGGTTTTTGAAATCTATTGATGCATCTGGCCTTATTAGAAATGCTGAGACTTTGTTTGGCATATTTGATGAAGTTGTGAATGAAGTAGGGCTGGAAAATATTGTTCAGTTTATTACTGACAATGAGTCCGCTTATAAAGCAGCAGGGACAAGGTTGCAGAATACCTATAATTCATTTTTTTGGACTCTTATATTACATATTGCATTGACTTAGTGCTAGAAAATATAGGAGATCCTAGGTATTTTCTTATTATTGATGAGACTACGCAGAAGGCTAAAAAGGTGACAAAATTCATTTATAATCGTGTATAGGTTTTGAATTTGATGAGAAGGGAATTTACCAATAGTAGGAATTTGTGTCGCCCTGTTGTGACGAGATTTGCAAAAAATTTCTTATCACTTCATTCTTTTGTTTCGTTGAAGAAGGAGTTAAGGCAAATATTTACAAGTGACAAGTGGGTTGCATCTCAGCATGCTAGGTTTAATGCTGGAGTAGAAGTTTGTAGTATTATATTGGAAGATAGAGAATTTTAGTCGCAATATCAATTTGTTATCCGAGTTTGTGAGCCTTTGGTCAGAGTGCTTCGGTTGGCTGATAGTGATGAAAAGTCAACAATGGGTTATATTTTTGATGCTATTGAAAGATCGACGAAAGCAATCAATACCAATCTGAAAAATAGGCCTTCTTTATACACACCATATCTCTCAATCATTAATGAGAGAAGGGGAAAGAAAACTTTATTCTCCATTGTTTACAGCTGGGGCATTTTTAAATCCTATTGTCTATTTTGGACTGGATCTTACAAAGCAAGCTGAAGTTAATAGACGAATGCTTTTCACAATTACAAAAATTGTTCCTCATGATGCCATGCAAGATATTTTAAGCTCGCAAATGGAGCTTTACAAGTTGTCTTATGGAGATTTTGGAATGCCAATTGCTATTCAACAAAGAGGAAAACTTTCTCCAGGTATTACTTATTTCCTATTTCTTATTTGTTGAAAATTAATTATCACTTTATTTTGCTTATAACACTACTTTTGTTATCTTATAAGTTGCAGTTTCTTGGTGGGATCAATTCGAAAATAATATTCCAGAATTGAAAAAGTTTACGATTTGAATTTTAAGTCAGTGTGTGAGTGCAACTAGGTGTGAACGAAACTGGAGCACATTTAAATTTATCGACTCAAAGAAAAGGAATAGATTAAAGCATAAGAGGTTGAATGACTTGGTTTATGTTCGTTACAATTTAAAGCTTCGAGAAAGGTATGTTATTATCATTATTATCATTATTAATTTTGATATAATTTCTTATAATTTGCTAATAATTAAAGTTAATTGTTTACTAGGATTCTTAATAGCACAAGTAGTTCAAATGATCCAATTGCCATTGATAATATTGGTGTTTTGCCAGATTGGGTTTATGAAGAACCCAATTTGGTTTATGTGAATGATTTGGATTTGGAAGATAATCTTAGATGGGAAAGCATTGACATGTCATTTGCTGCATTAAATTTTAATGATAATGATGATGAAGCTCCTCTCAATGATGAGAATTTTGTACCAAACGATCACTAGGGTCAGTGCAGTTCTAGCGGGTATTCTCCGATTGACGATTGAATTTCTGGTTTTTACTTTTCCTCTTCTTTTAATTTTACTTGTATTTAATGTTTATGTTAAATTGTATATATATGTAATATAACTGTAATATTTTTATTTCAGGTTTAACTTCTACTTGATTGTTTCTTCGTCATCAACTCTTTTTGTAACATTTATTGTTCTTTTTTATTGGATGTTTGAATGTTTGAATCTTTTGATGTAATATTATTTATTAAAATGATGAAATTGTATTATTGTAATATTTTAAATACTTTGTATTATTCTTAATTTTATAACTGTATAATGATGATTATCTTTATTTATATTAATTGTGGTTATTACTTATATGTAAAATATTTTAAAATTATTGTTATTCCATGCTAATTGTCATTATTATTTATTATTAAGATTTTTGAAAGCATGGTTGACGTAAACAGTAAACTAGTAAAGTATACAGTACAACTGTATAATATACCAATATGGACTATTTTGCAATTTTTAAAAATTTTAGGGACTATTTCATAAATTTATAAAATTACCTGAAACGGTACCCAGTACCGAGCCTGGTACGAAATTCATAACTTTGTAATTTAAGCAGGCCACGATTGGGGCTTATATGTCACGATCATGGCCAAAGGTGAGCCCCAGTCACGATCGTGGCTCAATTGGCAACAATCATGACCGAGGGCATGAAATGGTACATAGTGAGTTCTTCACTTATGTACTCGAGTTTCTTCCACTTCTTAGACACACAAGTGATAGCATAAGGGCTCTAGAAGAGTTCTAGAGTGAGAGTGGGGTGTCTTGAGTCATGTTCTTTCAACTCATGACTCACTATAGTGCTCAAAACACCCTTATACATTATTTCTTCATCTTCTTTGCGTGTTTTTGGGTGATCAAGGAAGGGTTTGGTGTTTGCAACAACCCAAATAAGGAGAAGAAACAAAAAAGAGGAGAAACAAAAGGTAAAAATATTTTATATTTCATGTTCTTTACATATCCTTACATGCATGTATGATTCTGCGGTCTTCAGGTTGTCATGTTGTCGGAATCTTAATTCTGACACTTCCACTGCATACGTATACATATGATGCATATAACCATGGCTAACCCAACAATCATCATAACCTTGAAGAACTTAGGAAAGATATATCCCAATGATGAGCTCGTAACAAAGATCTTAAGGTCACTGCCAAAGGAATGTTGACCCAAAGTAACAACTTTAGAAACCACAAAGGATATAGTCACTATTTCTTTTGATTGGCTAAAAGGAAACTTGATGATCCATGAAACAAAGCTTAGACAAGATGAAAGATCCTCTTATAGAAGAGGAATGGCTCTAAAAGCTATTAATGAATCATCTTCATCTAATGGTGATGAAAGTGACATTAATTTGCGAATAAATGAACGACAGAAAATATGCATAATTTTACAAAAAGAAGTTGATAAAGGAAAAAGAAGGAAATAAGAAAACTAAATAATAGGTTCCTATCAAAAGGCAACAACATCAATAGCAATACACACAATAATCAAATTATATGTTATCACTATAAGAAACCTGGACACACTAGACCAAAATATTCTCTATTTCTTCAAAAGGATAAAACTAAAAACAGAAGACTCAAAAAGTAAGCTATGATTGCAACTTGTTCTGATGAAGATTTTGAGAATTTTGATGAACAAGAGTCTAAAGAAGTAAGCAATGTTTGTCTTGTGGATGATTCAAGAGAATATGAGGTATATTGTTCTGACTCTAATATTGAATTTAATGAATTACGAGATGTATATCATAAACTATATACTCAGTAGAAGAAGTTAACTGTGCAGTATTTCAAAAAGGTTAAGAAGTCTAAAATCAATGATGCATTTTTGAAAATAAAATTAAATCTTTAGAATCAGTGAATAAGAACTTATTGTCGAAGAATATATCTCTTGAAAATCATTATAAGAAAAAGGTATTTGAAATAGAATGTTTGGAAGAAACAGTTAGAAAATGCATTGCTTAAGAATGATTCTAAAAAAGTAAAACAATTAGAAGAAAAGGTGATGTACTAGAACTTGAAAAAGAAAATTTTGTTAGAAAAATCATATCTTTAGAAAAGGATCTTGCTAATTTTATTGATGGAAAGAATAATCTTGATGCATTACTTGGTAATGGTAAAGGTGTGTTTGATGAGGCAGGAATACGATATGAAGAAAATAATAATATTAAGTTGTACAAGAACTTCTTTCTTAAAAACAACAGTAGTCATAATAAAAAAGGTAGCAACCTGTTACATGATAAAAATTACAGTAACTCTCATTCATCTATTTTGTGCCTTTACCGTGGCAAACATGGACATATTAGTCACTTTTGTAACATTCGTAGAATGAAGAAATTATCTGAGATATATATTTGGAGACCAAAAGGTTAGACTACTAACCTGAAAGGAATCAAAAAAGTTTGATTACCTAAATTGAGATAATACATTTTGTAGATATGCTTCAGAACAGTCAAAAAAGAAAATTAATGGATAGTTAACAGTGACTGTTTAAGACACATGACAGGTGAAATATCACACTTCAACTATATTGAAAGCAAAGATGGAGTTAATGTTGTCTTTGCAAATAAAACAAAGCAAAGGTCACTGGAATTGGTAAAATTGGTGCTACAGACTCTACTTCTATTGATAATGTTCTCTATGTTGATGGATTGAAACATAACCTACTGAGTGTAAGTCTGTTATGTGATAAGGGATATATAGTCACATCTATGCATCTCATTGTGAAATAATTGATAATAATAATGATAACATTGTATTTGTTGGTCCTAGAAATCAGAATATATATTGTGCTCAACTAAGACATGTCTTCTCAAAAAGTTAAGTGTTTTGTTTCTCTAGAAAAGGACTCATTAATATAGCATACAAGATTTAGACATACTATTATGATCATTTTACAAAAACGTTCTAAGAATGAATTAGTAAGAGGTATACCAATTTTAAACTTTGAGAATAATTAGGTTTGTGACACTTGCTTAAAAGAAAAACAAATTAGAAGTAGTTTTCCACCTAAGAGTATTGAATCTACTAGCCAACCACTTAAGCTTATATATATGGATTTATTTGGTCTTATTAGAACTCAAAGTTTTGGTAGTAAACATTATGGTTTTGTTATAATAGATGATTATTTTAGATTTACATGAGTTTATTTCCTAGTAAACAAAGATTATGATTTTGAAGTCTTTGAGAAGTTTTGCAGAAAAATTCATAATAAAAAAAGATACTACATTACTTCAATTTGAAGTGATCATAGAGGAGAATTTGATAACAGAAAATTTGAAGATTTTTATGATGATAATGGTATTACTCATGATTTCTTATGTCTAAGGACTCTTTAGTAGAATGGAGTTATTAAAAGAAATAACAAGACCCTTGTTGATACTGTGTGAAAGTGGTCTACCTCATGGCTATTGGATAGAAGCTATGTCTACTGCCTGTTACATTTTGAACAGGTGCCTTATAAGGCTTATTCTCAAAAAGACCCCCTATGAGTTGTGGAGAGGAAGAAAATTGAATGTTGCCTACTTTTGAGCCTTTGGCTATAAGTGTTTTGTGTTGAATAAAGGTAAGGATAATCTTGGAAAATTTGATGTAAGATCTCATAAAACTATATTTCTAAGATGCAACACGGTTAATAAAGGATTTAGAGACTACAAAAAAATAATTAAGAGCATAGAAGAATCAATACATGTAGTATTTGATGAAGCACTACCCTCAATAACTGCTGCTGATTTAGATGATAAAGAACATCCTTTGGTTCTTAAAGATATGCCACAAGTTCAAACTGCACCAGTAGTGCCTTCAGATTCACAAAATCAAGAAGGTCCTTTAAAAGCTAGGACAGAGAAGGCTCCTTCTCCAAGTACACCTCAACAGGCTCCTATATTGCAATGGACACCAAATACTTATAACAGAAGGACACTAAGAAACATGAAGAGGTCTTGATACACTTCAGTATATTCTGGGAGACCCTTTAAAAGGTTTAAGAACAAGATCATCCTTAAGAAACAATTATGTTGCCTTTGTTTCACAATTAGAACCAAAGACCGTTGAAGAGGCATTTACTGATGAAAAATGGACTATAGCTATGAAAGATGAACTAAACTAGTTTGACAGGAGCCAAATTTGGAATTTGGAGCCTTATCCACAAAACAAGTTAGTCATTAGAACTCGTTGGGTATTTAGAAACAAACTTGAGGTAAGGTGGTAAGAAATAAAGCTAGGCTTGTAGCTCAATGCTATAACTAACAAAAAGGTATTGATTTTGATGAGACTTATGCTCCTGTTGCTAGACTAGAGTCTATCAGAATTTTACTTGCTTTTGCATGTTATAAAAATTTCGAATTATTCCAAATATACATCAAAAGTGCTTTTTAAATGGATATATTATCGAAAAAGTGTTTGTTACACAACATCCAAGTTTTGAGGACACAAAGCATCCAGATTATGTGATAAAATTAAGAAAAGATTTGTATGGTCTAATGCTGGCTCCTCGAGCATAGTATGACATGTTAAGTAACTTTTTACTTGAGAATAACTTTGAAAGAGGAAAGATAGATAAAACCTTATTTATCAAGAAAAAGGGAAATGATTTACTTATAGTTCAAATATATAATGATGACATAATATTTTGTGTCTAATCCATCTTTCTGTGAAGAATTCTTAGCTTTAATATAGGGAGAGTTTGAAATAAGTATGATGGGTGAACTATCCTTTTTCCTTGGGTTACAAATCGAACAAAAAAAAAAGAAATTTTCATCAATTGAGACAATTACACAAAGGAACTTATTAAAAAATATCATTTTAAATATGCCAAACTAATCGAAACTCCAATGTATAATGGAACTAAACTTAATAAGGATGAAGCAGGCAAGGACACTAAATACAGAGGAATGATTGGTTCACTTCTATATCTCACAAGTTTAAGACTAGATATTATGTTTAATGTGTGCTTTTGTGAACACTTTCAGTCAAATCCTAAAGAAAGTCACCTTCAAGCAGTTAAGAGGATTTTTTGTCATCTTCTTAGAACCATAGACTTTGGGCTATGGTATTAAAAAACAGATTCATATAACATGGTTGGCTACTGTGATGCAGATTATATAGATGATAAGTTTGATAGGAAAAGCACAAGTGACTATTATCAATTTCTCGGTGGATGTTCAGTCTCTTGGTCCTGTAAAAAACAAAATTGCATAGCACTTTCCATAACTGATGTTTGATAGCAACCGCTAGCTATTGAACTCAAATTTTATGGATGAAACATTAACTCTGGGATTTCTCTCTAAACTTCAGTCATATTTCAATATTGTGTGATAACACAAGTGCAACTAATTTATCTAAATATCCAGTGCATCATTCTAAGACTAAGCATACAGAAGTTAAACATCATTTTCTTAAAGATCATGTTTTAGAAGGAATAATTGAATTATTGATTGTTAATACTAAAAATCAAGTAGCTGACATCTTTACTAAGACGCTTGCAAAGGATAGATTTTGTTTATTACGAAAAGATCTTGGCATGTGCAGATTATTAGTCGTTTAACTAGGTTTGAAGATTTTATGCTATTTCCTTTTGCAGATACTAACAGGCTCCTTCAAAAGTGTTACTTAGAAGGCTCCTATCAATTTGAAAGGGGAAGAGTAACTTTATTCAGAGATCGCAGTCACTAAACCATGTCGTTTTAAAGTTTAAAAACACGGACATAGTATTATCAAAATTTCATATAACTGACAGAAGATATGAAACAATCACACCTCTAGGATCGTGTGCGCTCTTTTATCTTCACTCAAAATCCACTTTTAGAAACCATTCAACATACCTCAAAATGGTTCCTTCCTATAACTTATCTTCGATGTCCCTTGAAGCTCATTCTATCTCACTGCATTCAAACTCCTTATTTTCTAAATTTCTTTAGAAATCACCAGCATCCTTTGTTTTTGAAAATGGCATGAACAAAATCAAAGGGTAAAAAAAAATCATGGAAACCCATTTATATCTATGGGGAAACCCTACACCATGAACAAACTTCTAAAGCTTTTGTTTCTGAACCTTCTATTTTACCTACACAAGAATCACCACAAACCTTTTTTGAACCCAATACTATCTCTTCTACAAAAAAAGCCCCAACTTTAAAAATCCACGTAGAAGACACTCTTACATACATATGGGAGAAAGAAGAAGAATATTCTTTCGTCATCTCCATTAGAAGAATTAACTTTCAATTTGTCCATTAAAAACCATGAATCAAAGACCAAACAATGTTATGATTCTAATTCTGATGAAGAAAGTCTTGTTTTTGACAACACAAACCCTAGCTCGTCAGAAAAAGAAGAAGAAGAAGAATCTTCTAGTAAAGAAGAGCCTACTCATGTCGGGAGAGTTTCTAATAAGGGGGAGTTGCTTATTGTACAAAGAAAGGTAAGACTCCCCTCTCCCCCTCTAGTTTCAAAACCCCTCTCTCCTTTATTTACTCCTTCACCTTCACCTTCACCATTACCAAAGCACAAGCCTACTCCTACTCCTAAAATCTCTTCACTTAGACAGTCATCAAACCTTGGCTTGGACCCATTATTCTAAGTCTGTCTGAAAATCATTGGATCATCTGTGACGATGATTCAAAAGAAGAACCAGTTCGTTTGATCAAAAGACCATGAACTAGAGGTAGTATAATGGAACTGTGAAAGAGCCTGTGGCTGAAAAAGAAAAAATCCCTGATAATGAACTGAAGTAAGCATAAGCTTTTTTTTAAAAGAAAGAGAGAAGAGATTAGAAAAGGCAAGGCACTTATTATTGAAGAATCTGAAAAGGATCCTATCACTCGGGACGAATCTCTCTTTGAAGAAATTCTTAAGGAAAAAAGATCCAAAAAAAGGAAAATATCTGTACAAAAGAAATGAGAGCCTTCAACACCTCTAAAAATGTTTCAATCGATGGAATCTGAAGTAAGATACAAGATGCACTATAAGAAACAAAAGGAAGTTGCTGGATGCATTCTACCCCTTCTTTTATTGATGACATTGGAATTCCTATTTTCCTTTACTTTCTTTCTGTTGGATGGCATAATTTCTTAATCTTGAATGAGACTATCTGTGATGAATTGGTTCATTCATTTTATACAAATATGAAAAATGGATGTTATAGATGGAAAGTTGGAAATTATATCTTGGGTGCATAAATGTGAAAATTTTCTTACTGAAGAAATTTTGGGAAACTTACTGTATATAACTCCCATAGACAGAACTGATTTTTCTTATCATAAATGGGATGTGGCTGATCTAAATTTGAGAGAATTTGTGGAATTTATTTGTCTTCACTCTGAGAATATATAAGATGATAGACCTTATTGTAAGCATTTGGATTTACTGTCATGATGCCTTGCATCGTTATCTACAACTTCAATTTTTCCAAGAAGTAGTTCAGTTGAATGGTGTAGTCTACTGGACATATATGTTGTCTACAATTTGTTAAAAGGTAACTAGATGAACCTTCTAGCAATGATTATGCTTTTTATGTTGGCTAAAGGCTATATGAGATGCTGCTTACTAAGATATTTGCTTATTATGATGTGTCTTTTGACAATTTAGAATGGTACGAGGTTGCTAAGTTTCATTCATCAATTCCCTTTCAATTTGGCTATAAGCTGAAAGATAATGTGTGGGTAAAGAAGAAGATTGAAAGGGTAGCAGATGTTTTGGGTTTTGCTTTAGAGAAACAGGCTCCTGTCACTCCTCAAAATACAAATAGTATGGTCTTTCAACAATAACTGAGGGATATGCGACTCAATCATGATCAAATGAGTGGCTAGATACACAAAATGCAGGATCAACTTAATGACATGCAATTTCTTCTTCGAACCCTTATTGAGTACCTCAAGGAATATTTTTGATGAAGAACATACTTACTTTAACATTTTCGTGATTAACTTTTGTTAATGATTTTTAATTTTGAATATTTGTGCTCTTTTATAATTGCATGGTTATTTCGATTGCTTTATGCAGTTTCTTCCCTTTCCTTTCGATAATGAAAAAGAAAGAGAAGAAGAGATATATTTTTCCTTTAATATTACTAATTGTTTGCTTAGATAATTTTGAAATATAGAATCTGTTGATCGGTTAATAAACTTACCTATGGTGTTGAAATGCTGGAATCTGTTGAAATGATATATTTTGCTAATTTTTGAAATGTTTTTAAGTTTTTGAAACATGTCTAATATGTGCTGATAGATACTTAATATTTATATGCTAAATTTCAACAAGAGGCTCCTTCTAATCATGGTTGATGGTAAGGATTTACATATAAAGAGTACAATTATTTTTCAAAATCCTTCACTGTTATTTGAATCCTTTGAAAAATATATTTGTTATTGCTTATCATTATCAAAAAGAGAGAGATTGTTGGCTTAAGACTTTTAAATTAATGATTTTAACAATCAATAATATTTCATATTTAATTACATTTCAAAATTTAAATTTATTTGGACTATTTTAGAAAAGATAACAATATATATAAAAAGGTTATAAAAAGTTAGGTATTCGTTTAAAATAAAAGGATAAGTGTTTAATCCCTATTTTTCAAGAACCATCTTAACAACCTCATTCACATAATTGGAAATGGTTCCACTGGAATAGATAAGTTATTATCTTTTCTGTACAGTCAAAGGATCCTTCTGTTTACCTCAATTGGTAGTCGACTTTAAGACAAGGTAAAAAAATTATCCAAACAACCAGATATTTGAAAATTTTGTCAAAAATAGTACGGAAGATATTTTAATAGATTTAAAGTCGATTTAGTAAGTTAGTCCATGATAAAATTGAAGCAACGACTAGTTAATGAGAATTCTTACTTAAGGGAGAGCTAATACATTCAAATAGACACCAGATTTTATAAACACATCAGTAGCATCAACTTTTACTCTCAAAAAGTTACATTTTATATTGTTTGTGCTTTAGAAAGTGAAAATACTCTATCAAGAGAGAGATCAATATTCATCGAAGCTCATATTGAGCAAATCCTATTTTTATTAGTTGAAAGCTTGAAGAGGCTTGTTAAATACTACTAGTGTGGAAGGTTAAAAAACCTTGAAAAAGATTTACTTGTGAATTTGAGAGGCTGGTCAAATTACTACTTAGAGAATTTGTAGTGAAACACTGAAGTTGGATACTTAGGGACTGGACGTAGGCTTGGTTATAAGCCAAATTAATATAAATTGGTTGTGTCATTCTTTCTCTTTCCTTAACTTTTAAATTTTCGCATTATAATCATTGTTCTTTTCAATTCGCAAGAAGTTCCTTTTATTTTAAAATTTTAACAGGCTCCTTTCATTTTAAATTTTAATAGGCTCTTATCATTTTCATAGGTTCCTATCATTTATACAAATTGATAGTAACTTGTAAAATTTTTTAAGTCATACACAATTTACCCCCTCTTGCGTGTATTTACTTTATCAGTTAGATGACTTATAACCTGTAACATCCCGTTTTCGTATAACGGGTCGGACCAAGGAAACGGGTATATGAGAGATCAATCAGAGAAATTAGGAAA
>JANZXR010000008.1:8535511-8552320 GCA_027575705.1 Erythroxylum echinodendron | reverse complement strand
ATTATTATTATTATTATTATTATTATTATTATTATTATTATTATTATTATTATTATTATTATTATTGTTATTATTGTTATTATTATTGTTATTATTGTTGTTGTTGTTGTTGTTGTTGTTGTTGTTCTTGTTGTTCTTGTTGTTCTTGTTGTTCTTGTTGTTGTTGTTGTTGCTGTTGTTGTTAAATTTCTTATTATTGTAAAAGAGTTATCGTAGAGTTGAGAGAGAAAGAATGGTCAAATTGGCTAACGTATTTTTATATTAAATTCCTAAAAAAAGTAATCTAAATACCAAAGGGATGATGAGATTTAGAATTCAAGTAAAGTGCTACTATTTTTCCTAGATTGAGAAAGTTTTTACTTTCCTAACTACTCAAAAAAATGAACCAAACATGATAATATAAATTTGCGAAAAAAGATTACTTTCCCAAGTAAGAATCCATGTTAACCAAACAAGGCCTTCGTCTCTCATCTTTCTCAGTTTCTCTCTTCTTTTTTCATGTATTACTACTAAGGCTTGCTTTCAAAGTAGTTGCATTGCTATCTTGATGGCTAATGTTAGGTTTTCTCAGGTTAGACCACTATGTTTTATTCTCAACCTTGTTTGCTTTTCTTGTGACAAGCAGCAATGGTGGTACGGAGGTGGAGCAGCGGCAGCGAAGGAGAAGTAGATTAGAAGAAGAGATGATGGTGTAGAGTTGTCAGAGAGGACAGTCAACAGAGAGGAGTCGTCGGAGAGGAGAACTAATGTGTGTGTTAGTGAGAGAGAGAGAGAGGAGAGAGAGAGCAGTAGAGTAAGTGCGTCAAGTGGAGGGAGGAAATTTGAAGTTTTTTTAAAGTTGTCACTACAAGAATATAACACAATCTGCAAAGTTTTTAAAATGTCGCAGAATTTCCGAAAACGTCGTAGATTACCTTTTGCGACGTTACAAAAAAGTCACAAAAAATATCGCAGATTGTGGTGTAGGCAAAAGGTTTCTGTAACGTTTTAAGAAAAATGTCGCGAAATGTATCAACATTCGGCGACGTTTATGAAAACGTCACGAAAAAGTTGGCCTTTTTGCGAACATCATAGAAAGGAAGTATCTGCGACGTTTAGGGAAACATCGGGGAAACTAACTTTCTTCGAAATTTTTGGAAATGTAGTGGAATGTTGATAAATCTGTGACGTTTTAAAACGTCGCATAATGCTATTAATTTGTTTTTAATCCGAAAATAAATTTAATTAAATAATTTTCCAATTTTAATAATTTTTTAATCTTATTTATTTATTAACTATTGAATTTTATTTATTTTATATCATTAATTTTAAATTTTTTAATTTATTTAATATTAAATTTCATAAGTACAGACAATTTACTATATTAATTGCAATTTCCAAACATGTCATCATACATTAATTAATATAAATAGTTTGTCTTAATTTAATAAAATAGCAATATGAGTACATATATCTAATCTAAACGAATATTATGTGAAGAAAATAAAAGTTTCAAAAGCTTTTTTTGTTGTTCAAATTCAATTATTAATTGCTCGACTTTGGTAGTGAATCGATCTTACATTTATTCAACTTTTTTAGTCAATTCATCGACTTGAGACTGTAACTCCTGATTAACCTTCTTTGACTACTCTAGTTAGTCTCAAAGTCTCTTTCTGACCGAAGTCTTCCCTTGTGGTCAAGACCCAACTCCCATGCTAACAATATAATTAGATCTTGTGCCCAAGACTTTGTCGCACACTTCATCCACTGTCATCGGATGACCTTGTTCTATTGAATCTGCTAATTCGTTACACATTAATTCCTGAAAAATAAAGAATTAATTAGATACTAAAATTCATAAATATAAAAAAAATTGTATTTGAACTATGTACTCCCCCATTTTTCTCTGCATTCTGTAGTTGTCTATTGCCCTTTGCTTTCATCATAATGAGTGTAATACCATAGCTTCATCCGGTCACACTCTTCTCCATCTTTGTTACTCTATTGTATTGAAAAATATTATTAGTAATATTTATTATAAATTTTGAAATATCAATCAAAGTAAAATATAATTAAAAAGATAATAACTTACAATCTCATGTCGTATCACTATAAAGGCCTTGGAGCCGAAGTTTGGTCGACATTTGACTTGACTCCTAGCCAATTTGGCTTTTGGACTTTTTTCCTAACAATAAACGTAACAAAATCTATTATAACATCTATAAATCAAAATTCATAAATACATAAATATAATCAGTTGTCAAAAAAGATGTGAAAATAATTTTTGCGATCAAATTAACTAACCTTTGTAGCTGATTAGTCCCAATATTTGCATAAATCCATCCACTCTGCCACTGTGACATTTTGTGGCTTAACATCCTTTCCGTGCTTTGTATAATACTTTTTTAAATGAAATCTTTGATCTTTATACCTTAAAGAAAGAAATTTCTTGACAGCAGCATGTACTTCGGTGTCTATCTTCATTCCCTTGACTTCTAACTTTTGCTGCAAAAAATTATAAATTATGTCAGAACGCAATAGGCATATGGAAAACACGTACAAATTAGATAGTTCTATAATACTTAAGTCTAACTTATCAAATGCAATGTGCAACTCTTCATTAGTTATTTTTTTCCATTTTGTTCTTACAGGTAATGAAGTTTGGGATATCACACCAATCTCACTCGATAATTTGGCAAAATGTACGGAGTTGGTTGGTCATCCTTCAACGGGGGAGATCTCTATCTCCAATCTCTTACCTATCGCCTTATTAATCTTTGCCAATCTGTGTCCTTTTGTGACACCCCTTGTCTTTTTTGAATCTGTCGTGGATCCTAAAATATAGCAACGAATATTTTACAATAACATATATAACATACTCTTAATTGGTTAGATAAACAAAATTATTAAACTTGAATGTTTAACCAATGTTACGTGAAAAATCATACCTGCAGTGCTTGCAGAGGTAGCACTAATACTGTGAAAGGGGCTCGTGTCATTTACTGGTGGCTGATTAGAAGCTGGAGGCATCTCTTGAGAACTTGATGGAGAACTAATATTGCATCGTATTCTTAAAATTTGTAGATACTTATCTCTAGGATGAGTAATAGGCGCAAATGTGACATCTCTTGGTGTTGGAGTAGGCTTACCAGGTGTTGCTGTGTGATATTCTGGTTGTGTATGAGCAGATGGCTCATCAGCTACACTTCCAAGAAGCTGACGATACCGCAATTGCAGTTGTGTTAGCACTAAGCTGGAAGTGAAAGATTTTTAATGTTATGTCATTAAAAATTTGGTGTTAAAATAGAAGGATCATAATCTCGTATTCCCATACTACATTGATATACAAAACATGGATAAATGAGTATACAGAATACACCAGCTTTGCTAGCAATTCCTAATAGAAAAGAGTAAAAAGAAAGAAGAGTATTCACCTCTAAGATATCAGCAGAAGTTATACTAGAATCTATCAATTTAGCCTTAAGCAGATCAAACTTCTCAAGTGTGAGCTTGATCAGTCTCCTGTATGAAAAGCAGCAATTGAACTTGTTAAAATCATACTACTAATAAGGGTTATGGTTCTTTCAAAAAAATGGACCAAAATTATTAATCATGTTAAGAATTAAAATAGAAGGATCATAATCTCGTTAAATAGCCAATATCTTTCATCCTATAATATTGTTGGAATTAAAACAATAAATTTAAAATGATCTACAGAGTAATACATTTTTAAGTGGTGTAATATATTATAAAAATCTAAGTTCACTGAGATGGTTAAACTAAATATTGTCATAAATGCATAAGTACATGGTTGATTGCATCCTCTAATTATAAATGCAATGAAGACCTGAATACATAATTAAAAACGATGATGAAGAAGTTACAAGCACTTGTGTTAATATTTGAAAAAATTAAGAGGCTAGTGATGCAAATCCACCTAACAATATACTATAGAGCCCATGAAAAAATTTGAATCAATTTAAGAAAGCGAAAACAAATGTATAAAGGAATTGACTCAATGATTATAAAGAATCAATAACCAACTTCTAAACACTACAAAGAAAGAATTCTTTGATAAGTTTAGAGTTTAATAAAGAATAATTAAAAGAAAATTTGACTCTTCTCAATAAATAAATATCTTAAAAGCTCTTAAAATTGGACAGAAACATGCCTTCAATTCTAAATATAAAATAGGGTTTCAATACTTAATTAAAATCTAGTCTATTAAATTGAGCACGCTATAGGCCACGACTATATATGAAGTCATGTTCAGTACAAAATTTTAATGCTGCATGACTTATGTCTACACCTGTATTTGGTGGTTATAAACCCTACTGAAATTCTTCTTTCGAAATTGACTCACCCTTACTAAAATTTGGCAAATTTCAAGCACAAACATCACATTTGAAATTTATTTAGCACATATTAGAGTATTAAGAACAACTCTTTTGCCTTTCATATTAACAAATTCTTCACCTAAGGTTCACTTTGGACTTGTATAATTGATATAGAGCACAGAAGCTACTTAAATCATGTTTCATATGGTTTGTACAATCACTGTCAACAAGTGTTTGCAGAGTGAATTGTTGCATAGCAAGTAGGAATAAAAAACTTATAAGTTTGTTTATGCTGCTGATTTTTTTTTACTTTTTAAGCTTGCTACTCTTACTGGTTATTCTTGTTTTTAGATACCATCTCCACATGAAAAAGTTGCTTACATGAATGACATTACATGTTTGTACTAAATTAACAATAATTATCTTAAATCACTTTGCTATTGCAGTAAAGACAACGAGGAAATCTCTTTTTGTTACCACTTTTGTTTCTATAACCTTCACTCTTTTGTTTATCCTTATCACTAGATTGTTTCTTCTCTCTAGCTTGACATTTTACTTTTTGCTTCAAAATGAAATCTAGTTCATTGTTGTTTTCTTATCTTAATGATCTTTATTGTTTTTGAGCTTGAAATACAAGAAAAAGCTTAGATGAAAAACATGGAAGCCTTGTTGGTGCTTTCTCTTAATCACTCATAAGTCCTTTGAGATCTCTAATTGCTCTAATACAATGTAAACATATTAGCTTTCAACTAAAGGATAAAAGAATGTAATAGCAAAGAAACAAAAGAAACAAAGCTTTATGTTTCTTTTTAACGAGAACAATACTTTCCTTTCACATTTTGACATTTATACTAACAAATCATATTTTCATTTTTCAATACCAAAGCTAGCTAACATATCTAGCTTTCACCGAAAATCATAAAAATATCATAATAAAGTATTTAGAAAATTCTCAAATTCTAACAAATAAGGTTAAAATTCCCTCTAGCTAGGTATAAATTTAGGTCCTTAATTCCATTTCCTTACATATAGTTTGTATGTCATGGTCTTAAACCTATTTACTTGCTCAAGTCCCACATTTGATAAGAGCTTCAACTTAAAGTGCTTTAGATCTTGAAATAGGGAATCATATAATCAAATCTCTTCCAAATTGTGGTTTTTCCATCTTTTCATGATTGTGAAGACTATTCTTTACAAGAAGAACTTGATTAAGGAATTACTCATTCTTACCATGGTAACTTTTAGTATTTCATATGATGAATATATTTAAACATAGATAAGTTGATTTGGTCCCTCACAATTGTAGACCAAGATCTACTGATTAGAGAAGCATAATTTCAAGGCTGACTAAGAAGGATGGAGCTTCCAGAAGTTAGTAAGAGTCTGACAAAAGGAAGGCCAAAGAATTGAAAGACAACATATATATTCAGTTGCATCAGCATTCGATAAGGAATAGGCAAATACAAAGGAAAAAAAGTTGAGAAGAATTAATCAACCCAAAGAAGGGCCAAGAGTGGAAAGTCAAGATAGTCTTAAAAGAAAAATTAGAAAGCAAAGGTAAAAGAAAAAGAAAACAAATCTTTAAAAGTTTCTCATAAAATAAATAGTGCTCATTTAAAATATAAATCATCTAGTCAAAGTATATACATGTAAAATTTTCTCTTCATACTATAATGTAATTATTTATTAAATGTGAATTTAAATAAATGTTATTTTCAATTGCTCATCTGATAAAAATATCAACTTTTTCCTTTTAGAAGTAATAATAGAAGATGGTATGCTTATTCGGTGGTGAACTTCATGTATAATGACAACAGCGCACTTCTCTTAATTAAAATGAATAATAGAAGATGGTATGCTTATTCGGTGGTATCTTTGGGTACGTTGGGTATAATTTGAAACATGCTTATAGATATAAACTATAGATTTGTCTATAACTTTTGAAGATAGATATAGTCTAGGTTGTGTCTATATTGGTAATAGTGTTTAATTAAAGATAAGAGTTTTACCTACAATTTTCCTCTGACTTTAGCTTTTGTGATCATCCCAATTTTATATGTAGAGGATCTCGTACTTTAGAATAACAGTGTTTACATTATACCCACACTGTTTACAGGATTAATCCTTACATCTTTACTAACATCAAAAAAATAAAAACAATTCATTTTATTCAAAGGTACAAACATGATCATACCATCTATATATATTTGTATAAGGAGTAAATCATCCTTTTCTTTTGAAATAAATAAGGTAGTATCAATTCATCTAATCATCAAAATCTTATCCTATTCCTAATTGTTTTATCTATCATATATTTTGATAACTTGGCATTCTAAAGAAAAAGACTTATGGAACTAATTGAAATAGATACATGATAGTAACCAAAACCCTTATATTCTTCTAGGGGATTTCAATAATGCATTCATTTCTAATAATATTGAAGGCAAGGAGTTGGATTATAAACATTTAAATGAAGATTTAAAAACATGTGCTAGCCAATTTTCTTTTCATTATCAACCATAGGAGAAATGAGATTTTAGGTGTCAAGAACTTTTTCTATGCAGTATTGTACCAAGAAACCTTGGAGCTGAGTGGTTGCAATAGCTTCCTAGTTACTTTATTGGTCATGTTGGCAGTTGGTTTCCCTTTCCAATAGAAACTATCAGATCTAAATATATCAAGTGAGTATGCAGGTTTGTACCTTAATAATTCTTATGGAAGAGCCCAATTGTTAGACATAAGTGTAAATAATTCTTATAGATAAATAACGCAATATTTATCCATTCCTAAGACAACAATTTTACTCAATGACTAGACATAAGTGTAAATAACACGAGGACTTAAAAGGGGTAAGTAGAACCTAAGTAGAGTAGATCTGGAGGTCGATGCCAGTAAGCCGCTTCAAATGCTGTTTGAGAATGCTAGTGACTGCGAAGAAAGAGAGAGCGAATGAACCTTGGAACATTTTCACAAACACTTTCCATTCATGAGACGTTTTAGGCTAGAGATTAACTAAATATAAAACATAAACAATGACACAATGAAGGATGCCGGAGAGAAGAAGAAAATACCTTAATGATGATGACAATAGCTGGAGACGAAACAAAGGATAGAGAAGACACAACGAAGAAGACATAAACGAACGAGGACGTGCAGGTTGGGTGAGTGGGTGGAAAGGGATGCGGAGGCTTCTATTACATAACCAAAATGACGTCGTTTGGTTTAAACCAAAACGACGTCATTTTGGTTATGTAAAAAATTCTCGCGCATCCCCTTCCCCCAACCATACGTCATCGTGTTGCTTCTTAAGCCAACAGCGACGTTTTCTTCAAAAAAACGTTGCGGTTTATCTTTCGTGACATTTTATTGAAAAAATGTCGCCAAAAGTTACACAAATCTGCGACGTTTACATAAAATGTCGCGAAAAATTAAGACTTTTGGTGACGGTCACGAAAAGTCTCTACAATCCGCGATGTTTTATCAAGAAAATGTCACAGATTGTCAATAATTCTTGTAGTGAGTCATTTTATTTTTCAAAATTTATAGTACGGGCTACTATTTAGTTGGTATTTTAAATATTTTTATTTTAAATATTTGTCGATATCATGCGAAATCACTAGTCCTGACTGGTACCAAAAATTGGTACGTTTAGACACAGTTTCGTGCCACATCGGCTGTAATCAATATCACTGGATAGCACTATCCTGCTAACAGTTTTACACAAAAGTTCTCTCAAAAGGCACCCTAAGCCTATATATTGTTTAGTATAATTTAATTTATATTTTGGTTTTCTTTCAAATTTTTAGGTTCTACTTGTCTTTAAAACCAAAAGGGTCGAATTTAGATGGAATCAAGTAAGAAAATCAAGGGATCTAGGTTGTTTTGAAGGACACTACTATGTGAAAATGAACAGGCCTGTGTCAACCTAGATATATATGGCTGTATGAGAGGGACTGTGTAGTTATCTATAAATGTGTGGAAATTGCATGATGCTGCTTCAATCTGACATGCTCATATGAACATCATATAATTTTCTGGAACCATATGGAAATCACGAGATGATATTTCAATCTGACACTGCTATATGGAATTGTACACGACCATATAGGTACCAGACATATCTATGTCCCTTAAATTTGTAACTAATTGTAAACGTGTTAGAGGTGAAGTAGTTGATTCGAATGTGTAACTGATTGTAAATGTGTAGAGACGACGGAGTTGATTCGCAAAAGGACTCAACTGTTTGAATAATGGACATACCTATATAAAGTTACATAAATCCATATACCTAGGATCATGTATGTCTCTACAACCCTATTTTTGCATAATCATCAGGTAATTAAGGGATACAGTCTCAGGCATGATCATGTACACGATTGTGTGTAACAAACAAAACCATAAAATTCCATTACTTTAGTATATCACGTACCTAATATATAATAGACATACCACCACCCAAAGATCACCACAATTGAAGCATCATTAACTAAAGGCGTCCAGTTACCCACAACACTAGCATAAAGACACGAGGGGATCATCTTCCATAAGTAGCCACACTTAAATCAACAACATCAAAGATTTCTTTCTTTGATCCTGTCAATATCCATCAATCTTAAAATCTTCAATTTAAGGCAGACTAACTATGGGAAGAACCAAAGAATAGGCTAAGAGACTAGTTTCGGCAACTTACAAAGAACCACTTGGGAATCTACCTTCCTAAAAAGGTAGGTACCTTAGCACAAACTACTGACTACAACTCAGCTTCAAAATGATTCACCATATGATTCCACCTAAACATAACAATGACAAGGAGTTCCTCATTAAGATCCGAAATGCAAAAGGGAAATAAAGTAGAACTAGTCAACATATTAAAGCCCAAAATTAGTGGTTTTAATACATTCCAATATGAATGTGATTAGAAAAGATGTGAACTTAGCGAATGAATAATCTATGTTTGTAAGTATATTCATATCCATACCCTAGGAGAATTAAATATCAAAGAAGAATTTCAAGCTTTAGTAAATCAAATAGGCTAGCATACCTATGCCAATGTGCAATTGCTTGCTTTTGTAGAACTGATACAAGAGTTTTGTATAACCTTTCAATTTATTGACAAGCCTGACCTTAATTTATTTATAAAGAGGACTGTTGAATTTAGGATGATGAGAAGGGAATTTGCTTTTTCATTTGAGGAATTCAAATAATGGGGTTTATTAGAAAGGTTGACACTAAAAAGTATTTGTTTATAAATTCAAATTGTGATTACTCTACTAACTTTTAACCTATTGAATTATGGAGTGAATGGTTTATCGATTTTTCATTATACAACCCAAGCTCCTCGGAAATTTCATATCTAAAGAAACCAGTTTTGAAATATTTACGACATTTCTTAGCCAATAACGTTTTAGGATGATGAGATAGCGTAGTGACATTAACAAAAGTCAAGTTTTATTTTTCTGTAGTATATGGAACAAAATGTTGCAGTAAACCTAGGTTGGTTGATTACACAATTTTTTTGGTGATTAAAAAATGAACTTTTAATCATAGGTTCATAGATCACTAAGCTAGTTATTAATTTGGATTTACTTGGTTTGTCTAATAACTATGTGCACATTGTTTGTGAGATGGAATCTTTTGATCTAAATTGTTTAACTAGGATGGTAATTATCACACAAAAGTCCAATAATAATTGTGATTTTATTCCACCTAGTCCAATTGTTGTGTCTTCTAGGACATTCCAATACAATAGACCTATAGTTGCTAAAAATCTAGCTACCAACCTACAAGAAGATTTCCCTTCTTCTTCCTCAACTTAACTAACTAATCCAGCCTAACTTGAAAAGATTGAGAGCAAATTATATCGAATAGAGAACAATTTGATGACTTTCTTCTTAAACCAGGGTTCAAGCCCCCTCTTTCCACCTTTTCTATGAGTTTTTCATTCTTCTTCACCATCCCAAACATAAAGAAAAATAAGGCAGTCTCTTCTTCTTCCTGTTTTTACTTCCTATTTTTGTGCTTCAATTTAAATACTGAGGACAATGTTTTAAATAGGTGTGAGGGTGGGATACCTTTTATTTTATGATATTTTAATTTTTTAGGTTGTGTCTTTTAAATTTTTGTTTTACCTAATTTTTTCAAAATTGATGAAATAAGGTTTGCAAGAGAAACTTTCACCAAACTATTTTAAATGAATTAGACTGTGTGTACAAAATGAGATTTAAATTGATTAATATGAAGGCTAAACACTTTGATAAGTTGAGATAACTAGGGTGGGCACTTAAACAAAGAGAGACAATTGATTGATGAAGTTTTGCTGGAGATTTAGGTGAATTTGTTTAAAACATGTGAGCACTTGGCCCTTTAAGGATAGAATTCTTATGCCTATCCATTTTTCCTTGGTGTTTCCTTCTTTTTCATTTGGATACCTTTATAACTTTAATTGAACTAGTTTAAATTGCTATAATTGCATGAGACTTGAATGTGATAAAGGCCCTCCTTGTTTAAGCCACTTAATTTAAAAAGGCAACTTAATTATCTTTATTTCAACCTTTTTGAGCCAATTATAATCCCTTTCTTTATAAGTTAAACCCACATTACTTATCTAACCTATCATACATCATATCACCTAAACTACACATCGTAATAAGGTATTTCCAAAAATATTTGGGAAATGAGGACTTTGCTTCAAATTTTATTTTCTAAGCTACTTAGTTTATATTAATACGAAAACTGGTTATTTTTGCATCATTTATTCATAAAAATAAATTAAAAAAGAATAATTATAACCATAGAATATTTACAATTTGGAATTATGCCCATGACCCAATCGTTATGTAATAGATTGAACACCTTTGTTTTGTGATTATTAACTTTGTTTAATATATGGCAAATGATTATATTATTGTATTATGTTTACTGCTTTTATCCTAATATGATAAGTCCTTGATTAAATTTATATAGATGCAATCATAATGGAGATTACAATAATGAGGGTCAAGTCTTTAGGGCTTAATCTAAAATTGTTCTTGATTGCAGGATCATCAAATAAGGACTTTAATGATTCGATTATATCAATATGTATGTAATAGTATCTATTGGATAGATATTAGTATATCTCATTTACTAAGTCACATATATAGATGATGCATATGGAGATATGATCATTGAACTGACCAAACTGAGAATTCCTAATGGTTAAGATTACCTATGAACTATCAAGTGGGATAATTTCATAAGGATTTAAATGTATATTTTTCCTTTGAACTGAGATTATCATAGGAATTAATAGGTCATTTATTATGTTTTGATGTCAGACACCTAGTGTGTGAAAATGCTAGTTGAATGGTTATTGGATATAATTAAGTACCTATCTTATTAATGGTGAGTCAAGATGAGATCCATCAACTCTAGGTAATGAGTTTGAGCTCTATTTTGTCATTGATCTTAATAATTGTTTCAAGACCTTAGTCAGGGTGATTGAATGAGTGAGGAAAGGAGTTTCTTAAGTCATTCATCAATCATTAATGATCGATATGTAACATTGTAACACCTCACTACCATACATTACATACCAGAACACCCAACGGACATTCCAGTATATAGTCTATAATAATGGCATATTAGAGCAAACATATATCCAACTTAATCATGGCATCAACTATTATACATAAAAGTGACCAAATTATAAAATCAAACTGCATTCTTCATTTCATTTCATAAAAATCAAATTGACATTGTAGCTTTACAAAACCATTCGAATATATACATTATCAAACCCTATACATAGCACACTTCTTGAAAGAGAATTTGTGCAAAAACTATTAACTTCTCCTTCAGTCTTAGTTGACCGACATTTGAGCCATTTCTTAACAGAAGTACAAGAATTAGTCTTCTCATAGAGTCTGTCTATATTTAATGTCCTCTCTTAGACCTGAAATATCAATGTTGTAATTGTGGTGAGTTTTGTAAACTCAATGATGTAACCATCATTAATGGTTCACCCAATTCATGCCACATATCAAATCATATAAGCACATAATTCATAACTTTCCATCTAATATTTGCATCACGTATCATATATTTCTCATATCCCAATCTCAATTAATGACACAACCACATTCCAATTCAATCAGTCAATCACACTTAATAAGTGTACATGCAATGTTCATGCGGCCCACTTTTAATTATTATGTTGTTATGACTGAGTACCTAAACTGTCCCGTATCTATTATAGATAACGGGTTCATTAATACTGTCCCTTACTCGTTGCAGATATAGGGCTCATTGTACTTATCGAGCCTTTGGCTTTATACCATATTCTGGAGCTTTAAGCTCATATTCGGTGGCTACTTATGTCACAACTATCTTTATCTGATCATGCATTCGTGTATGAAATGCGTCACAATAATATTCAATCATTCATTATTTCAATCATTCCCATTCTCAATCTTATTCCCATTCGAACACATTTATAGTCTCATTCCTATTTATCATATTGAAACAATCATTCACAAACTAAATCATAATTATCATCGAACCTTAATCTGGCTTTTGACAAACATGTTCAGTAATCACATTATCAGACTAAATTTACAATATGAGAACAGGATATTACAGCTAGGGAGTGCCCAAAGCATGCTAGACAGGCAGGAACTCAGAGGCAGGAATCAAAAAGGACTGAGACTGTGGAAGTCAAGTCTGCAACTGAAGTGGGCAGTTCTGGTACCGTTAAGAAGGCAAATCCTCTAGGAAGACCGAAGAGGAAAGTACTAACCAGAGTATTTGCAATGACTAGGGAGGAAGCAGAAGCATCTCCAAAAGTTGTAACGGGTACGATTAAATTATTCCTAAATGATGTTATTGTTTTGATTGATCTAGGGTCTACCCACTCTTTTGTTTCTACAAGTATGATTTTACATGATAGAACTTTGAATCCATTAGAGAGTCCTTTATGGATATCAACCCGATGAGCCAGTATGTTATTATTAGTCATGTTTATCGGGAGTGCGAAGTATGTATTGGTGAGGCAAAATTAGTGGTGGATTTAATGCCATTGGAGATGAAGGGCTTAGATGTGATTTTGGGCATGGACACTTTAGAAAAGTATAGTGCCACTTTGAACTGCAGACAGAAGATGGTAGAGTTTGTGCTAGACAAGGGTGAAAAGGTGCTGTTTGTGGGAGACAGAAAGGCAAGCTCACCTAAGTTTATTTCAGCTTTAAAAGCAGAGGAAATGATGAAGAAGGGGTATGAAGCATACTTGGCATATGTGGTAAACACGAAAGTAGATGAAGTAAAGTTAGAAAATATTCCAGTAGTTAAGGAATTTCCAGATATCTTTCCAGAGGAGTTACCAGGACTACCACCGCACAGAGAGATCGAGTTCACCATAGAGCTTCTTCCAGGTACTGCACCTATCTCCATTCCACCATATAGAATGGCTCCGGCAGAATTAAAGGAGCTTAAAAAGCAGTTAGAAGAGCTGATGGAGAAAGGTTTCATTAGGCCTAGCTCTTCTCCTTGGGGAGCTCCAGTTATTTTTATGAAAAAGAAAGATGGATCCTTGAGAATGTGTGTGGATTACAGGAAGCTCAACCATGTCACCATCAAGAATAGATATCCTCTTCTGCGCATAGATGATCTATTTGATCAGTTGCAAAGAGAAAAAGTCTTCTCCAAGATAGACTTTAGGTCGGGTTACCATCAATTGCAAATAAAAGAATCTGATGTGTCAAAGGCTGCTTTCAGAACACGGTATGTACATTTTGAGTTTTTAGTGATGCCTTTCGGATTAACCAATGCCCCTGCAGCCTTCATAGATCTCATTAATAGAGTCTTCAAGCCTTTCTTAGACCAATTTATCATAGTCTTTATTGATGATATATTGGTCTATTCTAAAAGTGATGAAGAGCATGAAGAGCATTTAAGGATTGCCTTACAGACATTAAAGGAGAAGGAGTTGTATGCCAAATTTGATAAATGCGAGTTTTGGCTAAAGGAAGTAGTGTTCCTTGACATGTGATTTCAGAAAAAAGGGGTACATGTGGATCCAAGAAAAATATAAGCGGTTGTAAAATGGGAAGCACCCAAGAATGTAGCAGAAGTGAGGAGTTTCTTGGGATTAGCTTATTACTACAGACGATTTGTAGAAGGCTTTTCCATTATAGCTACCCCACTCACAAAATTGACAAGGAAGAATCAAAAATTTATATGGACAGATGAATGTTAGAAGAGTTTTGAGGAACTGAAGAAGAATCTCACAACTGTACCAATTTTGGCCTTACCTTCTAGTGGTAATGGATGTACAGTTTATAGTGATGCTTCGAGAAAAGGACTAGGGTGTGTATTGATGCAAGGAGATAAAGTGATCACTTATGCTTCCAGACAATTAAAACTTATGAAATGAACTATCCCACGCATGACTTAGAATTGGCTGCTATAGTCTTTGCATTGAAAATATGGAGACATTATTTATATGGCGTCACCACCAAGGTCTTTATAGATCATAAGAGCCTTAAGTATTTGATGAGTCAAAACGAGCTGAATTTGAGACAAAGAAGGTGGTTAGAATTATTAAAAGACTATAACTTGATGATAGATTACCACCCAGGGAAAGCAAATGTAGTGGCAAATGCACTAAGTAGGGAATCTACTATGGCTCATGTGAAGACTATATATTTACCTCTGTTGAAGGAGTCGGCCAAGCTTAAGGTGACGTTGAGACCAGGCAATTTCAGTGGTATGTTGGCTAATTTTAGAGTAAGGCCAGTATTGAAGGAGAAGATTAAAGAACTATAGGAATGAGATGAATACTTGGGCAGTCTCAGAGAAGAAATTAAAAATGGTAAGACTTAGGAAATCAAAGTAAGAGAAGATGGATTGATGGTGGTAGGGTAACAGATTATGCATTCTAGATATGCAAGAGTTAAAGGATGAAATTATGGATGAGGTGCACAATGTTCCATATACAATGCATCCTGGAAGCACGAGAATTTACAGAGATTTAAAGGAACACTTTTGGTGGCGAGGAATGAAGAAAGATGTTGCTGAGTATGCTGGGAAATGCTTGGTATGTTAATAAGTCAAAGCTGAACATCAAGCACCTACCAGTAAGCTTAAACCCTTATTTATTCCTGAATGGAAATGGGAAAAGATTACTATAGATTTCTTAATAGGATTAACAAGGACTAGCGGGAAGCATGATGCAATATGGGTGATCGTGGATAAACTGACCAAGTCAGCACACTTCTTACCTATCAGGCAGATAGATTCTTTGAATGTCTTGGCCAAGAAATACATAGATGAAATAATTAGACTTCATGGGATTCCAAGTTCTATAGTCTTTGATAGAGATCCCAGATTTACCTCGAGATTTTGGGAAATTTTGGACGAAGCTTTGGGAACTAAACTGCATTTTAGTACAGCTTTTCATTCCCAGACAGATGGACAATCGGAGAGAACAATAAGGACATTGGAGGCAATGTTAAGAGCTTGTGTAATGGAATTCAAAGGTTCATGGGATGAGCACCTACCTTTGATTAAATTTGCTTATAATAATTCTTATCATTCTGGAATTCAGATGGCACCTTATGAAGCCTTGTATGGTAGGAGGTGCAGAACTCCTATCTGCTGGGACGAGGAAGGTAAAAGGAAACTTTTAGGACCTAAGTTGGTACAAGCTATAGTCGATAAGATTAACTTGGTGAAACAGAGGCTCAAAGTGGCTCAAGATAGGATGAAGAGTTATACAGACGTACATAGGAAAGAGATGGAGTATGAAGTGGGAGATAAAGTGTTTCTTTGAGCTTCACCATGGAAAGGAGTTTTAAGATTTGGTAAAAAGGGTAAACTCAGTCCAAGATATATAGGCCCTTATGAGATTATCAAGAAGATTGGACCATTTGCCTACAAGTTAGCTTTGCCGCCAGAGTTGTCCAAGATTCATAATGTCTTTTATGTATCGATGCTACGAAGATATAGATCGGATCCATCACACATAGTCCGACCTTCAGAAGTTCAATTAAGAGAAGATTTAACTTATGAAGAACAACCAGTGGCGATCCTAGACTCAAAGGAAAAGGTCTTGCGAAATAAGACTATGAAGCTGTTTAAAGTTTTATGGAAGAACCATGCAAGAGAGGAAGCAATATGGGAATCTTTGGAACCTATGAAGGAGAAGTACCCACACTTATTTGTAGACTCAGGTAAGAATTTCGAGGACGAAATTTTTTTAAGGAGGGGAGAAATGCTGGATCCTGTTTTTAGGATTTTTATATTTTTATTTTATTTTACTTATTTTATTAAATTATCAAGCATGAAAATAACTTAGAATTTATGACTTAGGAATTTTTGGAGTTTAATATGGTATATTATAAATTTTATAAGGTGATATGAATTAAAGGAGGAGTTAGTATGAAATTCCTTTAATAAGGAAGGACAAAATTGGAAGAAAAATGTTGTTTTAAGTTAATAAGACAAAAGGAGAGAAGAT
>JANZXR010000008.1:8508944-8523334 GCA_027575705.1 Erythroxylum echinodendron | reverse complement strand
TCAATGTTCTTCTTTGGGTTTTTAGGCCCAGGACATATTAATGATAAGAACATGTAAGGGCTTTTCATGCACATACCAGGAGGAAGGTTGTAAGGAGTAACAATGATAGGCTAGCACGAATATGTCTTGCCAAATTGTCTATACGGTGCAAAACCATCGGCACACAAACCTAACCAAACATTGCGCGATTTTCCAACAAACTCAGGATAAGTTCTGTCAAAAAGTTTCCAGGCCTCAGCATCAGACGGATGACACATTATCCCTTCATCTGTCTGGTGAGTAGCGTGCCAAGTCATGTGTGGCGCTGTAGCATTAGATGCATACAACCTATGCAATCTCCGTGTCAGTGGCAAATAACGAAGTATGGCTTGTGCTATTTGCTTACATTTTGCATTTTTAGAATCCAAACTTCGTCTTCTAACTTTGTACCTTAGCTCATTACAAAATTTGCAAGATACACATATAGCATCATCTTTCCAATATAACATGCAACCATTTTTTCAAGCATCAATATTCTTTACTGGTAAACCCAAATTAGTAACGGTTTTTTTGCAATGATAGTAATCATCTGGTAAGGTGTTATCTTCAGGCAACACCCCTTTAATTAAGCTTACTATCTCATTAAATGCTGCCTTCGACAAGTTGTAATCTGCCTTCATAGTTAACAACCTAGCAACAAAAGACAATTATGTGTGACATTCACATCCATGAAACAAAGTTTGATCTGCAGCTTTGACCTCATGAACAAATCTTTCATAGAAATGTGTCGCTTCATCCTCTTCAAAGCTCAAATTTACATTATCAACACTTGGGCCTGCATGATCATGAAAAGGAGGAAAAACATTTTGTCGAGAAAAATCAAATACCATCCTTTGCTCCCATCGCATATGCTCATAATCACCCCAATGTGCCATTTGTTCTTCTTACTGCTGAATTGTACTTTGTTGTTCATTTACTGCCCATTTAGGCTCACCATGACAAGTCCAATTCCAGTAGCCCTCTTTGAAACCCTTTCGAAGCAAATGAACCGCCACTTCATCTGAGTCATGAAATCGTGTATTTTTTCATTTGATGCAAGGGCACCTAATTTTCTCACCATCCTTATACAACTGATCTTTCAACACCGGCTATAAATTCTTGAGTAGGGTCTCTAGTTCTAGGAAGATTTCTATTATACATCCACTTTCTTTGCTCTCTCAACATTCTTCTTACAACCAAACTTAATTTCATATAATTAATATATAATTAATTTCATGTAATATCTATAATACAAATGTGAATCAACATATTGCATAAATTAGAATTGATTACTCAATTGAGGAAGCATGCATGCAATGAAAAATTAAAATTTCAATTTTTTTTACTAATAAAAGGGGAAAATGCACTTCATCACAAATTAACACCCAAAACCAAAATTAAAACCCTAAATCCTTAAATTTCAAAATTATAACACCAATTATTACCAATTGAGAGCAATAAATAACCAAATGTTCAACAACAACATAAAACCCAAACCATAAATAACCATAATTTTCCATTTTTAAACTCAAAATATAAAGATGTGATAATTATTAGAGGGGAACATCTAATTTGCAAAAGAAATTACCTTAATGAGCTTGTGATGCCAACCTTTCAATAACTTCAAACACTTTGATGGCTAGTTTCGTGAATCAAAACTAAGCAACTCTACGTTTAAGAGAAAATCTCAAGATTTTTACAACCCTTTTGAAGAAGATACACGGTTTCACTTGCTGGAGATACATAAAGGGCGTTGATTCTCGACCTTTTGGAATAAATAAAGAGGTCAACAAAAAACGCACCTTTTCACTTGCTGGAAAAGTGGAGAAACCAAAGGGACAGAAATTGGGAAGGATTTAGATACCAAAATAGGAACCGATTTACAGACGGATTTAGGAACAGAATTAGGAACGACGAAGTTGGCCACAACATAGTTGTTACGGTTCTAGTGACGGAAAAATTTTCACTACAACTTGGTCCCAAACTCCGTCCGATATTTGGGACGGAAAATTTATGTCCATAATTATCCGTCTTTAAATCCATCCCTATGTGAAAATCCATCCCAAATTTCGTGCCCAACTATCCTTCCAAAAAACAGTCGCAAATTAGTAATTGATTTGGGGACGGTTTTTCTTCTTTTGAATATTTCCAGAATTAGGGACGGATTCTTATTAACTTTATTTTGCTGGTTTTGGTGCCAAGCTTGGCAACTGATTTAGGGACGAAAAATTTGGTCGATGTATATGTAGCGAATTCTTGGGACGGATTTGGGGACGGTTTATTTTTAGTCATTTTTTGTCGTAAATTCTGTCCCTAATTAGGGACGGATAATTTTCGTCCCTAAATGTTGTCCCTATTTGCTATTTTTCTTGTAGAAGTGAAGTCAGTAAGAGTGCTGAACAAAAAATGTGGATATTAAAGAAGTAAAGTTATAAATTCCTCTAATAATAAAGACTCCTCCATCTATAATTTTTCCAAATATTATACCAATAATTAGTGAACCTTTGGGTAATAATGACCAACATTTGAATGAGGAAACTTATAATGTTGCAAATATTATTCAATTAATTAATGAAAATTTAAACAATACTAGACAATCTTCGAATGATTCAGCACATTTGCAAGAAACTAACTCATCATTAACTATTGTACATAAACCATAAGGAATCCCTTCAAGAAGATCTCAAAGAGAAAGAAAGTCGGTCATTTCAAATGACTATGTGGTTTATTTATAAGAGTATGATGTTGATATTAGAATCAATAAAGATCCAATTTTATTTTGACAAGTCATAAAATGTGTTGAATTTGAAAAATGGATTGATGCCATGAAGGATAAGTTAAAATCCATGAATGACGATGAAGTTAAGGTGTTAAACGAGTCAGGTGTAAATAGGTTTCCAAAACCAAACCCGACTCAAAGGGCAATATTTAACAATATAAAATTAGATTTTTTCAAAGGGTTTCACTAAAAAAGGTTGCATTGATTATAATGAAACGTTTACACTTGTATCTAAGAAAGACTCATTAAGGATTATAATGTAATTGGTGGCTCATTATGATTTAAAGATATACCAAATGGATGTGAAAACAACCTTTCTGAATGGGAATCTTAGAAGATGAAGTGCATGGACCAACTTGAAAGTTTCTCGAATGGTCAAATGGTGTGCAAACTGAAGAAATTTATATATAGACTTAAACAAGCCTTATGACAATGACATCTTAAGTTCAACGATACTATATCGTCTTTCATTTTTTTTTAAAACATTATTTTTCAATGTATACATTGAAAAGTCAATGGGTGTAAATTTATCTTCTTAGTTCTATATGCTGATGATATATTTCTTGCTGCTAATGATTTGGGAATATTACATAAGACGAAAGTTTTTCTCTCTAAGAATTTTAAAATGAAAGATATGGGTGAGACATCATGTGTAATAGGAGTTGAAACTTTCCATGGCAGATTATAAGGATTGTTAGCATTATCTTATAAAGGCTATATAGAAAGAATCTTAGAGAGACTAATATGAACAATTGTTTAGTAGGACCATTCCCATTCAATAAGGGAACAAATTTAGTCTTATACAATATCCAAAAAATGATGTAGAATAGAAAAGGTTGGAGACAATTCATTATGCTTCAGTTGTGGATAGTTTGATGTATTTGCAAACCTACATAAGACGAGATATTAGTTTTACGGTTGGTATGTTGAGCAGATATCAAAGCAATCTTAGAATTGATTATTGGAAAGTTGCAAAGAAAGTAATGAGGTACTTGCAGAGAACAAAGTATTTAAAACTCACATACTCAAGGTCCAACGATTTGGAAATGATTGGATACTGTAATTAAGATTTTATTGGTTGTCTTGATAACAAAATGTCCACATTTAGTTATATGTTTCTTATGGCAAATAGAGCAATATTATGAAAGAGCGCTAAACAGTCTGTTATTGCTTTTATCCACCATCGAAGCAGAGTTCATAGCATGCTATGAAGCAATAATTCATGCATTGTGATTGCAGAATTTTATTTCAGGACTTAGGATTTTTAACATCATCACCAAGTCATTGAAAATTTACTGTGTTAATTTTACTGCAGTGTTTTTCTCCAATAATGACAAATATTCTAAAGATGCCAAACATATAGAATAAAATTATTTTGTCGTTAAAAAGGAAATTCAAAAGCAAAGAGAGTCCATTGAGCATATTAGGACAGATCTTATGATATCATATCCATTAACTAAGGATTTGCAACCAAAAACATTTAAAGAACATGTATACGGAATGGGTCTTGATTGTGATGATGAATAATGTATACCTATTATGATGACGATAACACTCTACAAGTTCAATTATGTATTTATGATTGCATTATGTTTTTTTTTTTTGTTTTATAATGAATATGTTTTAATGTTTTAACGAGAAAGTCTGTAAGACACAGTGTTATAGGACATGATGTTTTATTTATAGCATTATTATGGATTTAGTTTGGTAAGTAACATGTGTTGTAGTATATGGAAGGAAGTATGATACAAAATTATAATATACGACTACCATAACTCGCATGTGTTGTTTATCATGCTAAATCATTCATGTTAAGCTTTCAGGGTTTAATTTGTTCACTCAAAGTTATGCTATTTAATATTATCAGTAAGTAGGAGAACGTTAGTATGTGGCCTAATATTGGGCTTACTAATGACTAAACCAAAGCCCAGTCAATAATAAATAAATAGCTAATTAATCTTAACTATTGATCTGGTCACTTGATAGACATACTAAATTAAAGTTAATTGATATAAATTGATCATGTCTCTGCCCATTAGGTTAATTTTACGCTTAATAAAAGACATCATCATAAAGCTACCATAACAAAGAGGGTTAAGGGAAAGAAATTAATTTATCAAATATTATGCAAGTTTGCATCATGGCATTTCAATTGACTTTTTCAATATGTTTATTGTTTATTGTCACGTGAAAAAATTATATGTTCAAAATCTTGTTATAGTTATGCTAATGCCCAAAATTATGCTCACAGTGACATCAAATTTCTAAGATTAACGCAATAAACTAAGAAGAGTGAAATTAAAGGGTTGGGTTCGCACTTTTCTAGGATGTCATACTCTCTTGTACAAACAATTAATTTGTTCAGTTACAAGCTTAATTTTTCGAATACGCCCTTAAAGAATGTATAATAACAGGATAAAAACATTACGGGAGAGCACTAGAAGGGAAAGCAAATTTACTACCTTAGTTTGACGAAGCTGACACTTGGATCAGTAACTAATATACAGAACGACACTTGCATACATTGACTAGACTGTCATAAATTTGGCATCGAACTTATCTATAGATACTATAGCATATAAGACATATTGCAAGAGCACGATGCAAACGAGAGAAGAAAAAAAAAAGATCCAAAATGAAATTTATGTTAAAGTATCTAATTTATAAGAGTAGTTTATCAATTTTGTTAGATAACATTTTAGAGGACAAAAACATGTCATCATTATGTGGTCTTACTCATAATGGTCCAACTACATAATTTATATTGAGAGAGGAGTAAATGAGGAACACAGTTTTGGAACATTTTTATATGCAAAGACGAATAATGATCTTTTGCATTCAATTAATTAAGTAGGAACTGTCAAAAGAGACTACTGGTGATTAGTGTGTCCCCGAACCCTCATGGATACAAAGTAAAGCTGTATTATATAGTGACGTTATGCCGACCATTTCGACCCCACCATGGGTCTACCAAGCAGGTAACTTGCAAAGTCTAGATCAAACATAATACGTGAAATGCGAAATTTCATGATTTCATGTAGTAGAAATTCAATGATATCGAAATCATTTGGTTGCGCACTTATGCAATACATGTATCTAACTACCAACTAAGATCTCTCAATCCACCTCATTATTGTCATCTTCCTAGCTATAAAGCTTTATAAAAGTTTTTAGATCTTGTTCGTACCCAAAAAAAAGAAAAATAGTGTTATCACAAATTTGGCCCTTTTCAGTCTCATTTTATAACCACTCTATACACGCAACACTACCAGAAGTCCAGCTCTCTCCGTCTCTCACAGTTTCTTCCTCCCTCACGTTGTGAAGAATGGAGTTTGGAAGTATTATTGAGTTCCTTGAAAACAAGTCAGTTTTGGTCACTGGAGCAACTGGGTTCTTGGCAAAGAGTATCTACCCTCTCTGAACCCCTAGAATTAATATCTGCACTTCATTTTCTGTCAGGGTTGATTCAGAATCACAGTTTTTATGAGTTTCTGCTTTGGTAACTGGAACCTTTAACTTCTTATATTTATTGCAGTTTTTGTGGAGAAGATACTGAGGGTTCAACCAAAGGTGAAGAAAATTTATCTTCTCCTCAGGGCCGCAGATGCTAATACTGCTCATGAACGCTTACAAAATGAGGTAACACACTTTGACATAAAAGAAAAAGAGAACAAACGCTGGTATGAGAAACATAAATATACCTAAAAAACGAAAGCTAAATTCTACGCTTTTATGGCTTGGTAGTTGTCTTAGGATAAACATGGTTTACTGTATCCGGAATACCGGATCATCTAATGTCTTCTAGTTAGCTATATGCTCTTTTATATATAATTTTTTGCAGACTTGATGTCATATATGGCCCAGTCATGCATACGAAGAAGATCTTTAGGATAAACATAAACAATTAGGTAATGCAAAATTAACAGAAACAATCGCAGAATGGAAAGAGCAATATTAACAGTATGAGGTTCCTCGAAAGAAAAAGAAAAAAAAAGGAGGAGGAGCAATATTCCGAAATAATGTCAAATAATTATTCTGGAAAATTTTCTCTCATTAAATGAGAAAATAAATTGAAAAAACAAAGTTTCAAGGGGCTTGTGATGGCAACCAATAATGGTTCTAGTACGTAGTTTCCGATATATTATTAAGGAGCTAAGAAGAAAAAAATATCTCATCTCATTATCAATGATTCCTGTCATGATAATAATTGCTAATTACTGTTAGGCATAAGTAATAATTCAAGATTCTCTTTCTTATTTTTGCATTAAGATCATAGGAAAGGACCTATTTAGACTTTTGAAAGAAAAATATGGGACCAATCTGAATTCCACCATCAAGGACAAGCTTGTTCCACTAGCTGGTGATGTCTGTTCGCCGGACTTAGGATTGAAAGACTCAAACCTCAGGGAACAGATGATGAGTGAGCTAGACGTTGTTCTTAATTTTGCTGCCACAACCGACTTCAACGAAAGGTAACGTATTGAAGGTGGAGGGCACATTTTTCTCTCTGTTTTTTTTTTCTTTTTATGTTGATGTTAATAGACTTGACATCACTCTATTCTGAAAATTTCGTGGCAGATACGACATTGCACTGGGCGCCAACACCATAGGAGCAATGCATGCTTTGAGCTTTTCCCAGAGATGCGCTAAAGTCAAGTTACTTGTACATGTATCAACAGGTGATAACCAGCCTCTCTACCTTCCATTGTTCTCTTCTCCACTTCTTTTTGTTGAAAATTAAGGTCCATTTACACCTTCAACTTGTGATGAATTTGGAGTTGTTAATTAATGATATCAATCATGCAGAATGATTATTATTAACGTTAAGGGCATGTGCTTCAGCTTATGTTTGTGGCGAAAGTTCGGGGTTAATACGGGAGAACTCATACCGCTTGGGCGACACACTGAATAGTGCTTCTGGACTAAACGTAGATGAAGAAAAAAGAATAGTTGAAGCCAAATTGAATGAACTCCGAACTGGAGGTGCGACGAAACAAGAAATTGAAGAGACTATGAAGGACTTGGGCATGAAAAGGTTAATTGGTCCTTCTATGTGAATCACTGATCTGGAAATGTGTCGTTGTTTAAAGCCTAATTGAATTATTATTTTCTTTCAAACCATTACTAGGGCAAAAGTTTATGGATGGCCAAATACGTACGTATTTACAAAGGCCATGGGAGAGATGGTGATAGGACACTTTAAGGGAAAATTTCCAACAGTAATCGTACGTCCCACCATGGTTACTAGCACTTGCAAGGAACCCTTTCCTGGCTGGCTTGAAGGTGTCAAGTATGTGGCAGATTTATGTCCCTATCACCATGTTTAAAACGTCAATCCTCCCAAACCTAACAAGTTTGTTGGTATAAATGTTTTTGTGGACGCAGAACCATCGATGCATTAACTGTTGGATATGGCAAGGGAAGAATAACATGTTTTCTTGCCGATGAAACAGCAGTTGTTGACGTGGTGAGTAAACCCGTTCATATTGATGGAAAGCAACAGTAAAAATCTACCTTAATAATTAACATTGGAGGTGTTCATACAGATACCAGCTGACATAGTGGTGAATGCAATCATTGTTGCCATGGTGGCTCATTACAATCGACCTTCCGATCTAATTTACCATGTGGGTTCTTCTGTAAGAAATCCGATAACATATGCTAATCTACACGATTACGGCTACCAATACTTCACAAAGGAACCATGGATTGGTAAAGATGGAAAACCTGTTAAGGTTCGCAGAGTCAAAGTCTTAAATAGCATGGATAGCTTCCACAGATACTTGGCCATCCGCTACTTGCTCTTGCTAAAGGTTTGTTCGATTACTTCTGTGAATAACTAACTAGTCTTTTGATTAGCTTATTAACTTTTGAAAACAATAAATTGCTTCACAGGGTTTGAAATTGGTAACAACATTTTGCCAGCATTTTGAGGGTATGTACAACGACCTCAATAGAAAGATCAACTTAGTTGTGGGCTTGGTTGAACTTTACCGACCATATCTCTTCTTTCAAGGAGTGTAAGTAATATTTGCAACAATTATATTTAGACTCGATTATACGCTTATTATAATTTTAACGTTAAAGCATCATAGAGGTATTCATTGTTTTTCAATCTGGAAAAAGAAGGGACTTTTTAACGGATAATTAATGCCTAATCATGTTCTATAAACAGGTTCGACGATACAAATACGGAGAAGTTGCGTGCAGCAGCTAGAAAGAACTTGGGTGTAGAGTCTGACATGTTTTTCTTTGATCCAAAGTACGTTAATTGGGATGATTACTTCCTAAATGCTCATGGCCCTGGTGTTGTCAAATACGCCTTCAAACGATGACTCTGCTAAGAGAATTTCGTGGTTGCCTTGGCATGTCATTATGTTCTTTTTCCTTAATTTATAAACGTCCATTTAGAGCACGTTGAAAAGCATAGTTTCTTCCAAATTAAATCCCTTATTCTTGTTGGGATTATATCATCTCATATCGCATGCGACAACATATTGTGAGTTCTTCCTATTTAATATTGGAGGACTTCCCTCTCAAACTCAATGAATCCACATATAAATTTAATTTACATTGATTTTAGGAAACACAGTTTTACTTTTCAAGTTTCATGCTCACTTGCCTTTATCTCACTAGAGGAATCTAAGAAAAATAATTCAATTGTGAAAAATTAACTATACAAGATCTAAAAATAGTTCGACACTTCACATCTAAAATAATTATTATCACTTTGAAATGAGAAGTAACTCTTAAATTATTTTTTCATAGGTTATCATAAACTCTTACAAGAAAATGATAAAGATTTTTATTATTTTTATTCTATATAATTATCTAAAAATATCTTGTAATATTAAAAATATCTTTTAAAATAATATTATATTAAATATTTATCAAATTGTTTTTAAGAAAAATAAGATAGAAAATTTACAAGATAATTAATAATTAATTATATAATAATTATGTTAAAAATAATTCAATAGAAATTTCTAAATTTTTTATTATTTATAATATTGCAAAATATTAATATAAATTAACATGGCATTTGAGAAAGTACACATTCAACCACATGGCGATATTTATGGTACTACAGGGACATTAAAGGCCATACGAAAGAAGGGGATGCCCATGGTTATAATGCCCTATTTGGTTGAGGATATAGTAACGAACGGAATGAAATGTAACTCAATTTTATTGATTAGTTGATGGTTTCATAATGAAATAGAACAGAATGAGATATATAGAAGTGGAGAGTTTTATGTTACGTTTTATTCTATCCTAAACAATGAAAATAAGAAAGCTCCGAATCGAAGGTTTAGGATGGAACGTAAACTAATAAATACAGACTACCTAATATATTCTCAATAATTTTTCTTAATACTAATTATTTCTTCTAACTCTAACCCCACATTTTTCATTTCTCCCTCTCTCCTTATCTCTGGCTCTCCTCTCCGGTGACTCTCCTTCATGTGTTGATGTCACTGGCCACCACACACTGAGCACTATCCTGCCAACGTCTCTTCCTTATAGCTCACAACACACCTCTATCGTATCTTCCTCTATGCTTTACTCTCTAGACAATTTGCTCGTCTGCTCTTATTTCTTAATCTTCAAATGAAATCCAACTATAACCTCATTTCTGATGTCCAATTTTTTCTAAAATGGACCCCAAGGCTGAGTCGTAGCTATTGTTTTAACATTTTATTTGCCACAATGTTTACTTTTTGCTAAGAGTTAGTGTACAATCTACAGTGTAATTGAGTAGAGATGAGTTAGGCATTTATTAAATAATCAATAATAATATTTTATATAATTAATAATAGATTGTATATAATTAATAATAAAATAATAAAATTTTTATTAAAATTTTTATTATTTTAAAATAGAAAAATATGTAAAAATTTATTTGTCAGGATTATGACTTGAATAATTCACAACCGTAACTTTTTAATTGGACGTAATTTCTGTTTTAAAATCATAGCGTTAAATCTTTTGCAACAACCATTTTAATATTAGGGGTATAATAGTCATCTATTATATATTACATTTCATTCCATCTATCTTCCAAACAACATTTCACTACATTACATTATGAACCCTTTCATCCATCCTAAACAATTTTTCACACTACAAAAAATTTATATAATCCACGACATTTTATTAATAAAATGTCGCGAATTGTACAGACTTTTTGTGACGTTTTAAAAACTTCACGAAAAGTTTGAATTTTTTGCGATGCTTTATGAAAACGTCGCAGATTTATGACACTTTCCGTGACGTTTTATGAATAAAACGTCGCGAAATAGAAACCGCGACATTTTCTTAAAAAAACGTCTTAGAAAGGTAACCTAAAACGTTCATTTTTAGACTACCGCTTTCTTTGAATCTTACATCCTAACAGAAAGAAGAAATATGAAATATCCCATAGGTCTCTCCCTCCGTCAGCCATGGATCTCCTGCTCCTGTCCACCTCCAAATCTCCAATTGACCAAGTTACCCTCCTCAACCTCTTCAAATCCACCTCAATTACATCTTCCAAAACCTAGACCTCTCAAAACCTGTCCTTCACTCAAACCCTTCTTGACTCCTCTGGCATGATTTTCTTCTCTAGCTTCGGGAAATCCGATTTCGTCGCCAACAAATCTCCTAGACCCTCATCTCCCTCGGCATCCGTGCCGCCTTCTTCTCACCTCTCTGCAATGAACGAATGACACCAGTAGGTTTATCAAGAGCCTACCTTACTCTTCACTCAATATTCAATACATTCATCTTGCTCCGTTCTCATTCTCTCCCTATCTATTTATACTAATGTTGGAAATAACCGAATACAACTTTTGCTACTGTCACTATCATTTACCAACACCCCATATCAACACGCACTCACATAACGCATGCCCTTTTGCACACACCATAGCACCTGCCAGAATATGCCTCTGTTATGCACTGCATTGCCTTCCTTTATTCTTGTAACTAACTTGATTCTTCTAATCATCAGTAGCGGGGCCGTACCTAGCTCTAGGAAATCCTCTGGTTCTCTTTCTCTGATAGATATAATGAATGGTTGGCTTTCTTGGCCCACCAATACCCCCACCATCAAGATTCACCTTGTCCCCAAGGTGGAAGGACGGAAAGACATCACGTATGACCTGCAGCGGCTCCCAAGTGGCCTCAAAAGAAGTAAGGTTCTTCCACTTAATTAGCACTTCCAGCTCAGCCCCAGACCCACGAATATCTAGTACCATTGCAGGTTCAACTAACCAATCCAATTCAGGGGATAAAATAGTAGGTAAAGGTTGTACCTGATCAGTAGATCCAAGAGCCTTCTTGAGCTGAGAAATATGAAACACTGGGTGAATCCCAGCCTCATCAGGTAATTGAAGCCTATAAGCTATAGCTCCAATGCGTTGCAAAACCCGAAATGGACCAAAATAGCGAGGAGCAAGCTTTTCATTTGGGCGAGCAGCCAATGAGCTTTGGCGATAGGGACGAAGCTTCAAGTAGACCATATCTCCCACAGCAAATTGCACATCACGCCTATGCTTGTTTGCAGACTGCTTCATGCAATTTTGTGCCAACACAAGTTGCTCCCTTAATTCAGTTAGCATTAAATCTCGGTTCTGGAGCTGTTCTTCTAAAGTGGAGTTAGAAGTAGAGTGATAAGCGTAACGGATGAAGGGAGTAGGATCCCTACCATACACAACCTTGAATGGTGTCATTTTTTAGGATGTGTGATAGGAAGTGTTGTAGGAGTATTCAGCGCAAGAAATCCACTGAGATCATTACCGAGGTTGCTGATTGGCGAAGCAACGAAGATATGTCTCAAGACAACGATTCACCACTTCACGCTGCCCATCCATTTGCGGGTGATAGGTGGTGATGCATGTAAGAACCGTATGCTGTAGCCGAAATAGCTCAGTCCAAAAATGGCTCAGAAAAATCCTTCCAGCTTTACCATATGCTTCAAGAATTCCATAAAGCTTTACTACATGCTTCAAAATTCCTCCGCTACAACTTTAGCTGTATAAGGGTGCTTTAAGAGTATGAAATGTGCATACTTACTTAAGAGGTCAACTACCACCAAAATTGAATCAAAACTGCGGGACTTAGGGAGGCCATCAATGAAGTCCATACTAATGTCATCCCATACCGCAGTCAGAATCGGGAGTGGTTGTAAGAGACCTGCCGGAGATAATGTCTGATATTTGTTTTGTTGGCATATGGGGCACTCCTCTACATACTTCTTGATGGTGTTGCGCATGCCTTTCCAGTAAAGCTCACCAGTGATCTGCTTATAGGTTCGTAAAAACCTGCCATATCCCACAATAGGGCTGTCATTATACTCATGAAGGATACGGGGAATCATCGAGGACTGCTTGGGAATCACCAACTTCCCTTGAAAATGCAAACGGTTATGAACCAATGACCAGCCTGGTCTAGTTGACGGATCAACCTCCAAAGCAGACCGAATGGACTGCAATTCTAAATCCTGCTCTACTTCTTGATCCAACGCTGCCCAATCCAGCCATTTAGGAATTGAAATGGCCAATAACTCAGGATGATGGGGAATGCGAGATAAAGCATCAGCCGCTTTATTTTCCGAACCGGGTCGATATTGAACTTCAAAGTCGAAGCTCATAATCTTGGTCAACCACCTTTGATACTCAGTAGCCACCAACCTTTGTTCCAACAAAAACCGCAAGGATTTTTTATTAGTCCGCACTATGAAATGTCTGCCCAGTAAATAGTGACGCCATTTTTGTATGGAAAAAATAATAACCATTAATTCTCGCTCATAAACTGACTTAAACCGAGCCCTTCCGTGCAATGCGTGGCTGAAAAAGGCCAATGGGCGACCTTGTTGAGATAGCACCGCTCCCAACCCGATGCCCGAAGCATCCGTTTCTACCATAAATACTTTCTTAAAATTAGGTAGAGCCAATATCGGTACCGCTGCCATCGCTGCCTTCAGCTGATTGGCTGCATTCGTGGCCTCCACCGTCTATTCAAAAGCATCCTTGCGCAACAACTGAGTGAGTGGCGCAGCAATCTTACCATAATGTTTGACAAACCGTCGGTAGTATCCCGTGAGTCCCAAGAAGCCCCGCAACTCCTTTGGGTTAGTTGGCATGGGCCATTCCTTCATTGCCTTCACTTTACTTTGATCCGCCGCCACTCCTTTTTCTGAAATAATATGACCAAGATACTCCACCTCCATTTGACCAAAGTGGTACTTCTTTGCATTAGCAAACAACTTGTGGTCACGCAACAAGGATAGCACTTCACGCAAGTGACCCTCATGCTCCTCCATTGAGGCGCTGTAAACAAGAATATCATCAAAAAAACTAACACAAAACGCCTCATCAAATGCTTAAAAACAGTGTTCATTAAGGCTTGAAAAGTTACCGGGGCATTAGTTAGTCCGAACGGCATCACCATGAATTCATACCCTACGTTTGGTTGCTGTTCCCGTGGGTGGGGACAGAAGATAGACCTGTTTGCTTGCTGTCCCCACCAATTTCTGTCCCGACTCTGGAGACAGAGACATAAAATTTTTGTTCCTTCCAAAACCAGAGAACAAGAAAACGGAGACGGAGAC
>JANZXR010000008.1:8473332-8495012 GCA_027575705.1 Erythroxylum echinodendron | reverse complement strand
GAGATGTGTTAAGTGATGTGACACGCCACCCTCGCGGGGCATGGATTCGGGTATCACGATCGATATCGGGTTCGGGTCCAGTCGGGAGTGGGGTGTTACATTGTAGCTAACTTAAAGAAAAAGATACTTATAAAATTTGAGCTCCTAAATGCTCACCATTTATGTTTTATGCACTGTCAAAATTGACCTTGAAATATCTCATTCTCCACTCCAAAAGCAGCCCCCACTCAAACACAAGCCTTTATTCATGCCACTCACAACCAAAATCAGCCTCCATTTTATTCACACAAGTAACCTTCATTGAAGTTTAAAAAAAGAAAGCCTCCATTTTTCACAAAAAAACATGCATCAGCCTCCAAATTCACGCCACCCTTCCACTCTTCATGCAAGACAGCTTACACACATATAAAGACGCAACCTTTATTGACTAATAGCTAACCTCCATCATTCACACTACACTCTCTAAACAAGCTGCTGGTGGTATAGACATTGAGGGAGAGATAAAATAAAGAAAGCAGCTGGGAGAGGGAACACGTTGGGCTGGTGGAGAAATCACGTTGAAGACAGCTGGTGTATGAAAGGATAAAAAATTAGCTAGTGGAGGAGACACTTAGTGGAAGCAAAAAAGTTGCAGCTATTGGGAGAGAACGATGAAGCTAGGACGTGAAGATAAAAATGCAATACTGGTTTGTGTGTGGGGTGAGCATGCATGGACTAAGAACTATGCATTAAATCGTCACATCAAGGAGGTGTTAGTTGTGTTGTGCGTGAGGTACAGCAACAACACGTTGAAGCTGGTGGAGATTAAAAAAAGTAAGCATAAGTGTTGGGTAGCTGTGTTGTGCGTGAGCTAGAGGAAAGAACCGAAAGAAGGAGGTGGCAAGCAACAAAGGCAAGCAGCTAGTGGCACAACATCTTTAAGGCAGCTGGTGGCACATAAAGAAGAGAAAAAGAAAGCTGCTGCATATAAGAAAAAGAGCAAAAAGGTGGTTATGCTGAAAGAGAGTTAGTGTGCATAAAGTGAATGTGCATGGACCAAACCGCAATTTTATTTGTAACGTCAAGGTATAGGATAGAAGAGGAAGCAGAGGTTGGTGGCATAAGGGAACAAAAAAAAGATTGCAGTCCCTTCGTGAGAGAAAATACAGCAGCGGTAGAAGACATCGGCAGTAGAGAAAATTCAAGTTCAGGAAAAAGGGGGTGTTTTTAATTTGTTTTTTTAATTCTGTATTTATTTTAATTATGTGGATTTAATCAATGCAAACATATGTTATGACCATGATTTATGTTACATTGATGAATATGTGTGAGTAAGTTTTTCTTTTTAGTTAAGGTTAAGATTGATATCGGATTAGGATAATTTTTCTGGAATTGATTTTTGCTTGATTGAATACATATTTAGTCCTAATTTAGCTTGATCACCTAGATTAACCTTAAATGATTGAATGCCATAACCAATGGTATTTAATTTTTTGAAAAACTAATCAAGCGACATACTTGAAACTAAAGTGTAGACCAATCTTAGGATCTTGTGTGAGGATACCTAAGATTAACGAACTTAATTTTAGGCTTGTTGAATTTAACACCTTTTATTTCGAATTATCTATGAACTAAGTAGGTGACTTGGATTTAGAAGAGAAAGGAACACTCATGAACATTGGGTTCGACTTGCTTAAGTGAAATATTTCCTAAATCAATCCACCGTTACAATTTTATTTTTAGTTTCCAATCTAATTAAATCTAATACCTTAACTAATTTTTGTCGTTTGATTAAATCTAGTCGTTTTAATTCATACCTTGCATTTTTCAGATTTCCTTGATTTGCTTACTTTAATTTATTTTATTTTCAAACCAATCAATTCTTGATCGTTCGAGTAATTTTTTTATCATTTAATTTAATTGTCTTACGTGTTAGAATTTCCCTTGAGTATGATATCCGGTTCTTACCGATTTATATTACTTGTCAACGGTGTACGCTTGCCTCTAATTGTTTTAGATAGAATTTAATTTATATTATTCTTTTTAGACCGCAACAAAGAGCTTCACAGTAGTAAATAGCCAACACATGCAAGCACAGAACCTCTTAATAAAAAAAACTTAAAAACTATACGGGATTTTATTAGAAGTACAAAATCCCTTTCCCTTTTTGTGGTAGTATTTACTCTAGAGTACGATTGGCATATTTTTGTATATTTTCTAACATAGATAACAACAACAATTTTTGTAAAGGATAACATGTTAAAGCACAATAAATCGCCTAACATCATATAAAGTAATGGAATTGAACACGAAATGTACTATAACATAACAACGTTAGTGAGAAATAGCGATAGTGAGTGAGCGTGCGATTGTCCATAACTGAGAGTCTGACGTGTGATAGTTTGGTGAGAAAGTGATAGTGGTGCGAGGGGAAGCAAGGTGGCAGTCAGACATGTAGCATGAGAGCATCTTATAGAGGTGGTGTTGCAATGTAGACATGAATAGTATTTTCTTCTTAACATTTGATCCTTACTTAAGTTCCCATATTATGCACTTGTAATCTTCACTAATTCAATTTAGGTAACTTTATGGAAGCCTTTAAGGGAGGTTCCTCTCCTTTGGGGGACCATTTAAATCAATTCCCTACCTTCAAAGAATCGTTGGATGTAAATATAGTGAAAGCTCATAAAAATCAAAACATGAATGATGCTAATGATGTAAGGAAATCTTTGAGTAATGTTGTTTCTTTTTCTTTAGCTTAAAAGAAACCAAGACACTTTCCTATAGCTCTTATTAGTGGCATTGTTTCACCTCCGCTTGAGATTCTTCTAAAGGGTGCTAAGCATTGGAATTGTACTTTGGTAGGTTTCTTTTTAAGAAAAAGACCAATATATCTTGTCATGAATAATTGGGCTCAAAGAAGATGGGATAACAAAAGTTTGGATCACATTCTCGTCCTCTCTAAAGAGGACATTTTTCTTTTCAAATCCACAAATGGTGACAACAATGAACAAAATACTAGAATCCAGACCATGGCATGTACGAGAAAAATCATTTTCCATTAAAAAATGGACTCCAGGTATGAAATTTAATAGATCAAACATTGAAATAATTCCTTTGTGGATTAATTTCCACAATATTCCTATTCAATATTGGACTGGAGATGGGCTAAGTTATCTTGGCAGTTCAACTGGAAAACCTTTATCCTTTAATTCTACCATAGCAAGGTTGGAGAAAGTTTGTTATGTAAGAATTTGTGTGGAAATCAATCCTAAGAATGGATTTCTTGAAATAGAATTTGTGTGGAATTCAATCCTAAAAATGGATTTCTTGAAATTTGATCAAAGTAAAATAAAATAATATTATGTTAATTAATTTAAGTTGTGATCAAAGTAGTATAAGTTAGTTGGGATACAACATTTTTTAGATGTAATGATTTAGTGGTAATTAGCTAATATTGCCCTGATTTTCTGCATTTTAGTTTCTTTGTAGTCCGTATATAGGCACTTTATTTTTAGTTCAATGGAAGAGTTAAGTTGCAAATTTGTATCCCAAAAATTCCAACATGGTATCAAAGTCCCTTTCGATTTTAGGTCTTGTGAGAAAAGTAGAGGAAAGTTACCAGGGAGAGAGAATTTCTCATCTCATCTTGGCACTTCAAGGTTGTCTGGCCACCAGATCTCCCCTAACAATGACAACTTCAAGGCAGTTTGCAAATAAGAAGGTGGAAAGGTTCGAGAAGAACATAAGGGTAGAGGTGTTGTTCCTGAAACGACCACTAAGAAGGAAAAGGACTATAATGTTAGCCCCACATTGCTTGGTTTCTTCATTTTTGTTCTCATTAGTTCATCTTTCTTCTAGATAATCAGGACAGTGACAAGTGGAGATAATTAGGACAACGATAAATTGAGGTATGGCCTAAGAAGAAGAGATGTGCTCCAAGGAAGTTTATGGTATGAAATTGGTAAGAAGTGCATCAATAATTTGAATTAATGAGAAGTGCATCAATATTTAGAGCTGATGAGAGGTGTATCAACAATTAAAGGGAAGTGCTTTAATGGACATTGGAGAGATGTGCTCCAACAAGACAATTGCAAGAATGAGATTTTGAATCAAGGGAGCATCTTGAAAATTGATTCAAAATAAAATAAAATAATATTATGTTAGTTAAATAATTTGTGGTCAATGTAGTATAAGTTAGTTGGGATATAATATTTTCAGATGTAGAGATTTAGTGGTAATTTTGTGAGCTGATAATGCCCTAATTTTTTGCATTTTAGTTTCTTTGTTGTCTATATATAGGCACTTTATTTTCAGTTCAATGGAAGAGTTAAGTTGCAAAGTTGTATCCTAAAAATTCTAACATGGTATCAGAGCTCTCAAAGATCTTGAGGGAACTATGAGTGATTAAAGCTTTACAAGTTCAAGAGCAAAGAAGGGCAATGAGAGACCAAGAAAGTGAAAAGATAATGGAGGGAGCCTGTCAAGCAAAGGTTTCGTCATCAAAAAAGAAAGGAAATATTCCTCAATATGGCTGTTATGATATGTTTGGTCATGAAAAGAAAGATTGCAGATTGAAAAAGGAACAAGCAAATATGATGGAGCTATTTTTTTAGTGAAGAAATTCTTTTCTGAAAGTTGGTGAGAAGTGCACCAATATATGTTTAGAGAGACATGCTCCAATGATTGTAGGTTCGTAAGAAGGTCATCAACAAGATGATGATAAGTGCATCAATTGGCGAAGAAAAGTGCTTCGCAGAATATTCTGAAGATAAAGAGAAGTGCTCCAGAAAATTTGAATTAAGAGGGAATGTTAGAAATTAATTCAAAATTTTAGATTAGTTAAAATTCCTTTAGAATATGTCTTAGTTTGTTTCTAATCTTATCTTATAAGCCAGATTTATTGGCTCAAATATCTATTTAAATTTTTAAATTTTGTCTATAGAAGGCAACCAAGTTTATTAATAAAATGACTTTGAGTGTTTCTTGTTCTTTTATCTTTATTGTATCCCATCTTATATATGCTTCTTTTCTTCAAAATCCAACTGGATTACCTGATACTTTACCTGTTATGCAACTGAATTCGATTAATAAGTTGGTTGATGCTGAAATTCATTTATTTTGCAATTGGAAACCACAAATGGGTAAGCAAATATGCATACCTATAGGGAATCTATTTAAAACAAGAAACTGCTTAGAGCTTATAATAGTGGATAATGAAGATATCCCTCAGATTATAGAAGCTAACTCCACTAATCTAAATTTTGGGAAACATCCTAAATTGGAAAAAAAATGAGTTTTGCAAACGTGGGATAAGCCTATTGATGATGTTGATTTCTTGAAGGAATATGAGGAGAATAAAAATCTAGATGCTAATTCCATCAATGATGCCACTAAAAAAGTAGTAACCAACTACGAGGAAATTGAATTAAATATGGAATCTTTAGACTTTACTCCAAGTTTTAGCAAGAGGTGTGGTAAAAAAAGGAGAAAGACTAAGAGGATAGATACTTTATCCTCTAAGATAATTACATGATTTTTTTAGAATATTAAACGTTTGAATGAACCTTATAAGAGACAGGCTGTAAGGGATATTTTGATGGAAAAGAATCCTATTATCCTAAGATTGTTGGAAACTAGAGTCAAAGCTCACAACTTGCAGAATATTATGAATTTTGTAAGAAGAGACTAGAGCTTTGGTTCCAACCATATTCATCATTTTAATGGAAGAATTATATATGCTTTTAATAGAGAAAAGGTGCAGGTTTCATTTACTAAAAGTTCAAACCAACTCATATATCTTTCCTGCTTCTCTAATTCCAATTCCATATTCAAACTCTCTGTAATCTATGCTTCAAAGTTGGATTCAGAGAGTTTAGCTTTAGGAGGATCTATCCTCAATCTATAGTTCTATAAACAAACCTTGGCTACTAGCTAGAGATGTAAACTATATAATCCACCCTTTTGAAGCCTCTGGAGATAGAGTTAACTTTACCAACCTTGATAAAGAATTAGAGAGTGTGCTTAATAAGCCAGAAGTGACAGATTTTTAATCAGTTGGCAATTTATTCACTTGTAGTAACAAACAATTAGGAAGTTGCCTTATCATAAAAAAGCTAGATAGAACTCTAGTCAATCAACACTACATAAACAATTTTCCTACCTCCTACACATTCTATAGTCCACCATTTTGTTTAGATCACTCTTATACGGAAATCAAAGGCTACCTCTCTTACATTTCATTCAAAGAACCTTTTAGATTTTTCAATTACCTAATATACAAAAAGGGTTTTATGGATCTGGTATACGAGATTTGGAATCATAATGTTGCTAGTTGTAAAGCCTGTCAATTCATGATGAAGCTTCGAATGTTAAGATCTAAACTTAAGACATTTTTCAAAACAGAAAATTCCAGTTAGGTTTCAATCATCTAGGATGCCAAAAATGAGTTGAGAAAAGCATAAGAAGCTTGCTATCACAATCCATACAATGTTGACTTGAAAAAATGCAGAAATAAGGAAGTTGAAGATTTGTAATAATTCACTACTTGATCATAATTCCATTTTGATGTAAAAAACAAAAATCAATTAGCTGAAGGAGAGAGACTTCAAGTCCAAATTCTTTCATAACTCAATGTTAGCAAGGAGAAACTCTAATAAAGTCTCCATAGAAAATCTAATTTTTGGGTACTTTGAAAACATCCTTGGTAAGACTAGAACTCCTAAAATTTCTAATCAGCAAGAACTTGAAAGGGTCCCCCAACTCTCTAACTCAAGAATTAGTACTGAAACTATATTAACCTCCTTCTTTTCAAGTGATTAAGAATGTTCTTTTTAGCCTACGTCCTAGAAAGGCTCCTGCGCTAAATGGGTTTAATGTTTATTTTTTCTAAACCACTTCGAATAAATTGGCAACCTCTTTATGGAATTAACATTGGAATTCCTGAGTACTGTAAAATTGCTAAAAGAAATCAATGCCACTCATACCTGTCTTATTCCAAAAGTGACTAATGCAAATTTTTTTGATCATTTTAGATGTATTTTACACTATAAAATTGTTTACAAGGTGATCTCTAAGTTTCTTTCCAACAGATTGAAGGATTCTAAAAATACCTAACAGAAACATATAAGATAATATCCTCTTAGTTCAAGAATTGCTTAGAGATTACAACACTAGCAGATCTATAAAATGTAGTGCCACTAAAGTAGACTTTTCCAAAGCTTTTGATATATTACATTGGAATTTCATTACTCTCAGGTTGGAGTGGTTTAGCTTTTCCTAACTATTTTATTAAATTTATTAAGGATTGTATCTCAACTACTGTATACAACATTCTAATTAATGGTGCTTCTTTTAAACGATTCAAAGGCTCCATAGGAATTAGGCAAGGGGATCCACTATCTCCTTACCTGTTTGTCATCTCTATGAAAATCTTTAACATATCTTAAGGATTAATATTTCAAGAGCTCTTCTCTTCAAATTTCACAATAAATATAAGGAAATGTTTCTAACTCATCTTTACTTTGTAGATGACCTTTTAATGCGTTATGGGGCTGATCATTTCTCCATCTCTTTATTGCACAGTTCTCTTCAAACTTTTTACAAGTTGTCTGGTCTTTGTATTAAATCTTCAAAGAACTCTATATACTTCTCCTTAGACATCTCTAACACTAGAAACTTACAAAAAATCATTGATTTGGAAGTTCATTGTTTGCCTTTCAAGTATTTAGGAGTGCCAATGTCATCCAAAAAGTTAAGATATTAGGATTGTCTTTTGATTTTAGACAAATACAAGAAAAGGATTAGTGCATGGCAGAATAGAACATTCTCGCAAGCTGGTAGAGTTTAGTTAATTCTATCAGTTTTGATCAATCTCCATTCAAATTGTAATTCTCATTTGTCTCTTCCCAAAAGTATCAGCAAAGATATTATTAAGAAATGCATCAAAAAATTCATGTGGTCAAGAAAATGTAGTAATCCTAAAGATTCTAAGATCAAATGGGAATAACACTGCTGGGGAAAGCAAGAAGGTGGACTTAGTTTGGTCTCAATTCAATTACTAAACAACACATATTTATAAGAGAATTTGGAGACTATTTAAAGACAAAGAATCATTATAGAACAAATGGATGAATGAATTCTACTTAAAGAATTCCATCTTATGGAAAATTTATGAAAATTAAGAGCACTTTTGTCCCCTAATTCACATCCTTAGACTGAGGCAATTAGTGTATCCATTCATCATAATTTAAGTAGGGAATGGGGAGAATACCTGTTTTTGGTTTGATCATTGGTCTAACCAAAGCCCTCTATATTTAAGGGATGATTTAGCAACACTTTCAGCTAGAATATCAGTTTATACTTAAGTCAACAAGGTTATTTCTCTAAAAGAGGGGTTTATAGGCTACTAAATACTATCCTAACTACTTTCCTAATAGCACACGAATGTATAAACCTATATAGATCCTCATCAACAATGGTTCTTTCACTTATTCCTCTTATATTAAATCTATCAGACCTTGCACTATTCCAATCCATTGGTTAATCATTGCATGGAAAGGAAACTTGATTCTTAAGGCCTATTTTACCACTTGGCTGGCTACAAAGAGAAGGCTGAAAAAAAAAAGGATCATTAATTCTAATGATCACCTATGTGAGTTATATTGCTTAAAGGCTGAATATATTGATCATCTTTTCTTCAAATGTAATTACACTGCACCTATTTGGGCTAGAATGCAACACACAATAAACCTTACCTATTCAGAGACTAATTGGCATAATATTCTAATTTGGGCTAACAAATAATTTCTAAAGCTGTGGAAGGATCAAATGTGTCTTATTCTCAATTTAAATTGCTTAGTATATGAGATTTGGATGAAACGAAACCAAAGGATTTTCTACATAAAGAAAACTAAAAAGTATGCTTTAGCACAAAGAATTCAATATGGATTAAAGAAATTCTGGGAGCTCATCGATGGATAGGAAAACTGAGTCTTTCTATCAGGACAAGATGGAACCTTTAATTTATCATATTTCTACCTTTCCTTAGATAATAGTATAATTTTATGGTTTTTGTTGTATAATTTCAAATGGTTAGGCATTACCTTGTAATCCCTCTTTCAATGTCTTTTCATACACTCACTGAATTCATTATTTTATTTTAAATGCATTAAAATTAACAAGGAACAAACAAAAAGGATTTTTCAATAGTGTACAAAGCTCTTTAATATGCCAAATAAATAATGTCGACTTATTGTCAACACTCTTATACAGGTCTTCAACAACAGCTTTAAGTTACTCTACATCAAAATTAAAGATATAATTATGATTAATAATCAAAGGTATAAATTTTTTCAAAATGTGACGATAAAAGATAAGACCAAAGAACTACCAATTTGAACTATAAAAATAGGAAATATTGAACCCAAAATTTTATTGATAAAGGACCACAGAAAATTCATCCACTATAGCTTAATAATCAACATGTTTCAGCCAACTCCAATAAATAAAAGAGCATTAAGTACCCTCAACTCATGCTTATCTATAGAATGTAACTCAATCTCAGCCCAAATAAGTACTTAGCATAACATTCTCCCCTATTGTGCATGTTTAATATCCTGCATGTGTAAAATCATTTAATAAGGTAAAAGTAAATTATGTAGAAATGAATGAGATCTTATATGCTTTATTTTAATATATAAGTTGTAATATATTACTACAATAAAGTGGATAAAAGGCTAAAAAATATAGCCAATTGGTTAAAAAATATCACTTATAGTTATCTATGAAATTTTCATTTCGTCGCATGAAATGTTGCCAATTTTTTTATCTAAAAATTATAAATGATGTTTTCAAAAATTATAAACAAAAATATTATCTATAAAATAATTTATAAAAATTAGCTTAATATCAAATATAAGTCTATATTAGAAGGAAAAAATTAAGTGTCAAATGATTGGTAACAAAATAATAATGTAGCCGATAATTTTAGGCTATATTTTTGTCCTTAGTATCTAAAAACTTTTTGGTACATTTTTTATTTTCTTAGGGATATATTATTTGTTATTTTTGTATTTTGTAAGTCAAAATTTTCAACTATGTTTTTTCAATTTCATAATACGAAAATACTTTAAACTACGAATCTATAAAAATGTTGTTAAACATTATTTGCAACTTTTTTCATAATCCATGATATTGAGCAATTTGCAACGTTTTGCTATAATGTATCAACATATTTTTATTGTGAATTATTTGGTTATTATTATAAAATTAAATCTTTGAGAAATATTATTAATTCAAAATGTCGAGCATTCCATATAAAAAATAAAAAATTATATAAATATCATCAAATTGTAATAACAAAAGTAATATAACATTAAAGATTGATTCTTTGTTCCTACACAAGATATTAATAACAGTTTAAGCAATCCTTATAAACAAAAAAACGCAGAAAAAACTTCATAAATTAAAATATCTCTAACATATTAAGAAAGATGCTCAAATTACAAAAATATTTGAGATAACCCAGACGACTACTAAGCATTGTCCAAGTTCATAAATTTGTAACAACTAAGAAGGTTGGTTAAAATTAACTAAAATTATTGTGAGACAATTGATATACTAGTTATTTGGTTCTAATTAAAGCAAACACCACATAACTTTATCATTCACAACATAATCACTCATGAGTTACATCTTCATCCATTTTGTAATTCGAGAAAAAAGTATTAAATTCAATTATAGTATATATGGGAAGTGATAGAATAAGGCTAGAAGATAGAATTCATACCCTTCACTTTCCTCTTTATTTCTATATGGCCCGTGCCAAATAATCTTTTAAATAACATATCATGTTTTGCTAATTTAGCTTGAGTTTCTTCTCGCTTGATTAATCCATCCTTCAATGCAACCTTAATTTTGGTGTTTTCCTCCTGAAGTTATTCAATGATTGTCTTATATGTAGAGGTTGAAACATTTAGCTTAGGGTCATAGCTAAGGCCTTTCATATAACCCAAATGAGTATTAAGTACTGTATCATAGATCTCATCTACATTAAGCTCATTCCCTTTAGATTTAGACTTTTCTGATCTCTCTTGCAACGTATTATGAAATGAAAGAAGAAAGCCAACATTCAATCCATATATTACTACTTATAGTGAGTGAGTTTATATAGTATGATCCTATCACAATCTTATTCATGTAGTTCCTTTCACTTTGTTTTATGAAACAAAAAATAAAGCCATAATAAATAATTTCAAACTTATTCATTTAATTACAACTTGTAAACGTAGATCTTACATATTCATTTTAAGACCCATGATTATAAGGTGTTTTCATTTTTTATCTACTCACCCTTACCTTCTTCAAATTTTCATAAATCAAGAGAAAATATATCTTATTCATTAATTCAACTAGTAAGATTGATGCAAGCTAACGTGAATTTGGGTCAGACTAATAGTCATACAAAGTATTCTAATTTTGTTCAGACATTTGTTTAGGAACACGGCTTCATTTGTCCATATTAGAAGGAAAAGACTTATAATACTTATGCATCTTGAAACAATGATCCCTGGTCCTTGGTTTCAGTAATAAAGTAACACAGTTTGAAAATTAGATTCTTAATATCCAAAACATTCAATTTTAATTGTGAACAATAAGTAAAAATGTAATTAATCACAAATTCATTGAAACAATATTTCACAAAATTGAAGATTTTGTATAATTACAACAACTTTTTCTAATGTGTTTTCAATCAAGTTATCTTCCTTTAAATCCTTATTATCTATGGATAACTTGCAATTCATTGTAACTTTTATTTTTTGCAATTCACAATCTCTAGTTTTGCCTTTATCTCTTTTTCTATTAGGTGTCAATGTATTGGTTATTTATAAGAAAAAAATAGATAAATGTTACTAACATTACATTAAGACAATATATATATGTATGTGAGTTGTAATATGTGAACTGATAAGTTGTTGTTGTTAAAAAATTAATGGTGATCGAACTACAGACATAGTGTAAAAAAAAATTTACAATTTTTTATTAGATCTTTTTAATTGAATAATTTTACAAACATAAATTTTGAATAAAAGGTTTAATTGTACCTTATTCAAATTCTTACAAAAATTTCTCCTCGAGCAATCAACTACAAGTTGTCCATATCTTTAGTCTCTTAAGATATCTACAAAGCAAATAAAAGAACTTAACATTTAAGGAGATAAAGACAAGAGAACTAACTCCCTTATACCTTTTTTCTAGTATTTATAAAAAAGAAACTAAAGTCTCTTTCTTATTAAAATTACTTTCTAATTATCACAACAACAAAATAAAGAGGTTTTAGACTCTTATGCCTAGATGCATCTAATAAGTGTCTTAAATAATCAAAGAATTGGTGGAGTTTTTAGATATTTATTTAAGACGACAAAATTTCTCTAAAAAATATACTTAAAAATAGTCTAAAACTTCTAAAATTTCTAATTGATAGGATAAGAATTGACACCTTTGGTAATTTGTAACAAGTATGCATCCAGGAATAACCCTGGTCCCATGACCTTCTATGTCATATTCTTTTTATATTTTTGCAAAAATATTATTTTTATTAATTAAACTTGTTACTATATGATTAACAAAAAAATTTTACATGATACATAGACAATGAGAATAAATACTAAGATTTTTCAAAATGGAACAAAGTTCAACTTTTCTCCGTTCTTTTTCTTCTTCTAACTTATAGGATAAAAATAGTGGGTCTCGACTTTGAATTGACTTGTATTAATGAATATATTATATCTCAAGAAATAAGAAAAAAACTAAACATAACACGCATGTAACTAAGTTAGGAAGCTTATAAGATATTTCTCACCACAAATAACTGTTGCCTTTATTACAAGCACCTAACTCCTCCCTTTTTTGACCATTTACTTCTACCCGTTAAGTAGACCTGCTCCCACCCTATAAATACTTTAATCTCCTACTCTCCTTTTATCTCCAATTCTCTTCATTTCTAATTTCATAACCTGAAAAGTTTATATGACAAACTTGTATAAACCCTAACCCTTCCAATTCCCCTACATAAGTTTCCCTTCTTTATTATACCAGTTCAATCGCTCCTTAAGATCTAAATCTATTCCTCGTTTCTCCTTCTTCTATTGATCTCATCCCACATTTACCATTTTTCTCTCTTGGATTTCTCCAACTTTACGATCTACATCAGGTATTTTCTGATCCTATTCCTGGTAATTTATGTTTTCCATTTGTCTATCGACTACACTGTTAGATGTTTCGTTGGCTGTTTAGCATTCATGTATCTAAGAAAATAGTCGAAAATGTAAGTTTTTGATGCATCTATGTGTAAACAGATTTTCAACACTTAGATGCGTAAAAAATGTATATTTTTTCGACGCATTTATGTGTCTAAGAAAACCATCGAAAATAGTTTTTGTGACACTTATTTTTTTAACGCTTTATAAAGCGTCTAAAATTATTTTTAAGACGCACGCACCTTTTATGTCTTTAAACTCCATATTTTATTACAGTGTATAGTTAAATTCTAACTTTAATTATAATTATAATTTAGTTTTTATACAATCAAATATCTCATATTTAATTTTTAAAATTTCTCAAACACTATAATTAAGTCCAAGTTAATTTAAATAATTTTCTCTTTCAAATTGAATTTTTATGTGAGATCTATTAGGTTCATAATTTGTTAGTAAGGTTATAAATTATAATTATAATTCATAATTATAATTAGATGAATTAAAATTTCTTTTATTTTATCTTTCATTCTTCTATTAAACAATTTATATTTATAGATCAAGATTGACGTTTAGCAATAAGTTATGACCACCCAAATATTAGGAATGTCAAAGTAGTTTTATTCAACCTATCTATGCATGGTTATGATGTATGATTTAATCTTTTCATCATCCAATGCTCCTATTAGATATAGAGTATGAAATTAGTGTCTACTCTTTTAAATCTAGTCATGTTAATTCTTTAAAATTAATAATTAATTTATATTTGATATTTGAAAAACATCTTTTCAATTCTAAATTCACTTTGACCAGAGAATTCTTTAAATCAATAATAATCAAGAACATTAAAACATTCTCTCTAATTACTTCAGAGTGGTGAATCCTTTATGAACTTACCTAGCTATCTGCATATAATTCATACTATATCTATGTACTACCAATTAAACTACCCTATATAGAATAGGTTATAAGTAGGCATCAAAATATAGTAATTCTCATATGAGATACTATGATAATCTCAAGTCTAGGTATCAATTATACAACCATCATTATGAGTAAATTCATAAACACATAAGTGGCATTTGATTTGAGATCTGTATAATCGAGTCAGTTCAATGAAGTTATTCTCTAATAAGTACTCACACGTTTATTTAAGTATTTTATACTTTAATTTATGAGTTCAATTACTTTCTTTATAAGAAAGAAACATAATATGTACTAGCTTTATTGTTTTATCAGTATTTCGTCTTGTGAAACTACAACTAGAAATAATTTAGGAATAAAGTACAAATAAAATCTCATTATAATTTCAATTACACGATACTTATTCTAAGGAATTTACCTATAATATTAAAATATCAAATATAATTAATAAAATATATGAAGATAAATTGTGCTTTTAATAATATCACAAAATCTATAACCATTTGATTACTATAGGACATATGCCAATAGTCAAGTCAAAGACAACCTTAATTTTGGCCTTAAATCATGCATTAGATTTATTATGTTTCCAAGTTTAGTATTGTCTAGTATGTATATATGCGTAGTGTGTATATATGTGTACTCTGTATTACACAAATGATATATAGAAAAACATTTTTCCTTCCTTGGTTTATCTGGTATCAGAGCCCTTTTAATTTGTTCTCTCAATTAATGCAATATGTACAACCATAATTTTAGCAATCTTCTATGTTAGTCCCCAGTGGTAACTGAGGGGGATGAATTGGGTGTTTAAGGAATTCAACAATTTTTCTAACCAATGTAATGTTTACTAAATTCATCAATTTTTCTAACCAATAGACTCAATTAACAACGATCAATATAAGTATAAGGAAAATTGCTTAATATAAATTAATCAAACAATTGAACAATAATTTAAAGAGGATAGGGAGGAGAGAATGCAAAATGATTTATACTGGTTTGGCAAACAACCCTTGTCTATATCCACTCTGAAGACTTTTCTTGGATTTCCACTATAATTCTTCTTTTAAGGGAAAAAACAACATCAACTGACTAGAAAAACAAAAAATTAATCCTAATTGAAAATTTCATCATAGTTCAACATTTAATGAGCAAAATATTATACTCAATTTAAATTTCATCCAATTCTTATACAATTTATGAAATTAAACCAATAATTCATATGAAAAAAGATTAATTTCAACTTTTAAACAAAAAACCAAGCACAAAATCAATGTAAATCACACTAAAATGCAGCAAACACCCTAGTGTTTTGGGGGTGAAAATCCCTAAAATTAGCAAAAATACCAAAAAGCATAAATCAAGTGAAATAAATGAAAGAACTTACTTGGGTGTCATAATTGGAGGATAAAACACTAAAATGGGTTAGAGAATGAGAGGGTATGAAAATGGATGGCAAGAGGAATGGAGAAAATAAGAGACAGTGAAGAGGAATAGTGTTTTTAAAACAAATGTCATAAATTTACACAGTTGGTTACACTACCATGTAACTGATCGTGTAAGCCACATATTTGTGAATTTTAAAGCGCTATAAACATGTAAGTTTTATGAACTTATATAGTTAGGTACACGATCATATGACTAATCGTGTAAGTCATATACGAGCGTGTCTATAGATCGTGTGGGTCTCTGTGAACATGCAAACATGTTGAAAGCAAATTTATATATACAAGGACATATACATGGTCATGTTTATGATCATGTACACCATATAAATTCTTTAAAACCTTAAAAAATATTCACCTTAACATAGAAATTTTACACAATCAAATAAGGATGTTTTATATCCTAACATAAAACACATCAAAAATCAATAAAATTCTATGCTAACATTAAAATAGAAACAAAATGAAATGAAAAAGAAACCCTGCTTAATTCTTGGGTTGCCTCTCAATTAAGGCTAGTGTAACGTCTTTAGCTTGATGTACCTTTACGCTTACCATCAACTTAGGTTTATACTTACTAGTTTGCTTTTACTCGTTTCTCCATAAAGCAACTTAGTAGCCTGTGAATAAGCCATATGTTGTAAGATAATAATAAAGACATAATATATCAAATTGACTCCCTTAATGTCCTTTTTTATAATAAAATGTTAATAAAATAAGGAATAATATAACTCCTTGAATATTCAATTAACTCAAACAGTTTGTCTTGTGGGAAATGGAAACCATACCTATACTTCATCAATAGTTTTCTTATATGGCTCCTCTTGTCCCTCTTCCTTAATCAACTTTATCTACTCTTCTACTTCCTCTTCTTGGATTCCTCCTCTTTTTCAACCTTTATTTTCTCTGTCATTTATTTTTCTTTCTTTTCCAAAATAGTTGTTACCCCCTCATCTTCTTCAACGATCTTATCTGTCATCTCATTTGCTATCTCTTTTTGAATTGCAACTTTGTTCATAAAGTCGACCTTTGTCTCTTCTTCACTCTAAGGCATTAATAAGCTTAAATAATATGTTGTATTCAACTCAGTGTGTTAAGGCAAAGAAAATCTCTCTTTAAATTTGTGGTTGCTTATTTCAAGTTTTGCAAGGACATTTATTAATATATCTATAATATGTTCTTCTTATTGCTATTATTGTAAAGATTTAGCTAAAGCGCAACTATTTCAAGCATCAGCGTAAGAGTTGCCCCACTATAAATTATAAGTATTCTCATATGGTGTATTCTAAGGAAAATTTTGCATGCATTATGGATGCTTTCACATATAGTTTGGTGACCGACATTTATGATTATAATGGTTATCTTGATAAATATCACACACAATATAGATGTCAGTTAAGCTTCCAAATACATATTACCATATCTTTTGTCCTAAGTTTGTGATGTTGCCATAATGACATTATAATTCCCATGACAATACTATCCTTCTCATCCTTCCATTGTGGTTTGTAACTATAACGATAAATCTTGATAACAAGCCATAAACACAAAGTCAAAATAGAGAAGTTCAAAAGATAAATAAATGAATAAGTAAATAGAAATAAGAAATAAGAAATCATGGTTGGATGAATAAAAGTTTGATTTTCCTATTATTCTGGTCCTTAATAATGACACCAAAAACTTGATTGATTATTTATGTGTTTATAAGAATTATATGTTTTAACTATAAATGCATAGTGTAGTAGTAGCTAGCACTAACAAATACGGGTTGATCTCATGAGGACTATAAGTACTAGTGTTAGCCCTTTTCTATTATCTAACTGTTGAATCCAATTGTTAATTTAATTGAAAATTAAACTAAACTAACTAAACTAAAGTTAACACAATGATTTTAGGATGAAGAAAGCACTAGGATCAGATGATATCCAACAAGTATTACCTAAGTGATGAATCCCTAAAAGATATCTTAAACACTAGTCCTTTATTATGCAATTAAATTATTAATTATTAGACAGTGGAAATCTCTCTAAATCATGACTTTACATTATTGCATAAGCTAACACAGGTAATATACACGATTGTATATGTCAATATATATAGGTGTGTTTCTTTATATGAGCATAAACAACATCCTCGAAGCTCCATATGTTTATAATGACTTGTAGGTCCCTATACACAGTCTTATATTTTTAAAATTACTTCAAATATTTCATTGTATGCCTTAATTTTACCTAAATTCTTCTCCATTTGGTCTATAAAGGCAAATATCACCTAAAAACACACCTGAAGCAAAATAAACGTACAAAATAATATGAAATTATTAAACAACAAGAAAAAAACACGATATATGGGTATACAAAGATAGTCAATTAATTGTTTATCACCTATCACTAACCCGTCCATAAGAAAATGCAACTTAAGCTCGATTTAAAGTCTAGGCAAGTTGTTATCATATGTCTCGAGCTTAGGTTTGAACTTAAGTAGGTTGTCCAAAATGATGTTCTTTTGAAAAGTCTATCTAGAATGATATTATTTTTTGAAAGTGGTCAAAACGATAATATTTTTGACAAATGGTTAAGTTTTTTTATGTTAGGCCTCAGGTCACCCCTCAGGTTCTAGCCCAACTTGAAGCTCGATCAAATTAATCTTGGTGTAACAACTTTATGCTAGACCAAACTATGGATAATCCGAATTTTCAAGCCTATTTTAATGAATACTATCAGAACCCTTCTACGTCTTCTTCCTATCTAAAATCTTTTCAGGGAAGGTAGCTCTCGTTGTTATCTATATTATCAATCATATTCCTATCCTTACCATCAGTAACATTTCTCATCATAAATACTTATACGATCTAATCCATGATTGTCAATCTCTCCATGTCTTTGATTATGCTTACTTTGTTCTTATTCAACATTATGAAGATAAAAAAAATGAATCGAGCTTGGTTATGTTACTTCTTAGAGTTTGGTGTTGAACATAAATATTATTAGTATTAGGATCATATTTCAAAACACTTTTTAATTTTTTATCATGTCAAATTCTAGAAATAAAAGTTTTTGTCTACTTTATCATCTTTTTATGTTCAATGTTATCTACTTTATCATCTTTTTATGTTCAATATACTCCTTCCTCCTTTCTAACTAATCCATCTATTATCTTTCCTAATGATTTTTCTGCAGGACCATCCGACTTAAATAGTGTTGATTTATCTTCCCCTATTAATGATGAATTCTTCTATGTCATGGATCTTATCACCAGTCCATATCTATCTCCTAAGGTTATTATGTCTTCATTACCTATTGTTCCTCCTCTTCTTAATCGAGTAAAAAAAATCAATATTATTCTTCATGATTATCATTGTTATGCTACTATTGCCTCTTTATATGAACCTAACACTTATCGTGAAGCTAGTTGTACTAACCCTCTTTGGAAGAAAGCAATGACAAAACAACAAGCTTTTACAAGCATTCATTTAGGATTTGATTTATCACCAGATAAGTTTGTTATTGGATACAAATAGGTTTGCAAAATTAAAACTAAAATTAATAGATTTAGAATGATATAAGGCTTGTCTTACAGCTAAGGATTTTATATAGGAGTACAATATTAATTATGAAGAAACTTTTACTCATGTGGCTCACTTCACCTCTTTGAGTAACTTCTTTCTTTTGCTACTATTAAACAATGGCAAATGTTCCAAATAGATGTAAAAAATGTGTTTCTTAATGGATATCTTTCTAAGAAGTTTATATGCAACTCTTTCCTAACTATTTTCATCCTTATAATAATATTTGCCATTTTCATAAACTTTTCTATAACTTGAAGCAAGCCTCTCAAGCTTAGATTGCTAATTTTAGCTTAACTATTGGTTTATTGGTTTTTACTCTAATACATGTGATTTTGCATTGTTCATTTGTCACACTAATAAAGAATGCATTCTCTTGCTTCTTTATGTAAATGATATGATCATTATTGAGAGTGACTTAAAGGGTATCAATGATCTCAAATCGTCAAATCCAAGATCAAATCGTTTATTAAATATTGGATATTTTAGCTATTGGGTCTTAATGTATCATCTAATTCCATTGGATATTTGTTTGTCTTAAGCTGCATATGCTACATATCTTATTTCTTACGCAGGTCTTACTTGTGAGAAAATACTTAGAACTTTAATTGAGGCTAATGTTTACTTTTCTACTACTAATGGAATCCCTCTTTGTGATGGTACTCTTTATTGCCAACTAGTTAGGAGTATTATCTTACTATCTCTCATCCATAATTCACATATGTAGTTCATATAGTTAATTAGTTTATATTTATTCCTTGCAATATTCATTTTGTTGATGTTTTTTGTATTCTTTACGACATCAAAGGTCAATGCTTTCGTAACTCTTCCTCTATTGACTTAAGAGTTTATTCTAATATTAATTGGGTCGATAATCCTATTTATCGATACTCTACAACTAACTATTATTTCCTTCTCAATGATTCATTTATCTCCTAATAGAGTAAGAAAAAATGTTGATATCTTGATCTAGTACTAAAGTCGAATATCAACTTTATGTTGATATTGCCTTTGAACTTCTTTGGCTACAATGGTTACTCTAAGACATAAAATCATGCATTTTTCTTCTACTATTTTATACTATGATAATCACAATCCTATTCAAATTGCTTATAATAACATTTTCCATGAGTGTGTCAAATATATTGAAAACTATTGTCATTTTGTGTGATATCATATTCTTCGGGGCATTATTAAACTTCCCTTTGCTTCTTCTCATAATCAACTTTAAGATATTTTCACTAAAACTCACTCGCCTTGATATTTTCATGATCTTGTTCGCAAATTTCAATTGACTGCTTCTCTTCTATCTTCAGTTTAGGGGGGATATTAATATATGAACTATAATATTTGAGTTGATGAAGTGTCCATTCAAAGCCAGCCCTAATTTCAGCCTTAGATTATATATTAGATTTATTATATTTCTTAATTTAGTATTGTCTATTGTGTATATTTATGTACTCTTATTGCAAAGGATATGTACAAAAACATTATTCCTTCCTTTGATTACACTTTAAACGTTAGAACAACAAAAATAGTAACAGGATAGTTAACCTGAATTTCAGTTAATTACATTAATCTCCATTTCTCTAGTCGAACCTGCAATAAAATCGGCAGTGCTCTCAGTTTCAGCGTCACCAATGTACACTCTTCGTACACATCCATGCTCCATCTGCTCACTATACTCAGTCCCCCCTCATTGGAAACCCAAGCCAATTACACCCTCGATTCCTCAAGACCTCATGTCTCATCTAACCCAATACACCTTACAGTCTCCCTCAACTTAATTATGGCGATACTTATAAACCTTCTCCTCATTTGCAACATTCACACTTACTTTCAACTCAGGAGTAACTTTTGGCACCTCCACTACGGGCAGTATTTCATCGGCTGCTACATCATAGGCCTCATCAGGCCCCAATTTCTCACAAAAACAAAACGTCCACAGTCCTGGAACAAAAGTTTGCCCGCATCCATCAATTTGGGCTTAAACCACGGTCTGACAACAACTTCAGACATTTCTCATGGACTTTATTTGCCCAGACCCACGATTTCTGGAGCTCATCCTTCATGAAGGACAAATGTCCTAGTCTAGCAAGCAACCAAAAGACTGCAAACAACTAACTTTAAGCAAAAGGATGACGATATAGATCCAAATCGTATATGGAATCTTAAATCCGAAAATAAGCTACACAAAAGACTGAACAAATAAAATAAAATAAGGAAAAAGCTTATCAACACCGCAGTGGCTACCTAATCGAACCGATGCATGTCTCCCTTGAAATGCAAATCATGGGGCGTTTGCCAACCTTAGTCCACGGTATTTATGAGGAAAACGCTGCGACAATTGTAAAGAGTCCAAACTGTGCCACCGCAGGAGCACATGGGATTTTGTAACTCTGGACAGAGTACTTGGAAAACATTTCCTTTCTTTTGCTACTTTGTTTAGAACATTTTCAAATATTCTTTCATATATATATATATATATATATATATATATATATATATATT
>JANZXR010000008.1:8457321-8467688 GCA_027575705.1 Erythroxylum echinodendron | reverse complement strand
TGATTGAGAATTGTTTCCTTCTTTCTACCACAAAAACTACTACCGTCGTTTCTCTTCCCTAGAGCTGATTGTCAACCCACGTTCCTCTCTCAAAGTGATGCCGCTAGCCTTCTTTCAAAGTGATTGTAAAAACAACGTTTGTTTCTTCTCCAGTTGTTTCTGCCGTCAAAGTCAAGTTGTTAAAAACCTCACTAAAGTTGCTACCGTCGTTTCTTTTTCGAGTCTCCCCCCTATTTTTCCAAGTTTCTGCCGCAGTCCCTTTTCATGAGTCTAGGTCTTCTTTGTGTCAATAAATGAGTGGACTCCTCTCATAATGGTCTAGACTTTTTAATAAATAAAGTGGGGCCCAATTAAATGTCAAAATAAGACTTCAATGGCTACAAGACAACTTGACTTTATCCAGCACAAAGGGCTGTGTCGTTGAGACCCAAATCCTAAGGTAATTAAGTCAAAATTCGCTGGTACCAATATGCCAACTTTGTGTCACCTTCAACATGGTCATGTTGAAATCCTCTCCAGTTCCAGTTTAGCCAAATTCACTCCAAATTGCATCACTTTGCTATTTCATCACCTAAAACATACAAAGACATGAATTATCATAAAAACACAAGCAAAACATCACAAAAGCTAACCAAAAGAACATAAAACACAAACAATTAACATGCACAAAATGCAAGTTATCAACCATCCTCTCTCTTTTATGCTTGTTTTTCCCCTTATCTTTCCTTAATTCTCTTCCGATATTGTATCCCCCAATTTTAGGTAGTCAATCCTCTTGAAAGATGGCAATATAATCTTCATGTGAGAATCTCAACTTTGACTTTTGTAAAGTAATCTGCAGATTTATTCCATCCTTAGGTGTGCCCACGCTTAGTCACAGAATTGCTGTCAAATTAGGAATTTCGGATTTTTTTCTTTCTTTTGCGTCTTTTTGATTCAATTTCGTCTCTAAGATGTTGAAAACCATCTGTAACAATTATAAAATAATTTCATTAATTTCGGATAATAATTTCAACACATTGACGATAATTAAGTCTAAAATAAGTGCAATTTAATGACTTAACATTATTCTAAGTTTTATATTACATTCAGATTTAGTTTGAATTATGAGATTTGATTTATTATTAGTTCATTGTACAATAATAGATGTTGGTGTACTCTTTATTTCAATGAAATAATTTTTTGACTTCTTGTTCATTATATACCAATTTTATAATGACTTAATTAATACTGGTTAAATCTTTAAATCTTAAACCTTTACTTTGCTTAGTTCATATTATCTGACTTTAAAAACATTTACCAAAACAAGCCAATTGGAAAAACTGGTCGCTATTTAATTTGAGGCCAATAACTGTGATACACTAACTCCACCACACTTGAATCACAGGTCATATCCAAACCCCAGCTACCATTTAGTCATCCGCGCATGGTGGGTGTTAAGTTCTCTTCATCTCTTGGGCTACATTTGTCTAATTGAATTTCTGTGATTACGATGGTCTTATGCTTCTACTTGTTGATGAGAAATTAACACTGGTGCCTATTAGGCCTTATCTCTTTCGGCCGCATAATCCGTTGGTTAAGAGGGATTACTTCTATCTTCATGAAGTTTCTGCTCCAAAGATTATTCAGCTCAGTATTTGGTTTGGGATTCTTTGTTAACTATTTCCAAAATCTTTATAGTGAATAATAAAGAACGTTGGATAGGCTGAATCAGTCCTCAAGAAGCTCACAATCGATTCTTTGGAAGTACATCTTGCTGGCGTTGAGGTCATAACCAACATTGTAGTACTGCTGAGCCAACATTCCAATTATGGTTAAACTTCCAGAACTAGTAATCCCATCACTAGGAGCAATACCTAAGCAAAATGCATTGGGATTGACTTGAATAAACATGCTCATTATATCCAAAATAAGGTCAGCCCCATCTGCGAAATGGAATGTAAGAACTGGAAACCCTTGAGCAACTTGGGTTACAATCCCCTTGTAACACAATTCTTGTGATGATTCTTCATCCCTCGTCAATAACCCTTCGGAAAGAAGATGGATTTCTTTGATAATTATTTCAAAACCCTTTTTAGCTAAAAAAGTTAATTCTGTTCCAGTGTCTATAATGACTCCATTGTTAACCCCTGGAGTCTTTTGGAATGTACTTGCATTTATGTCGAGCATATTTCCACCTACACTTACACCTACTAGAGTAAGATAGTAAAGTCCATTAATGATCTTGACAGGTGTTGAGAAGCCCTCTAACCTTGCACTATCACCTATAATCAAATGGTTAAAATTATAGTAAGGATCCCTTACGTCGCCAATACAATAAGAGAATTTGGAGCCCATTTGTTTAATCAATGATGCTTTTGCCCTATTACCAAGTCCAAATACACCTTTGAAATTTTCATCAATGAAGTTTTGAGTTTTATGACCACAACCAAATACGACGTCTGACAGAACAAATTTTCCTTCGTCAGGAGCCTCGAAGGTTACTCGCTCAGTTGAAAGAATTCCTGATGATGAAGGTCCTTCAATGTATGTGATGTTATATAGGCACTGATTAAATGAGTTGCAGTATTTGCAGTAGAAGAAATCTTTACAAGATAGAGTAGAATAAGTGGAAGACTTGTAAGGATTGTAGATAGAACCTGAATTTTGGGAACAAGGAGTGCAAGGTAGGCACTTAATCCAAAGAAGGCTACTGCCAGTGTCCATTACAGTAAGCTGTGGAACAGGCGGCTCACCAATTGAAAAGCTTACATAGAATAGGAAAGACCTGATGCTTGGAATAAGATCTGCTTTGATATCACGAGCTTTTGAAGCTATTTTTGACAAATAAACAAATCGAGAAATTGAACTTTCCCTGGATCTTTTGATACGGTCAGAGCAGGTTTTATTGGAGTCGTGAGAAGACAGCAAGGAGTCACGATGGATGAGTTTGATTGTCGGTCTTTTCATATTAGGGGTGGATGGTATCATTAAGTCGTTGCTGGTGATAGAAGTTTTGAGTCTAAAGATGGTCTCTGCTCCTAAAAACTTGGCATTAGTTAAGCTAATTTGTATCACAGAAAATGATAAAAGGGCAACACAAATTGTTGAATTTATTGATGCCATGGTAGAAAATGTCACAATCTGAGCAAATGTTAGCTTTTACAGTGGCCCCTAACAAGACTGCGAAACTTTGAAATTGTTGAATGTACCTTATATAAAGGGATTCCGCCTAGTCTTTGAAAATTTATGCACAAGAGGCTTGGAATTTTGATTCACGCGAAGCTTATGCTAGAGATAGAAAATTTTGAAGAAATCTTGTAAATAGAAGACATAAGAACATACAAAAGCAAAGGATGATTAAAGATTGCCGAGACGTAGGAAGACAACAAAATAAGTAGAACAACATCAAGAAGTAGAACAAGTTGGGATGACTTTAAAATAAGTAACACGATATCTAGCTGAGCAAGTATGATAACGTTTTTCTATTAAAATATTTCTTTTTATTTGCCGAATGAGAATCTCACCAGGTTCTAAATGTACCAGCCAGTCATACCCTTTGGAAGAAAACATAAAAAGAAAATGAATAAGTATATTTGTAAAAGTATTGAATGTACGATTTTTCGTTTTACTCATTTTGTCCTCCGATAGTTACTTCTCTTTCATTATTTTGTAACACACCTCCCTCGGATAGTTCTGTTTATTAACATTCTAAATACAATATTCCTTATTTAATCCACTAATACCCTTTCTTAAAATGATTTATCAAAATACTTCACCATTTTTGTGCTTCACCGAACCAAAATCTAACCTCCAACTTAACGTGCCCCTTCATGCATGAACTGTCATAGTCTATTATATTACATAATAAAAGTGCCCCACCTACTCTCACAGATGCGGAAAAATGTTAAGTTGTCAATTTTGTACTAATTTTAGGATAAATTTTTTTGATGTGTTAAAATTATTGTGTGAAATTGATGGATTTGTTTTTAAATTATTTTCAGGTGGTTTTCAACATATGAAAGAAGAAATTGAACCAAAAAGATGGAAATAAAAAAAGATAAATCAAATTTCCAACTAGTAAAAAAAAATAGTGACTAAGCGTGGGCACGTATAAGGAAAAGAACCTATCTGCAAAATCTGATTTTAAATCATATTCGTTTCATCCAAATGCTTTGTGATTTTGAAATTCAAATGTTGCCTTATGGATGGGGATTTGTGACCTAAAGAGCTGGAAGATATATTTGCTGAAGATTACTATAGGATGGAGGAGAGAGAGGGTCAAAAATCATTAAAAACGTGTACTGTTCATGTGAATCACTGTTTATGCAGAACCTTAGGCTGAGTTTTACAATTTTTCTGCAGCTTCTTTTCTTTTCTAATTTTTCTGGCTTTAGGCTAGAATTCTCGTACTTTTCAGAAAGAACCAGGGATAAAGACTTTATTTTTTGTTATTCTTTTATTTGTTCTTACTTTTGTTATGAGTAGCTAAACTTTTCTTCTTGGTTGAAAGGAACCTTATTATCATCTAGTATGGTGAGATTTTCAAATAAAGTTTATTTCACTGATGACTATTAAGTGTTTTCCAAATTGCTTTTTATGATTGAATTGATTGATTTCTAAGATGCGCAACTAAGATTGATTCGTTTAATTTATAGCTAGATTGGTAGGTTATAACGTTCAGTCTTGCAAATCACAAGTAGCAATTAGGATTGCCATCTTTACGTTAATGTTGGAAACTCTAAGAAGACGCTTAGCTAGATTAAATGCATATCGTACATGTGTTGCCTTGTTCATTGGTTTCTTAGTTTTTAAAGCTACTAATTAATTAAACTTAAGATTATATCTAAGTTGTTGACTAATAAGAATGTTTAGAATATATATTTCTATTCATTTAATCTTAAGAGAAAACATCCACCAATGAATGTTTGTTAATGGACTGAATTTTATATCAAGGATCTACAATAGTTTGATAACATCGGTAACCCGACACCAATGTTTGTTCACTAAATTTCCAGATTTGAATATTTTTGTTTATTTTCAATTTTAGCTATTTTTAATTACTTTAATTTACGTTAATTAAACTCCCCTCTTTGTTTTAGCTTTCAACTCGTATAACAATTACCGTTAGAATTTCTCGTGAGAACGATCTCAACTCTTCACTAACTACATTTTTTTTATTGCTAGAGACGACGGAATTTTTTAACGGTTTATGTATGTTACATGAGTAGACAAGACAACTCAGATGTAATTTGATTCAGAAATTGAGAAAATAGCCAAAAGACTATGAAAACAGATGAAACAACATAAATAAGCGCAGAAATTGGAAAGAATGGCTGCAAATCGCACTCTTCGTGAACTAGCCGTGCCCACGAACGCTTAACAGCTCCACTGCATCAACTTTCCAAATTTAGGTGACAACAATACTTTTGAATTAAAATCTGGGTTGATCCATTTATTGCCTATTTTCAGGTTATCGAGAGAGGATCCCTACAAATATTTGAAGGAGTTCGATGTGGTTTGCATGGGAATGAAGCCAACAAATGTGACAGAAGAGCAAATCAAATTAAGAGCATTCCCATTTTCTCTCAAGGATGATGTTCAAGATTGGTTGTATTATTCTGAGTCCTTCCAGGTTAGAGTTTTGACCTTTTGGTCTCCAAACATACATCTGAGATAATTTCTTCATTCGTCGAACGTTACAAGAATGACTAATATGACCATGTCTACCACAATAAGAGCACAAAACAGATGAATGAGAGTTACTATAGTTTTTCCTATTTATCGGGTTTCAATTTTTTTGGCTATTGTTACTGCTAGATTTAATAAAGAAATTTTATATGGCCTAATATTATTATTTTTATTATATCATATTACAGCCTTATTAAAAACACCTTTACCATTCCCAAGTAATGCATCAAGATTATTCCTTCCATCAACAAAATTTTGCAAGATCATTTTCTGGAGAAATGATTTTTCCAGTCAATTTCTCTTTCTTAGTTCTAGGGCAGCAACTTTTTCTTCTAATTGTTTTACCTTATCACGAATCATTCTTAAGCAATTCATTTTCTAACTAACTTACCTTTTGTTCCAAGAATTCCTTTTCAGATACTTTTTGCTTCTTGTCATTTTGAAGAGTCATAATTTTAGACAACAAACTCTTATTCTTATATTCTATTGATTTAATCTTATTCATTAAGGAAGCATCTTTATTCTTGGACTTTTCAACCTTTTTGAAATACTGCACTGTTAATTTTTTATACTGATCATACAGTTCATGATATGCATCCTTTAATCCATTTATTTCAATATCAAAGTCAGAATAATATACCTCATCGTCTCCTAATTTGGCCATAAAACAAACGTTGCTAAATTCTTCAAGCTCTTCTTCTTCAAAGTTTTCAAAATCTTCATCTGACTAAGGTGTAGTCGTAGCTTGCTTTCTGGGTTTTCTGTTCTTTATTTTGTCCTTTTGAAGAAGAGGACATTTGGGTCTTATATGTCCAGGCTTCTTACAGTGATAGCATATGATTTGAATGTTTTGTGTATTGCTACTACTGTTGTTGGCTTATGATAGGAACCTGTTACTTACAGCTTTTTTGTTTCCTTCTCATTTCTTCATTAGCTTCTTTTTATAAAAACGTGCATATTTTTTGAACATGAAATTAAATTCATCATCTCCACCTATTTGCAACTCAGTGTCACTTTCTTCACCATTTGATGGATTTAATCCATTATCTGCTTTTTAGTGTCATTCCTCTTTTGTATGAAGATCCTTCATCTTTCCTAAGCTCAGCTTCATGGATCATCAAGTTTTCTTTTAACCATTCGAGTGAAACAGTGTCGAGATCCTTCGTTATTTTTAGAGTTGTCACTTTAGGTCTCCATTCCTTTAGCAGTAACCTTAGAATCTTTGTTAAAAGCTCATCATTGGGATATACCTTTCCCAATTTCTTTAAGACTGTAATTTGAAATGTCCAAAGAATTCGCCTATAATTTCTTCCTGTTTCATGTAAATAGTTTCATGTTGATGCACTAAAAGACTTATTCTATGTTTTTTTACCTCATTCATTCCTTCAAAAATAACTTGAAGTTTGTCTCACATTTCTTTTGCTGTAGAACAATAAGATATCTTTTTATACTCTTTTGGAGATAGTGCACAGATCAAATAATGTCTTATTTTGGCATTTAGTTGTTTGTTTCTTCTATCAACATCTTTCCACACTTATACATCGTTAATAGCAAGAGGTGTGGCTCTAACTTTGATTGCTTGCTAGATTCTGTAGGCTTTCAAACGGATTGTCCTTCAAGGCTTCTCAAATTATTTGTCATGATCTATTATGTGCTGTAAAACACAATAAATGTGAAACCTCACTTTAATACCAAATGATAAAGCAAACACATGTAAAAGGGGGCTGAATTGTTTATAACTTAAAAAATTTGCGAGTTACTATCAATTCGTGTAAACGATAAGAACCTGCTTAATTTTAACAGAAAAGTCTGTAAATAAAAAGAGCTTGTCAAAGCTTAAAACGAAAGGAGCCTGAATGTTTAAAATATGAAAGGAGCCTATTAATTAAAAAATGAAAGGAGTCTGTTAACGTTAAAAAAACAAAAGGAGCCTATTAATGAAAGAAACCTCTTGCAATATTAAAATAAAAGGAGCCTATTCTAAAAATGAAGGAGCCTCTTATAAATTAAACGTATACTGTAATGCAAAAATTTAAAAGTTAAGAGAGAGAGAGAGAGACAAAGTCAATTTATACTGGTTCCGCTTATAACAAAACCTACATCTAGTCCCCAAGTATTCGACTTAAGTATTTCATTATTAAACTCCAAGTAGTAAATTTTCACGAGCCTCTCCAAGCTTACAAGTACATATTTTCAAGGTTCTTCAACCTTCCACACTAGCAGTGTTTAACAAGCTTTTACAAACTCTTAACAAAAATGAATACAAAGTTTGCTCAATGTAAGCTTTAAAGGAATAACCATCTCTCTCAAATAGAGTGATTTTACTTTCTAAGGCACAAGGAGTTTGATATAAATACAAATATTGATGTTGCTAAAGTATTTCGTAAATTTGTATTTTGTTTGCAAATGCAGTGGCTCTTCCCTAAGTAGACATTTTTTTCAACTAGCTATTGCGTCATTTTAATTCTGAGTTGACTTTGTATTTAATGAATCTTCAATACCATCTATGCTGGAATCTTTCATTATTCAGACATTAAGAAAAAATTTTGTCAAAATTTCTGGAGCTAATTGTTCGAATTAGTAGGATCCTTCTGGATGTTGTGGAGTCATTTCTAATAAGGTAAGTTTATTAAAAAGGTTCCTGCAAGAAAGAAGGCATTTTTTTTATTATTTTATATCCTTTTAAGAATTATGTCGTTACCAACAAAAGGAAATAACTTCGATTTGAATTTTGAAATATTATATAGTTAACATCAAAATTATTAATAACAAACCTTGAGCTAACACGATGAGCCAAGAGCTTGGCATCCAAGCTCATTTATCTAGATTCCATGCATATCTTGATCTTAATTATCATTCTACGCATAACTTACTCTTAATTATTATTTCATTCACATCTTGTTCTCCTAATTGAATGCATGTATGATAGAGGAAGTTTCAATAATAAAATGAAAAAAACTCTAATTTAGCTCTTTATTTGTTTTGACAAAGAGGAGGTAAAAAAGCCTAGAAAACAAACTACAAAAGACACATTCTTGAAATAGATTTACTAGATTTATCTTGATATATTATAGTACTTATCCCTTCTGTAGGAGTAGTGAATTCATAATACCCTTATGGAAGACTTAAGGTAAAACTTGCCATCGAGTCAACAGTACAATTTCCTTCACGATAGGTGTGGGCAATCATGACCTCCTAAGATCTTTTGATTAAATTTTTTATATTGGAAAGCAAGATCCAGTTGTAATGTACTGAAGTGCATATTTGACTATACATTTTTTTTATTAAATGAACCTCCATTTTGTTCTTAAATTATTTTCAACCTACTATGACAACGTGATCCATATGGTAATTTAGGTAATTGGAGGATTATCTCTTTATCTTTAACAGAATTTGAAAAAAGTTCAAATGGATCTTTCAATTTTAATCAAAGGCACAAATTTGCCCCTAAAATTATTATTTTAATTTATTGATATATTTTATAAACCAATAGTTTATTATATAGATAAATTAAGTTTATATTTGGTAAGAGTAAGTTAACAAATATTTAATAATGATGATGAGGATAACGATATATTATTATAATTTAAATTTTATTATTTTTATTATTTTTACATTTTAAATATTTTGAATTTTACATATAAATTAAGCATAAATAAGATGAATAATCTAAAATGCAATTTAACTATCAATTGAATATGAAAGTGAATGTCGGCCCCCTGAATTAACTTAAGCATAATAGCTTATGGAATAAATACATGAGAGGAAATTGAGGGTATTTTCGGTATATAGCTTAAGAACCAAGGGTAAAGTGGACTTTTGGGAGGGGCATGGTGGACTTGTCTTCGTAACAGAATGGCAGCGTGAATAAAGGCAAGAACAGAAGAAGAAAAGAGGCTTCGGATGAGAGTGGAAAAGAAGAGTGTTGTGAGCTAAGTTGCCATTTTTGTAAGGCTTAAAGAGGGAATCTGAGTGCATCCAAGAGGGGAAAAAAAGAAAGAAGGAGGAAAGAGTTTTCCTTGGAACCAAGAATCTCATTACTTAGTGAAGATTTACAGTAAGTCATTTTGGTGAATGTACATTACGAGTTAGCCAAATCTGGATATTTTGGTTAAGTAGGAGTTGTGTTTCTTTTATGAAGGAAATCAAGGAGGGGTTAAAGAGAGGCAAAGAAATCAAGAGGAAAGGCATCCATAATTCGGATAAAAAAGCAAGCAAGGATCTTAAGGTGGATTATAGTTTTATAATGAAGCAATAAGCCAAAAAAAATATTTGTTTTCAATGATTTCGATTTCTGCATAAATGTGCATTTGTTTGTTCTGTTTTGGTATGGCACAAAGTGTTATAAATGTGTTGCATGCTGCATACAAAACTGTTTTCTGCAAAAAGTTGCATACTTTATGAAACTAAGTTTCTGATCTGAAAAGCAAGAATCTTAAGAACTGCCATTTTGGGCAGTAAGCTTTCAAGAACATGAAAATTTTGTGCTATGTGGGTTTGTGGTGGTCCCCTAAGTTATGACAGTGCACTTGTCTAAAGGCTTCTCCCGCCTGCTTGCTAGTGGCATGGAGCTCCTTCAACGGCTCCCATAATTTCACGGCTACACAAGACAATAAAATTGAATTGCGCTAGTACGTTCTGTTCACGGCTACACAGGACCCTTAAGGGAAATGTGTAGTACGTTCTATTTTGGATCC
>JANZXR010000008.1:8443418-8457221 GCA_027575705.1 Erythroxylum echinodendron | reverse complement strand
TGAGCAAGAAAAATGCATTTCCTTAATCTCTCTTTAAGCTTACATGCATTAAAATTTTAGGTCCTAACCCTTAATATAGGGACGAGATGTTACATAGATATTATTCATTGATAAAGAAGCATTGTGGGTTAAGTTGGTGCAAATTTACCAACTTAATGGCCAAATTTTTCAGCAACTTTAGTTGAGGTGTAATCACTCTTGGATTTTCAATAGCATATTGAATCTTAAGGAAAAGATATTTCCTTTTATTAAGTGCAAGGTAGGGAATGGTGAAGATGTTAGCTTTTGATTCGATAATTGGTCCAATTTCAGTCATCTATGGTTATAGAATGACTTATAAGCTTTATAAAATAGGATTCCTAAGGATGCTAAAGTTGTTTGGTTCTTTTGGGAGAGGGATAGGATGAAAATTTTCATATTTTTTCACCTACTAGACAACTATATTAGTGAGATGCAAATCACTACTAGGTTAGATAAGGTGATATGATCTACTCATAATAGTGGTAATTTCACGAACAAATCTACTCACACTATAGAGAGGGCTTCTTTGGAAGAAGTACCATGAGCTAACTTAGTGTGGTAGCAAGTTCTAAGTCCAAAATCTGCTATTTTTTATGGTTAACTATCAAGAATCAGTTGAGAACGAAGGATCGATGGTTCAAAAGTTTTGACCCCCTTTGTGTTTTGTGTAAACATGTAAACGAGAGTAGAAATCATTTATTTTTTTGAATCTGAATATACTAAAGCGGTGTGGAGCAGAATTTTGAACATGATTAGGATCCCAAGTTTCTCCCTTGGATGGAATGAAGCATTGAATGATATAATACAATACTCTAAATTAAGATAGCGAGATAGTTAGATGGTGATCTATTATATATGGAGGGAGAGGAATAGGAGAATCTAAAAGAAAGAAGAGCAACATAAATATGAGCTTACCGAGACAATAGTTAACTTGATTAGAGAGACTATGATAACCAAAGGGAAGCAAGATAACAACAGCCAGGAACTTAGATTGATATGGTTGATTTAATTGTTTTTCTGATTATCAGGTGTACTGTTCTAAAAGTGTGGTTGTTATTGTTAAAATTTTTTGATATCATTGTAAATGATTGTATATAAGTTTTCAGCTTTGGTAATATATTTTCAGCTTTAATTTAAAAAAAATCTATCATTATCATAAGTAATGTCAAAATACTCTGACGGTTATTAATCCGACAAGGTTGGTAACAAAAATAATTCAACTTCGTTCTATATACTCACCTTATCATATACCTAAAGAGATGATTATTGCTTGTGCTAAATTTATGATTCAGAATTCAATTGCTTGACTAGTCATCACATCAAAAGGAGTTGCAAGATATGTCCTGAGTTATAATGAAATAGAATTTCAATGAGCTTAACATTATGGTATCTAAAAGAAAGAAGGGGTTCTACTTCTAGGGGCAATATGCTATGGGGTGGTGGTCCTACTTATGGAAATCAATACATTTTAAGAAGAAATTGTTGAATATCAATCTCATCGATCTATAAAAATTGTGAAGTTTTTATTTGATTTTTTGAATGAAATTGTTCTTCTTTTTCTTCTTTTTAATCTGCAAATACACATAATCAGGTAAAATCAAATATTTTACAAGTGATAATATCCTAAACAAAAATAAGTCTACAAATAGGAAGGTCCTACCAGCTTTCGAAATGATCTTATTAATGGAAAAAACAAAAAGGATCTTATTAATAAAAAGATGTCTACTAGTGCTCAAAAGAAAAGGAGTATGCTAATTGATAGGAGTCTGCCAGTGATTAAAAAATAAAGGAGCCTGTTAATCGGTAGGAGATTGTTAACGCTAAAGAACAAAAGGAGTCTTTTAATTGATAGGAGCTTGTTAATGCTTAAAAACTAAAGGAACCCCTTACGATAGAAAAAAAGAAGGAGCTTATTATAAAACCGAAGGAGTATCTTGATAACACAAACTTATAATGCAGAAATTTGAAGTTAGGAAAAAGAAAGAATGACACAATCAATTTATACTGGTTTAGCTTATAACGAAGCCTACGTCTAGTCCCTAAATATTCAACTTGAGTATTTCACTATAAAATCTAAGTAGTCAATTTTCACGAGCCTCTCCAAGCTCAAAAGTACATATTTTTCAAGGTTATTCAACCTTCCACACTCGTATTGTTTAACAAAACTCTACAAGCTCTCAATAAGAAATCTATATAGGATTTAACAGTCGCTCTCAATAGAGTGATTTCATTTTCTAAGGGAAAAAGAATTTGATAAGACTTTCAAGAATATTGATGCTACTGGGATATTTTGCAAGTCTCGTGTCTTTCATAAATACAATGGCTCTTTCTTATGTAGAAATTTTCCTCAACTAGCTGTTGCTTAATGTACGATATCTTTCTTGCTAAAATCTTCAATATTCAAACTTTAAGAAGATCATTCTGTCAAGGCTTCCAGAGATGATTATTTGAATTCATAAAAAAACTTTTGGATGTTATGAAACCATTTCTGAATAGGCAAGTTCATAAAGAAGGTTCCTGTAAGAAAGGAAGCAATTATCTTATGATTTTATTTCCTTTAACAATTATATCATTACCCATGTAAGGAAATAAATCCAATTTGAATTTTAAAATATTATAAAGTTATCATCAAAATTGTTAATCATAACCCTTAAGCTAACAATCTCCCCCTTTTTTATGATGAAAAATAATAATAGATATATTTCCAAAATTCAAATAATAATAATAAAGGAATTCAAAAGATACCTGTAAACTTTATATGTTCATACTTACAGTTTTAAAATGAAGGAGCTTATACTTCATAATTTCAACAACATTTTAGCAATAGTTAGCTGAAAATATCATCAATAATAAATATATCATCAAGGCAATTGAAAATATATCACAGATGTAAAGAAAGATGCATGCAATATATATCATTAACTATTCCCCCCCTTTGTCATTATAAAAAATATAAGGAGGAAGGAACTTAAACAGTCACAAGATTATCACAAATATGAATAAGCTAGTAGGAAAAAGAGTAACAAAGTTATTGAAGAGATTCAAAAATATTTTTAAGTAAAATATGCATGTCAAGAAGCTGATTTCGTATGCTATCTATTTGTTCTCGTATTTATTCTTGATTGTCTTGAATGTCCTACAACTATTGTTGAAGATTTGCATTATTTTCATCTTGAGGAGGGACATGGGTTTGCTGTTCTAGAGGAGGATCTAAGTTTTCTGCTACTTTTTCAGATCTTTTGTTTTCCCAGACATTGTTTTGCAATTTGTATCCAAATTGGTAGGGAATGGAAGGGTGAAACTTAGCCAGTGCATACTAATATAAATTTGCAAAAGGAACTTTATAATATGTGAAAATTTTGGTAAGCAACATCCCATAAGGTAGGCAACTGGTGGTATTCTTATGATTCCCTTTATCCACTATGAACCTCAAGATCATTGTTGGTATATTCATTCTGTTCATTTTTAGCAAATTATACATTACCTAAGTTTCCAATAGGCTACACCTTTCAACTGAGCTACTCTTGGGAAAAATTGAAGTAGCTGAGAACGATGTAAGGCATCATGGTAGTAAGTCTAATTACTTGCTACCATGATGCCTTGCCACCATGATGTCTAGGGTCTCCCATCTTAGATGTTCTCAGCATCCCATCTTGGATGTTCTCAACATGAAAGAAGATGGATTTGAAAACTTCTACTAGTTTCAAATCATTAACATCCCACTTATGACAAGGAAAATTAGTTCTCCCTATAGGAGCTACATCCAATATATTTCCTAAGATTTCTTTAGAGATTAAAATTTCACATTTATGCACCCATGAGACAATGGCTAGCTTTCCATCAATTTCTTTTTTTCTCATGTGTGTGTAGAATGTCCTGACTAGCTCATCACATACGGTCTCATATAATTTCAAAAAATTTTCTTAACCAATGCGATCAAAGTAAGGAAAGATAGGTATACCTATGTCATCAAACATCATGGGAGGCAAGATCCACCTAGCAACCACTTTTCGTTTCTTATAATGCCTTTTGTAGTGGACTTTAGCTTCTATTGATTGCAACATTTTTGGTGGTGTTAATGTCTTTCCTTGCTTTTATGCAGCTATCTTTATTTTCTTTGCTCTTTTTTCTTTAGGAACTTGTCTCTTCATGTAACAACTCATTTCTATCAATGGGGTCCTTAATAGCATCTTCAGTCATAGGCACTTTGCCTTTCTTTATTTCTTCCCTTTTTCTTTTTCTACATTCTTTTTCCTCTTTCTTTTCAGCATCAGGGGTTTCTTTTGGTTTAGAAATTTTATCGGCTTGCTTTGCAAGACTTCCTCTAATCTGTGGTTGTCTAATCAATTGAGTAAGTTTTTCATCTGAGTCATTTTCATTGGTAATCCAACGCACTTCAGGCACTTTCTTGTCTTTAAGATTGTGTGTAGGAGGTGTGGAAGTTTTTGGAGTAGGAATGGGCAGAGATGGAATAGGTGTTTCTGATACTTGGGGCTTAAAGGAGATAGAGATAGGTTCAATAAGAGTGTTCAAAGTACCTACTACTAGAGACAGAGAAGAAGACTCAGAGATGAGAGTTTGTTCCCGGTTAGAAGTTAAAGCCATGGTTTTCTTCTATCCCTTTTATTTCATTCTTGCCATTGTAGGAGAGTTTGGTAAGTTTTAGGAGTTTCTGAGAGAAAGCAAAAAGTTAGGGTGGAGAAAGGAAGAGAACGACGATTTTGGGAAAAGAACAATGGAGAGTAAAAGAGAGAAGTTTGTTTATGGTATATTAAACAATTCTTGAGCATTAATTTTGTATGAGAATGGGCAGTCGTACACACCAAAAGAGGAAGTATGATCGTCTGTGTATCTTCTATCAGATATGTACAAAGCAATGTCAGAATAGCGTACACGTTTTTAAAAGCCAAAACGATGCCATAAAAACCTTTCTTTTTAGGATACATGTACCTTGTTCTGTCAAATTGAGAGGATCCTTAAAAAATATGAGGGGTCTTCTAAACTAGAAGGAGCCTACTAAATGAAGAGGAAGTCTCGAAACTAAAAGGAGCCTTCTAAACTAGAAGGAGCCTACTAAAGGTTTGGACTAGAAGGAGCCTATCAAAAAGAAGTAGTATAAAATAGTTATACAGAAATAACATTAGATAGTCTGCACATACCAAGTTCTTTTCTTAACACGTAAAATCTATCTTTAGATAGTGACTTAGTGAAAATATCAGCTAATTGATTTTTAGTATTAACATAGAAAAGATCAATGGTTCCTTCTAAAACATTATCTCTAAGAAAATGAAGCTTGATTTCTATATACTTGGTCCTAGAATGATGTATAGGATTTTTTATAAGATCTATTGCACCAGTATTATCACATGATATAGAAATATGATTAAAGTTCAGAGAGAAATCCTAGAGTTGATGTTTTATCCATAACATTTGAGAATAACAGTTGACAGCATCTATATATTCCACTTTAGTTGTTGAAAGAGTTGTGCAATTTTGTTTCTTGGAAAACTAAGAAATTAGACACCCTCCAAGAAATTGCCAGTGACCATTTGTGCTTTTTTGATCAACTTTATCACCTACATAATCTACATGAAAATAGCCAACTATGTTAAAAGAATAATTTTTTTGATAACATAGTCCAAAGTCTATAGTTTCGTGAAGATATCGAAAAATTCTTTTGATTGTTTGAAGGTGGCTTTCTTTTGGACAAAGACACACACTAAACATAATATCTAGTCTTGAGCTTGTAAGATATAGTAGTGACCCAATCATTCCTCTATACTTTGTCTCATCCGTAGTCTTGCCTTCTTCATCCTCATCAAGTTTAGTTCCAGTATACATAGGAATACCCAAAGGGTTTGGCATTTTCGAAGTGGTACTTCTTGATAAGTTCCTTTGTATATTTATCTTGGCTAATGAAGATCCCTTTTTCTATTTGTCTGATTTGTAATATAAGGAAGAAAGATAATTATCCCATCATGCTCATTTCAAACTCCCCTTGCAATAATGCTAACAATTCGTCACAAAAAGATTAATTAGTAGCGCCAAATATTATGTCATTAACATTTATTTGCACTATGAGTAAATTATTCTCCTTTTTCTTAATAGATAAGGTTTTATTTACCTTTCCTTTTTGGAAGTTATTCTCAAGCAAAAAATTACTTAACCTCTCATACCATACTTGAGGGGCCTGTTTTAGACCATACAGGGCTTTAGTTAACTTTATCACATAGTCATGATAGTTTTCATCTTCAAAGCCTGGAGGTTACTTAACAAACACTTCTTTATTAATATATGCATTTAATAAGGCACTTTTGACATCCATTTGGAACAATTTGAAGTTTCTGTAACATATGAAGGTAAGTAAATTTCTAATCAATTCTAGTCTAGTAATAGATGCATAAGTTTCATCAAAATCAACACCTTCCTTTTGATTATAACTTTGAGCTACAAGTTTAGCTTTATTTCTTGCCACTTACCATTTTTCAAGTTTGTTTCGAAAAACCTAAGGAGTTTTGATGACTGACTTGTTTTGCAAATGAGGTACTAGATTCCAAATTTTATTTTTATCAAACTGATTCAGTTCGTCTTTCATGGCTGAAACCTAATTTTCATCAGTAGGATCCTCCTCAATGGTCTTTGGTTCTAATTATGAGATGAGGACAACAAAGTTGTTTTTGAAGGATGATCTAGTTCTTAGAATTTCAAAGGGTTCTCCCATAATGTACCGATGTATATTAAGACCTAAGCACTGCTCTTGATGTTCTTCGTTGTATAGGCTCCTGCGGAGAGGAAGGAGCCTTCTCTATCCTACTTTAGAAGGACCTTCTTAATCTTGTAATTTTAAAGGTACTATAGGTGTTGTTTAAGTCTGCGAGGTACTTTTAGGAGCCAAGGGATGCTTTTCATCATCTGAATTAGTTGTTGTTGTCAAGGGTAGTGCTTCATCAAATACTACATATATTGATTCTTCTATCTTCTTTGTTCTTTTGTTGTAAACTCTAAATCCTTTACTGGTGGTACTGTAGCCCAAAAAGATGGCTTCATTTGACCTTGCATCGAACTTTCCAAGATTTTCTTTTCTATTATTTAGAATGAAGCACTTTTAACCAAATGCTCAAAAGTAAGCGACATTCGATTTTCTTCCTTTCTATAACTCATGGTGGTATTTTTCAGAATGGGCCGTATAACTATTAAGAATGTAATAAGAAGTTGACATGGCTTCTACTTAGTAACCATGAGGTGGACCACTTTCACATAACATTGTTCTAGCCATATCAACGAGAGTCTTATTCTTTCTTTCAACCACTCCATTTTGTTGAGGAGTTCTTAGGCATGAAAAATTGTGCGTCATATCGTTATTATCACAAAAACCTTAAAAATTTCTGTTATCAAATTATCCTCCATGATCTCTCTGAATTGAAGTAATGGAATATCATTTTTTGATCTGATTTTTTATACAAAACTTCTAAAAAATTCAAAAGCATCATCCTTATTTGATAGGAAGTAAACCTATGTAAATCTGTAATAATCATCTACTAAAACAAAACTAAATTTACCAATAAAACTTTGAGTCCTAGTGGGACCAAATAAATCCATATTCATAACTTCAAGTGGTTGGTTAGTAGACACAATTTTTTGAGGAGGAAAGCTGCTTCTAACTTGTTTACTTTTTAAACAAGCCTCAGAAACCTGATAGTTTTTAAACTTCAAAGTCAGTAGTCTCTTATTAACTCATTTTTAGACATTTTTGATCGAATGCTTATGTTACCATGTCCAAATCTTCTGTGCCAAATAAAAGAATCATTTTTTATAGAAGTAAAACATTTGAAATTTTTTGAAGACATATCTTCCAATTTAGCACAGTATATGTTCTGATTTCTAGGACCAACAAATATAATATTGTCATTAAAATTATCAATAATTTCACAATGTGATGCATATAAAGTAACTCTATAACCCTTATCACATAATTAACTTACACTCAATAAGTTATGTTTCAATCTACCAACAAAAAGAGCATTATTAATAGAAGCAGAGTTCGAGTTACCAATTTTATCAATTCTAGTGACTTTTACCTTGTTTTTATTGACAAAGACCATATTACATCCATCTTTTCTTTCAATGTAGTTGAAATGTGATATTTCACCTGTCATGTTTCTCTAACAACCACTATCAACTATCTATTGATTTTCTCTTATCTCTATTTTGACACATATCTGTAGAAAGTATTATCACATTTTAGGTACCCATATTTTTCTAGGTCCTTTCAAGTTAGTAGCTTGACCTTTTGGTCTCTAAGCATATGTTTGAGATAATTTCTCCATTTTACAAATTTTACAAGACTAACTAATGTGACCATGTCTACCACAGAAGAAGCATAAAATAGATAAATGAGAATTGCTATAATTTCTACCATGTATCAGGTTCTTGCTATTTTAACTATGGCTACTGCTGGATTTAAAAAAGAAGTTCTTGTATGTATCTCCTAACAGTATTATTTTCATTGTAACCTATTCCAGCTTTATCAAAAACGCGTTTACCATTACCAAGTAGTGAATTAAGGTTATTCTTTCCACTAGCAAACTTTGCAAGATCTCTTTCTAAAGATAAGATATTTCCTGCATATTTCTCTTTCTTAAGTTCTAGGGCGACAACCTTTTCTTCTAGCTATCTCACTTTATCATAGTCATTCTCAAGCAAAGTATTTTCCAGCTTGGTTAATTTTTCTTCTAGAAATTCCTTTTTAGAAACCTTTTGCTTATAATCATCCTCAAGAGACATATTTTTGGTTGTCAGATTTTCATTCACGAATTCTAATGATTTAATCTTACTTTTCAAAGATGCTTCATTGTTTTTGGATTTCTCAACTTCTTTGAAATACTTCACTTTCAATTTTTTGTATTAATCATACAATTTATGATACGTATTTCTCAATTTATCAACTTCAATAACAAAGTCAAAATAATATCCCTCATTATTTCTTGATTCATCCATGACGCAAACATTCCTAACTTTTTCTGGCTTTTCTTCTTCAAAGTTTTTAAAATCTTCATCTGACCATGTTATAGTCATTGCTTGCTTCTTGGGTTCTTTATTCTCTATTTTTCTTTTTAAAGAAGGGGACATTCTAGTCTTGTGTGTCCAGGCATCTTACAGTGATAACTTATGATTTTATCGTTTTGTGTATCGTTATCGTTGCTTCTACCTTTTAATAAGGAGCTATTGTTTTTTATTGTCCTTTTCCCTTCTCTTTTCTTCATCAACTTCTTTTTGAAGAATCAAGCATATTTTTGACCATGAAATTGAATTCTTCATCTCCATCTATTTGCAACTTAATATCTCTTTCATCACCGATTGATTCATCAGTTGGTTTTAGTGCCATTCCTCTTTTGTATGAAGATCCTTCATCTCGCCTAAGCTCAGCTTCATGGATCATCAAGTTTTCTCTTAGCTAGTCAAATGAGATGGTATCGAGATCCTTTGTAATTTCCAAAGCTGTCACCTTTGATCTCCATTCCTTTGGTAGTAAGCTTAGAATCTTTGTTACAAGTTTATCATTGGGATATATCTTTCCCAAGTTCTTTAAGGTCGTGATGATGTTATTGAACCATCAGAAGAATTCATCTATGGTTTCACCCTATTTCGTGCCAATAGTTTCGTATTGATGCACTAAAGGCTTATTCTATACTGTTTTACCTCATTCATTCCTTCAAAGGTGACTTGTAGTTTATCCCACATTTCCTTTGTTGTAGAGTAGTAGGATATGTTTTTATATTCTTCTGGAGATAATGCACAAATCAGATGATGTTTTGCTTTAATGTTCAACTGTGTATTTCTTCTGTCAGCATCAGACCACACTTTTACGTTTTTTGTAATAGGAAGTGTAGCTCCAACTCTGATGGCTTACCACACTTCAATATCTACAAATTGGAGATAGATTGTCATTCTCTTTTTTCTGTATGAGTAGTTGTTTCCATTGAAGTAAGGACGCTTTGAGATTCATTGTCCTTCAAGGCTTCTCAAATTATTTTCTATGATCTATCACATGTTATAAAGCATAATAAATGTGAAACCTCACTCTGATACCAAATGATAAAGCAAACACAAGTAAGAGGGGGTGAATTGTGTTAAAAAATTTTACGAGATACTTTAAAAGTGATAATATCCTTCTAATAAAAATAAGTTTATAAATAGGAAGGTCCTATCAACTTTCAAAAAGATCTTGCTAATAAAACTAAAACAAAAAGGATCTTGTTAATAGAAAAAGAGCCTACTAATTAATAGGAGCCTGTTATCAATTAAAAACAAAAAGAGCCTGTTAATCGATAAGAGCCTACTAATGATAAAAAGTGAAAGGAACCTTTTAATCTATAGGAGATTGGTAAAGCTAAAAAATGAAAGGAAACTCTTGTGATAGAAAAATAGAAAGAGCATATTGTAAAACCGAAGAAGCCTTTTAAAAATACAAACTTATAGTGAGGAAATTTAAAATTTAGGAAGAGAGAAAGAATTACATAATCAATTTATACTTATTTGGTTTATAAGGAGCTTACGTCTAGTTCCCAAGTATTCAACTTGAGTATTTCACTATAAAATCGAAGTAGTAAATTTTCTCGAGCCTCTGCAAGTACATATTTTTCAAGGTTCTTTAACCTTTTATATTCATAGTGTTTGAAAAAACCCTAAAAGCTCTCTGACATGGGCGTCGTAATGCTAGTCAAAATAAACTAGACTACTACTATAGCGATGGTGAATCTAGGTCGATCCCATAGAGAGTATGTGTAAAGCTTTTTAAATGAAATTAATTTGTGTTTAGGTTTTGGTAGGGGAGTTGTTTGGTTCGAAATAAGAAAATATTTTGATGATTTGTTGTTCTCAAACCTCTCCTAGAAACTATTAATCGTAAGTTAATCTATTAACCTGAATTTTCCCTTTAGTTGTGTTTAATCAAGAAACGATCGTTATAAACTTGGCCATGATACAATCTCTATATTCACTTGACCAATTGCATTATGAATTAAGAAAACAGATTAATCAAGGTAACAACCACATACGATGTGTCATTTAACCTAGGTTATGTTATCCCTAATGGTTACAAATCATTAGTTGCTATAAGTGAATTTCGAATATAACAATTACAAATTATACTAAAACTAGCAATAGGTTTGTAAATAATCCAATGAACACAATAAAATCATGTTTTCACAATACTCAAATCCATACACATAGGATAACATAAACAATTTCTAAAAATAGAAAGAAAAAACAAATATAAGGAAAGGAATGCTTAATTAGGTTGTAGGCATTGATATTAGCCTTGAACTAACGTCAGAAAGCTACCCTCGATAGGTTTTCGCATGGTGGAGAGCTTACCTCCCTCTTCGTGCTCTCCCAAAGCTCTTGAAGATCCCTCACAATTCAGGCCAACCAAAACACCTCTTTTCTTTCCTCCCTGCTAAAACACACCTATTCTTTCATCCCCTTGTGTCATCACCTAAATGATGCTTTTATATAAAAAAGTAGGGTTTGGGTGAGCTGTAAGTGTCTCATAGGTATGCATGATAGTGTCACGCCTGTGAACTACCCTAATTGAAGCTCACAGTCATAAGCCTCACGTGTATAGGCATGACATAAGTGTCACGCCTATGTAAAATGAGTCATGGGCATGAAACCTTTTGTCATGGCTGTGAGATGTGTCTTACGACTATGAAAAATCATGTATAGTCATGAGCTTCTTCACCATTCTTTATTTTCTTATCTTCTTGTATTATTCTTACTCTAATCTTCTTACTCTTACTTTATAAAGACAAGTGAGTGTGAACCTTTGAAAAATAACCCAATTATAATGTTTTTTTACTCATTTTAACTCCTTATCTTCTGAATTGTGCCTAAAACCATATATGAGTCAAAGTTAGTATCTTAAGCTATTTCATGTGCTTATAAGTAAGTGTTATGGAATAATTATACAATCAATTAAGCATATATCACTCTTAACAAGAAATATATATAAGATTTAATAGTCTCTCTCAATAGAGTGATTTCACTTTCTAAGGCAAAGAGAATTTGATAAGACTTTCAAGAATATTGATGCTACTAGGATATTTTACAAGTCTTATGTCTTTTCCAAATGTAGTGGTTCTTCCTTAAGCAGACATTATCCTCAACTAGTCGTTGCTTAATCTACAATATCTTTCCTGTTGAAATCTTTGATATTCAAATGTTAAGAAGAACATTCTGTCAAGGCTTTTGGAGTTGAATATTTGAATTTATAAAAAAAAAACTTTTGGATGTTATTGAACCATTTTTAAATAGGCAAGTTCATAAAGAAGGTTCTCGTAAGAAAGGAAGTAATTATCCTATGATTTCATTTCCTTTTAAGAATTATATCGTTGCCTATATAAGGAAATAAATCCAATTTGAATTTTGAAATATTATAAAGTTATCATCAAAATCGTTAACCATAACCCTTGAACTAACAGTATATAAGATTGTAATTAACTATTCTCTTTGTATTATCTTTTCTATAATAACAAAAGAAGTTCCTCTCCTTGCCATGGATTTATGTTACATAGATTAGTCAAATTACATAAATTCTTATAATTTTCTTTCTTTTTTCTTCCATATTGCTTTTGATTTTTTTCAAAAATTGATATAAGATTAATTAATACCATAACAATTGCAATCAAAGTGTATGTTGTCTTTGCAAAATTAAGGTTTGCTGTCAAAATGTCTCTTCATAAGTTTGATATTAAAAACTTCAATCGATTGAATGACTTCAATCTATAGAAGGTGAAGATGAGAGTAGTTCTTGTTTAGTAGAGACAAAGAAAATTGTTAAAAGAAGAAGAAAAGCTGTTAGAGAATTTGAGAGCATTAGAAAAGGAAGAGATTCTATTGAGGGCGCAATATGCAATACAGTTGAGTCTAGGTGATGAGGTGATGAGGGATGTGATTGATAAAATAATTATTATTTCGTTGTAAAAACAACTTTAAAGTAAGTATTAAAAGAAATCACTTACAGATAATTTGTATCAAAAGCAGCATTTATATACCTTGAGGATGTTAGAAAATTTGCAGGAGCAAATTATCTTGGATCTATAAGGTATTAAGGATAAATTAAGGATGAGAAACAAGTTAAAATTCTTTTGTATTCTTTCGCTAATTCTTATGAAAATTTTGTATTCTTTAAAAAAAAATAGTATTATTAGATTGGGTGATGATGGTGGATGTGTTATCAAAGACAGTGGTTAAGTGAAGTGAAAATCAAGATGTATGATAGAATTATTAGAACATTGGATGCCTAGTATGTTCCTAAACTTCGAAAGAATTCTATTTTCATGAGTACTTTTAATAGTCAATTATATAAGTTTCTAATGATAATGGATAACTTAAAGTGTATATATGCATTGATTGTGATGAAAGAAAAAGTAAAACAATGACATTTACGCTACGTTTGGTTCCTGTCTCTAGTATCTGTAGACGGAACAGAACAGGACGGAACGGAACAAAAGCTGGAGACAGTGAAGTGTTTGGTTGTGGTGGACAGAACAGAAATTTCTGTCTCCGTCTGGAAGACAGAATGTGTTTGGTTGCAGTGGACAGAACGAAAAAATAGTGACAATGACAAAAATACCCCTGGTCTTTAATAATGTTAGAAAAATGTAAATAATTGATAATTGTATTACGAACTATGTGAGATAGTTGATAAAAGTTAACAAATAATAACAATTACAAATTATTATTAAATATCGAATAATAATAATAATAATAATAATAATA
>JANZXR010000008.1:8416565-8443318 GCA_027575705.1 Erythroxylum echinodendron | reverse complement strand
ATTATTATTATTATTATTATTATTATTATTATTATTATTATTATTATTATTATTATTATTATTATTATTATTAGAATATATCTTTTTAGTTATTTTTATTTTTATTTTTATTTTACTTTATTCTCTTTTCTTTTTTATTATATATTATGATTTATTCATTTTATCTATTATTATTTTTATTGATTTATTTTTATTTTTATTTTTTACTTTTTAGCCATTTTATTATATTTTTATTATCATTTTTAATTAGTATTTTTTAGTACTGTTATTTATTATTTATTTATTGTTTTTATTTTTATTTTTTTCTCTTCATATGAATCATTTGGAAACAATCTCTCTATTAGTTAAAGATAAGATTACATACAATTAGACCTTCTCAAATCTTGCGTCTTAGCAGAATTTTTACTGGATGTAGTTATTGTTGTTGAAGCATAATTTATTACAATAGCTAATTGTGCTACCCAGACAATTTAGCTAAGGAAGACGCCGAAATTTTTACGTGAGAAGCAAAAGGGGCCCGCATCTATTTTCTATGACATTAAAATAGCAATTGTATTGTCAAAGAATCCTAATTTACATGGTCATCCTAACCATATTGACATTAAGGTGCATAAGATTTGTAAGTTGGTACCTATTTGGATAGGCTTATACCAATAGAGATATTGTCAGTATAACTTTTTTGAAAAGTTCCAACTTTGAACTTCTTAAAAAGTTGTATTTTAGCTTTTAAAAAAGCCATTTCTATTTAAAAAGTACTTTTGAATTTTACAGCCAAATACTCATTTTTCATAAAAATAACTTTTGTGGTGAAAAAAGTACTTTTTCACTTCTCAAAAGCTGAACCAAACAGGCACTTAATTGCAAAAAGGAAGACTAGCATTGAATACTGCCCTACTGGAGAATAATTAATAGATTTTTTTACAAAGTCTACGAAGGTTGAATTGTTTTTTGAATTGTTTTTTGAATTGTTTTTTAAGTTAAACAACATGCCTGGCATGGTAAATTGTGGAAACTTGGTTTAAGGGAAGTAATGTTGGAAATTAAATCAAGTTTTGAATTAGAGTGGCTGATGACTTATTAAGTTCTGATTTTTTCTAGATGAGTATTTTAGAAGTCCCAAGTCATTAAGTGTCATTCATATATTTAAGTGTCTGCGAAGTTATTAATTAGGAATTACGTAGAGTTACTAAAATTGTCTTTTGAGTTCTATAAATACTTATTTAATCAAGAATTCTAATATAAGAGAAAGGGAAATTTCACACTTGGTAAATCTAAGGGAAATTTCAGAATTCGTAAATCCTCTTCCCATATTCCTATCCTCCTCCTACACTTTGGAATGATCTGAGGTATCTGTACTCGACACATCAATATTGGAAGGACAAGAATCGAAGTCTTTCAACGCACATGCTGCTTCAGAGGGAATAGGTTTTGCAATTCCGGAACTCCTACATATTGCCCACTATAGTTGCGGAATGATCTACGAAGTGTAAGAAATAGAATTCCTTAAGGAGGCTAAGGTGGCATGGTTCTATCGGGAGAGGATAAGGATAAATAGCTGCCAATTTCGTCAGTTAATTGACAACTATATGAATGGAGTGCAACTTAATACACAAATGGACATGATGTTATTGCCAGCACATCATGGAGGTGAATTTACGAACAAATCAACACATGGCATAATGAGAGTTTTTCATGAAGATGTCCCATGGGCTGATTTGGTATGGAAGCAGGTATTAATTCCTAAGACTGCTTTTTGTTTGTGGTTAACTATCAAAAATAGGCTGAGAACTAAAGTTCGTTGATTTGGTAGTTATGACCTTCTTTGTGTTTTATGTAAATAGGTCAATGAGAGTAGGAATCACTTGTTTTTTTAATGTGAATATACCAAATTAGTGTCGAGTAGAATATTAAATATAAGAAGGACCCCAAGTTTCTCCTTTAAATGGAATTAGGCATTGAATGATGTTATAAGGTTTTCCAGACTTGGGCAATGCGACAGTATCATTATCAAGACATCGATTTAGACGGTGATTTACCACATATGAAGGAAGAGGAATAGACGCATATATTAAGAAGTGGAACAACATAAGTATAAGCTTACTGCTGCAATAGTTAACTTAATTAGGGAGCTAATCATAGCAAACAGGAAATAAGAAGCCGTTAGACAGGAAATCAAGTTGATGTGGTTACTTTAGATAGTTTTAAGGTGATTTTCGGATGCATGTTTTGAGTAGTATAGTAGTTGTAGGAGTGATTTTGGACTTTTTCCGTGTAAAGGATTGTATATAAGTTTCCAATTTTGGTAATATATTAGTTTTAATTTTAAAAAAAAAATTCCAGAACTCCATCTTAAAGCGGACTTAGTTGCAGAGAGAGAAATTTTTGATGCGGAGAGAAACTCTTTTGATCATATGATGTTTGGATTTTCTGTTTCATTTCTAAGAGATTGATTGCGTCTTGGACACTCGTCCTTTGTGTATCATTGTCTTTACTGCGTTGGGCCCTTCCTCTACTAGTTTCAACTAAATCCCCAAGGGAATCCGTCCTTTCTCTGGCAGGACAATATCCAAGATTCTTAATACTTGCAGCAGATCGACTCCTCCAAATCCTCCGCATAGGAGATACTGACCTTTTGATTGGCAGAGATATACTAGCAGCTCGACTTCTTTCTGCAGACCTTTGAATATGATAACCTGAGTCGTAGGACTCTTCACTTTCTGTACAGCTCCGTCTCTCAACTTGGGCAACCATTGCTGGCGAAACACCATATTTTACTGGACTGAACAAGTCTTGGAATTTTTAATTTATAACATCTGTGGTATTTGTATTCCCAGTCCCTGATATGGATTGAGAAGAGCATCTGTCCCCACTGATGAATACAGCCATTTTAATGTTTTAGGTAGGCAGTTCCTGATATAGACAGTTCCAAGATCAAAACGGGCAGGGTAAACAAGCAAGCGCAACCGATCACCAAATTAATGATAAGAACGAGAAATGAAGCTGTATTTCTGTAATTCTAAGTGTAGCAGAATATTTAACCATTCAACATGTCAATTTTACAGACTGCTTACTTGAAAGACGTTGATCCAACCAAAGCAGGATTTTCGCCAGAGGAGTATGAAACGCCAACTTGTTTTACCGCTGCGGCTAACTCCTTTCTCAGTTGTGTGAGCCTCAAATTCATAGCCCTTACCATCATTCCTGGAAAATAATTGGCCAATCTCAATAGAGAAGGAGCTAGATAAGGAGAAGAGGAAAAAGTTATACATATATCGTAATAGATGACAAGTCATACTCCCTTGAATTAGATATTACATTCTAGTACAATAATTTTGGCTCTATCTTTTCAAAAATTGTATAAAAGTTGCTCTAAGGCTCTATTGGAGCAAGACATGTTTCCCATCTACGGACAAGATTCAAAGATCTTTTAACTGTACTAAGTATGACATTGCATGCGATTGTAGATTACTGGGAAAAATATGAAGTGTACACTATTTTTGATGGTTCCATTATATATATGCTTAAATTGAGTTAACTGAAGTTCTGATTTAAACTTATTCAAATATATTAGCATAATTTTATTTAAAATAGATTTATTAAAATTTTTGACTGAACTTAAACTAAAAAAAATGGAGCCAACTCAATTACTATCATACTTATAATATCTTATCCTACTGTTTTTTCGTTATTTAGGTGCTAAAAAGATCACATTATTGTCGATTTAAACTGTCATTTTTTATTTTTAAACTTCTAATTTTTGACAGTATTGACATTTTCCCTAAATTTCAACCTTAAATTAAATGTTCCTCTCTTTTTCGATATGAGCCACGAGAATTGTCATTCCTTCTGGCCGAGACAGCTCGAAAGAAAACAAAGGCAAAGGTTTTTCCTTAATAAATTTACTGAGAAAAGATAAAAAGAATAATATAATTCAAAAAAATTATTAATTACTCTTTTATATTTCATCTTGAAAATGGAATGTAATTATCCAAACTTGAATTAGATTTTTTAGCAAGAAAAGTGAAAATTATTCATGCACTTCCCTTATGGTATATATTTGAAGTGCCTATGGAAAGGAAGATTACTCACCTTGAAGATAGATAATGAACAAAAGCCTTGAATACAACCCTCAAGTTTTAATTTAAGATTAGTCATCTTGATAATATCATAATTGGATGATGATTAAAACAAAGATACAACTTTTTCAAAGAATGAATTTTTTATTAATTTCTAAATTATAGTTTTAAGTTGATTACATTATTCTTTCTAATATTTAGACTTTTTATTTTGGTTCATAATTTTTAAAACTATCATTTATTCCCTTATATTTTTGTTTATGTATCACTTGTAATCCCTAATATACTACAACAAGGTAGCCATTTTGTTACTTTTTTTGCTACGTTTTTAAAATCGTCATTAAAGGGTAGGCCTTCGATGACGTTTTTCAAAATTGTCGCTTAAGGTTTTTAAAATCATTACCAAAATTAAATAACTCTCTTTTATTCTTCAAATAGCTTTAACATGAAATTTGTAATTATCATCATATTAAAATGTATTCTATGTCAATTCTATTTAATATTTAATTATCATTTTTAACTATATTACAATTGATTTTAAAATATTGTAATTAATATAATAATATATGGTAATTAGTACAATAATGACATGACCCCGCCTTCTGGACCGTGTTGGCACTAGGAGATGGGTTGGCTTAATACAACCAAAACTTGTAGTAAACCTAACTTTTCTATATTCTACTGAAAATCAGACATGACCCATTTGTTTGTCTGATTAATAATCCATATACCTGCTTAACAGTTTTCAATGAAGCAAGAATCTCGATCTGTAATTCGAACATATATTATCTACTTATAATCTGCTAATCTATAATCATCTCATATCATCAACAGACATCATTCTCAATAACATAGCATATCCATAAATGTATCATGTATATATGATTATGACAAACCATGAAGCAGGTATAAGCATCTGCAATTAACAACATGCCAAAAACAATTACTTGTTTGATTATCTAAGCTAGTCTCAAAAGGCTTGGATTTCTCTCTTATACAATATGCTAATCCTCTGAAATGATAACAGTGAGAGGTGAGTCTAATAACACGACTCAATGAGATATAAACATGCTACCATGCTTATGAGGCTAGGAAACACAAGTCTAGCTTCACAAGAATGGTTGGTTGCATTCTAAACAACAATACAAAGGTATCAATGAATAAACAGGTAGAAATCTCAAATGCGGCAAGCATATGAATATCAATAATAAATATAAATATGAATTGTTCTGTTATAAAAATAAATATGGTTTCTGAATTATTTTTTAAGTTCTGGGCCCTTTTTCTGAGTTTTGGGTTCTTTCTTTGATAAAGTTCCACAGGATTTCTAAATGAACTTTCTCATTTCTGAGTTCTAATTTCTCCTTTCTGCGTTCTGATTTTTCTGAATTTCTTAGGAAGAGATAGAGGCATGTTAGTACGGCGTATCTCCCCTTTTCTGATTCTAGACAAGGTTAGCCTAACCCTGCCCTTGGAGGGCTACCCTATCCAGGTAGGACTCAGATTTGACCCATCACTGGCGAGTTACCTATGTGCACATAGTCTGATAATATACTCTATTAGCTGGGTATCCTATGAACTCATCGATCATGGATAAAAAGAAAAAATGATTCATCAAAGAGTTGCAATCAACAGGTTCAACACAACAAGGGAGCCAGAAGATGCAAAGAATCTGAATATCATCTTGCCAAACTGGAATACAACATGCTAGACTCAATCACAGGGAGTCATATATCAAATAAGTCATATAGATTCGAGAACAATTCAACAAGCCGCAAGATAAAAAAGATTACTACACAAGTATAGTAACATGATTATACTCACCTCGACTATCTCAGGGGTTCTTATCTCTTTTCTAATCTTCGTAAACTTGAGAGGTACTAGGTACGACTTTTAATTCTATTCCTCGTCTGCTTTCACAAGCTATTAGGTAGCATGCATAAAAATTTACATATACCCACATTAGTCATTCTTACAAAAATCTCACTTCGTAGCAAATATCATTATCAACGTATATTTTCTTCTATAATGATCAAAATGGTTTCAAGCCAAAATTTGCCTTGAAATTAGGAGTCTTGGACTTCATTATGTCCAAATTTAGTTCACAATTCCGAATACTTGATCAATTATGTCTTGATTAGCTTAATCATACTTGAACCTATTTGGTTTAACTGATTCATTTGCGTAAATCTCATTCGCGGCGGCATAACTTTTTCCACATAGGTCCAATGTTTCTAAAATTTCCATAGCTCTAGTTAACACATAAATTCACATTTTTCCTTTTATGACCATTTTCTAATTCGGTCATTAAGGCTTCCAAATATCCCATTTACCGTTAGCCTTAATATTTTATCACGAGTTGAACCCTTCCTGACTAAAATCATTATCACTTATTCATTTCTTATCCAATTGAGGTGATTCAAATTGCCATTTTTAATAGACTCATATGGCTATCACATATCCTAAGACGGCTAAAAAAAGTGTAATTTGAATTTATTGTGATTTTTCTAATCTGTCCCGTTTCTGTTCTTTTCTGTGTCACTAAGATCAGTAACACCCTTCATTATTTAGCCATATCTCACAGGATACTCATCCAATTAAAATTACCTTTATACAAACCTTAGATAACACATTTTCGAGCATTTCATAAGAATAACTGATCATCCAATTCTGGCTATAATGTCCCAAACAAGTAACTTTCATTTCATATTTCAATCCTGTTGGTATTCTGAACTAGTTTCAATTTGGGACTTATATCTCATTTTTGGCTCACCCTAAATTTGAAAACAAAATTCAGGAATTCAATAGACACCAATATCGACAACTTTCAAGTTTTGACTTTCTTCAAAATCACACGTTAAATAACTCAAGAAAATTGTATAAGAAGGACCTACGAATTTGCCTCCCTTGGCTGCTTTGAACTCCAAAACCCTAAGTTTTGGTTTAGACCCAAATCACCGTAGAAAATGAAAATTTCCTCATGTTAATTAGTCATCAGACATCAAAGAGTAAGAATCCATCATCAAAAGCATCAAACCCATAAATTTCATTAAGTGGGTTTCATAGTTATGGCAAAATAAAATGAGAAATTAAATTATAATTGGAAGAATTAAGTGTTGAGATCGAGGCTTACCGTTTTGTATCGACTAATCGGCTTGATTCTCCTTCACTTTCTTGTCACAAAGCTCGAAAATTTTGAGAAAGGAGCTTCCATGGTTCAACCAAGTGAGGGAGGAGGAAGACAAGAGTTTATAAGCCACTCTTTTCATTATTTACAAAAATGCCTCTCTTGTACTGGTTCTTTAAAATCTGCTCGTACAATTTCCTGTGACGACCAGAAAAGATGTTAAACATCATTAATTTGATGTCACCAAAAATTATGATTCACTGTCCTAGTTTTAATGACATTAGTCTCAAATACCGTTTTTTTCGGGTGTATCGGGTAAATTAAATATCAGGTGTTACATTCTCCCCTATTAAAAATTAGTCCACAAATTTTAGAAATTTACCTTATTGAAGAAACAACAATGGATATCTAGTCCTCATTGATTCTTCTATTTCCCATGTACATTCCTCAACTCTTTGATTCCGCCATTGGACTTTAATCATTGGAATCTCTTTATTCCGCAATTTTCTAATTTGTCTGTTCATGATGACAACTTGAGTTTATTCATAAGAAAGATTCTCTGCTATTTCCACTTTTGGGGTTTGTAATATATGAGAAGGATCTGGCATGTACTTCTTAACATTGATATATGGAAAACTAGATGCACGTAGCTAAGATGAGGAGGCAAGCCAACTGATATGACACATTTTCGACCCTTTCAAGGATCTCGAATGGTCCAATATATCTAGGATTTATCTTCCCTCTCTTTCCAAATCTGACTACACCTTTCATAGGAGAGACTTTTAAGAAAACTTGATCGCTTGGTTCATACTATACATCCCTCCTCTTAGAATCTGTATAACTCTTTTGCCTATTGAAAGCCATTTTTAATCTTTCTTACATCAGAGGAATTTTTGCAGATGTTTATTAAATTAGTTCTGGTCCCTCTAACTATTTCTCTCCTACTTCTGTCCAACATAGTGGAGATTTACACTTTCTGCCATACAATGCCTTATAAGGTGGCATCCCAATGGTGGAATGGTAGCTGTTGTTGTAAGCAAATTCTATTAAAGGCAAATGACATTCCCAATCTCCACCAAAGTCCAAGACACACATTCTTAACATATCTTCGAGTGTCTGGATAGTTCTCTCTTATTGCCCATCAGTCTGTGGGTGGAATGTTGTACTAAAATTCAGTTGTGTACCTATGGCTTCTTGTAGTTTCTGCCAGAATCTAGAAGTGAACTGTGTTCCTCATCAGATATAATAGAAATTGGCACTCCATGATACTTCACAATTTTGTCAAAATATAACTGGGCTAACTGAGCTGCACTATAAGTGGTTTTAACTGCTATAAAGTGGACTGACTTGGTAACTTTGTCGACTATAACCCAAATAGAATCATGTCCTTTAGGCGTTCTTGGTAGTCCAACCACAAAATCCTTAGTAATCCGCTCTCATTTTCAATCAGATAGCAGTAGCTCCTGCAGTAGTCTAGTGAGTTTCTGATTTTCAAATTTAACTTATTGACAAGTTAAACAGGTGGATACAAAATGGGCTACATCTTTCTTCATACCCGACCACCAATATATACCTTTAACATCGTGGTATATTTTGGTGGTTCCAGGGTGAACACTATATGGTGTATAATGTGCCTTATGCATAATTCTTTGTTTTAGCCCATTTATGTCAGGCACACATAACCTGTTACCACATTTCAATACTCCATCCTCTATATTGAACTCTATCACCTTACCATCCTGTACAACTATTCTCAATTTCGCTAGCTTAGGATCACTGTCTTGGGCAGTTTTAATCTCATTAATTAATTTAGGTTTCACCTAGAACTGAGCAAGTAATACCTGAGAATCAGATACTTCTAAGTGCAATCCCATATTAAATAACCCATTTAAATCTTTAACTAGCTCTTTCTTTTGAATGGGGATATGATACAAACTCCTCATCGATTTTCTACTCAGGGTATCAGCCACTACATTGGCTTTACTTGGGTGATACAAAATCTGATAGTCATAATCCTTCAGTAACTCAATCCACCGTCTTTGTCTCATATTCAACTTTTTTTGTTGTTGAATGCACTGAAGACTCTTATAATCTGAATATATTTCACTCTTTTCACCATATAAATAGTATCTTCAAATTTTTAAAACAAATATCATGGATTCCATTTCTAGATCATGGGTATGATAGTTTACTTTATGTTTCCTCAATTGTCTGGAAGTATAGGCAATTACCCTCCCATTCTGCATCGATACACAGCCTAAACTAATTTTGGAGGCATCACAATATATCATATAATCACCTTGCCCTGAAGGCAATGCTAACACTGGAGCTGATGTGAGACATTCCTTAATCTTTTGGAAACTTTGCTTATAGGAACCATCCCACTCAAATTTCACTTATTTTCGTGTTAACTTCGTCAGTGGAGCAGCTATCTTAGAAAAATCCTTTACAAATCGTTTGTAATAACCAGCCATGCCTAAGAAACTTCGTATTTCGGTAACATTAATAGGTCTAGGCGAATTAGATACTGCTTCCACCTTCTAAGTATCTACTTGAATCCCTTCTTTACTAACTATATGACCCAGGAAACTAACTCTGTCGAGCCAGAACTCACACTTTGCCAACTTGGCATATAACTGATTATCTCTAAGGGTTTGTAACACCATTGCTAAGTGTTTTTCATGTTCTTCTTGGCTCCTGGAATATACCAATATGTCATCAATGAAAACCACAATGAATTTATCCAAATACAGCTTGAAGATTCTAGTCATCATATCCATAAAGGCCACTGGTGCATTCGTTAAACCAAAAGGAAGCATTGGGAATTCATAGTGTCCGTATCTGGTTTTAAAGGCATTTTTTGACACATCCTCTTTTCAGATCCTCAACTGATGATACTCAGATCTGAGATCAATCTTAAACAAATGACTTGTTTCTTGTAATTGATCAAACAGATCATCAATCAGAGGAAGAGGGTATTTGTTTTTAATAGTTACTTTATTCAACTGCCTATAATCTATGCATAACCGCAGGGATCCATCTTTCTTATTAACAAATAACATTGGTGCACCCCACGGTAATAAAACCTTATCAAGAAAATCCTGCAACTGCACCTTTAACTATTTCAGTTCTATAAGTGCCATTCTATATGGAGTAATTGAGATAGGGTTTGTACCAAGAAGGAGTTCTATATGAAACTCTGTTTCTCTTTCTGGTGGTAATCTAGGCAAATCTTCTGGAAACACATCTGAAAAATCCCTTACTATAGGGATCTGCTGTAACTCACTAATCTCCCTTCTGGTATCCCTAACATAAGCTACATACCCTTGACATCCCTTTCTTAGAAGTCTTTAGGCCTACATAGCTGATATTCTGTTAACAAGAAACTCAATTCGGTCACCCTGATATAACACTTCTGTTTCTGGATCAGGCCTAAGTATAAATCCTTTGGCATAACAATCCATTGTAGCATGGTGATTTGAAAACTATTCCATACCCAAGATAATATCAAATTCTAATACCGCCAACTCAATCAAATTTGCCATAAATTTTCTACCCTCTATTTCCACTGCACATGAGGGGTAAACATATTTCATTTCAATAGTTTCCCCTAAAGGTGTAACTATGAACAGAGGGTCTTTCGTTAATTCTCTCTCTTTATGTAGATTTCTCACCAAACTCGGCGCTATAAATGAATGAGTGGCACTCGAGTCAAATAATACTTTAGCCTTCTCGTTCTGGATAAGGATTATACCTATATCAACATTGTTTTATCATCATAATAAAAGAAAAATCATATCTTTGTCATAACAGAGCATAGATATTTTATACAATTCAATTGAACATCAACAAGTTTGCATAGGATTACCTGTTACAGTTGTATTAGAGGCCTATACTTCTTAGGGATTTACAACAGACACTCTCCTATGACCTCTATTTGCTGGGGCTGGTGCTGGCATTTGCCCCGTATTCTGGGTGAGACCTTGGCCTTGAGATCTACCTCTATCAGCTAGGCCTCTATTAACAGGTCTTTCTATCTGCACAGTAGTTTGTGAAGCTGGGGGTGAAGCTGCTTGATTTTCTTGCATTGGGTAGTCTGTAATGAAGTGCCCTTGCTATCCATACCTATAACAACCTCTGAACCTGAGTCTACAGGGTCCCTGATGATTTTTCCCATAGACATTACAAGCAGTTCAAGTTTGTGGCTGTGCTAGAGGTTGCTGTGATCATTCTTAGTTGGGTTTTGTGTACCATTAGGTGTTGAAAATACTAATGCTCCTGGATTTCTACCTCTGTTTTGACCCCCTCTCTATGGTTCTGGAGGAGCAAACTGCACTGTTTGCTGTTTGTCTCATTTGAAAGCTATCTCTTTCTCTACGACCTTTACTGCTCTGAACTTTACCTTTCTTTCTCCATTCTCTTTCTGCTCTCCTCTATTTAAACTTTACTTCCACTTGTCGAGTCTTATCAATCAACTTCGATAAATTGGGGAAGTCAATAGCTACAACAGCACCATTGCAAGGAAGGTATGAGTCCCAACTTGTATCTTTCCATTTTTGCAGCTTCAGTAGGTACAATTATTGTAGCAAATTTACATAAGCGTAGAAATTCACTTGCATAATCATTCACGCTCATACCAAAGCTTTGTCTGAGCCTTTCAAATTGCAAGGCTCGATTCTGTCTTTCATATGGAGAAATAAACTCATCAATTAATGCCTGTTTAAAGAATTCCTAGGTTAGAGGATTCCCACCATATAATTGATCCTCAATATTCCTCTGAAGCCATTTCTAGGCATTTTTTGTCAATTTAACCCCCACTAATTTTATGATCCGTGCATCAGAGCAAGTCAATCTCCAGACCATTTTCTCGGTATGAGTAATAAACTCTTGGGGATCCTCACGTCTCTCACCACCAAACTCAGGGGTTTGTAATTTCAATAAATCATTGATACTTACCCTTCATCATTTAAAGCTCGCCTAGGTAATCCTCTGGGCATTTGCACTGGCTGTAGTGGTGTAGGAGCAACTTCAAATACACCCTGAGATCTTTCTCTCTCTCTCTTTCTCTAAGTATTCTTACTTCTTCTTTCAATTCTAGAACCTCTTGCCTTTCTCTTAAGGCTCAGTTCTCTGCTTCTAAGGCTTCTATTCTTTGTTGTAAAGTTCTAACATCTTCCCTTCGAGCAGCTAAGGGTTCAGGTTTATTTTCTATCTCTGATCTCCTCCTAACTCTGGGTGGAGATCTTTCTTCTTGTTGTTCTTGCTGTACGGATTCGACATCAAGTACAGCAGTCATTGAGGAGGTGATCTTCTTCTATGAGGCATCTCTATCATGAAGAAAATTAAAATCATTTAGATATAATGATTTATCAAAAATAACATGCTATTGACATGATGCAGATCCTATGCTCCATGGTGTCATGCTCATGTAAGAATATCATATACATATTATTCTCTTTCAGTATACTTTTTTAACATTCTCTTCATCTCTATTGAACTGGGCTGCTTAGAACTGGGAAGTATTTGAAAATACCTTTGATGTGTTTGGGGTTCTATGTATGGTTAGTAGCCTATCCATTCTACTTCTCATTCATGTACACATCCTTACTCATCATTACTCTTATGAAACCCTTATCTATGAAAACCTGTCTCTAATACCCTCTGACATGACCCGTCTTCTGCTCCGTGTTGGCACTAGGGGATAGGTTGGGTTAATGCCATCAAAACCCGTAGTAAGCCTAATTTCTCTATATTCTACTGAAAATCTGGTATGACCCATTCGTTTCTCTAATTAATAATCCATATACCTACTTAACAGTTTTGAATGAAGCAAGGATCTCAATCCGTAATTTGAACATACATTATCTACTTATAATGTGCCAATCTATGGTCATCTCATATCATCAACGGACATCATTCTCAACAACATAGCATATCCATACATGTATCATGTACATATGATTATGACAAACCATGGAGCAGCTATAAGCATCTACAATTAACATCATACCAAAAACAATTACTTGTCTGATTATCTAAGTAAGTCTCAAAAGGCTTGGATTTCTCTCTCGTACGATCTGCTAATCCTCTAAAATGATAGTAGTGAGAGGTGAGTCTAACAATACGACTCAGTGAGATATAAACATGCTACCATACTTGTGAGGCTAGAAAACATAAGGCTAGCTTCACAAGAGTGGTCCATGGCATTCTAAACAACAATACATGGTATCAATGAATAAACAGGTAGAAATCTCAAACACGGCAAGTATATGAATATCAATAATAAATCTAAATATGAATTATTCTGTTATAAAAGTGAATCTGGTTTCTGAATTCTTTTTTTGAGTTTTGGGTTCTTTCTTTGATAAAGTTCCACAGGATTTCTAAATGAACTTTCTCATTTCTGAGTTCTAATTTCTCGTTTTTGAGTTCTAATTTTTCTGAATTTCTTAGGAAGAGAGAGGCATGTTAGTACGGCATATCTCTCCTTTTCTAATTCTAGACAAGGTTGGCCTAACCCTGCCCCTGGAGGCCTGCCCTCTCCAGGTAGGACCCAAATCTAACCCATCACCGGTGGGTTACCTATGTGCACATAGTCTGATAATATACCCCATTAGCTGGGTATCCTGTGAACTCATCTATCATGGCTAAAAAGAAAAACAAGATTCATCAAAGAATTGCAATCAATAGGTTCAACACAACAAGGAAGCCAGAAGATGCAAAGAATCTAACTATCATCTAGCCAAACTGGCATACAACATGCTAGACTCAATCACAGGGAGTCATATATCAAATAATTCATGTAGATTTGAGAACAATTTAACAAGCCGCAAGATAAAAAAGATTACTACACAAGTATAGTAGCATGATTATACTCACATCGACTATCTCAGGGGTTCTTATCTCTTTTCTAATCTTCTTGAACTTGAGAGGTACTAGGTACGACTTCTAATTCTATTCTTCGTCTGCTTTTACAAGCTATTGGGTAGCATGCATAAAAATTACATATATCTGCATTAGTCATTCTTACAAAAATCTCACTTCGTAGCAAATATCATTATCAATGTATATTTTCTTCTATAATGATCAAAATGTTTTCAAGACAAAATTTTCCTTGAAATTAGGAGTCTTGGACTTCATTATGTCCAAATTTAGTTCACAATTCTGAATACTTGATTCTTTATGTCTTGATTAGCTTAATCATACTTGAACCTATTTGGTTTAACTGATTCATCTACGTAGATCTCATTCGCGGAGGCATAACTTTTTCTACGTAGGTCCAATGTTTCTCAAAATTTCCATACCTTTAGTTAACACATAAATTCACATTTTTCCTTTCATGGTCATTTTCTAATTCGGTCATTAAGGCTTCCAAATATCCCATTTATAGTTAGCCTTAATATTCTATCACAAGTTTAACCCTTCCTGACTAAAATCATTATCACTTATTCATTTCTTATCCAATTGATGTGATTCAAATTGCCATTTTTAATAGACTCATATGGCTATCACATATCCAAAGACAGATAAAAAAAGTGTAATTTGAATTTATTGTGATTTTTCTAACGCTGTCCTATTTTTGTTCTCTTTTATGTCACTAAGGTCAGTAACACCCTTCACTTATTTCGCCATATCTGAGAGGATACTACTCATCCAATTAAAATTCCCTTTATACAAAACTTAGATAACACATATTTGAGCATTTCATAAGAATAACTCATCATGCAATTCTGACTCTAAGGTCCTCAAACGATTAACTTTTATTTCATGTTTCAATCTCATTGGTATTCTGAACCAGTTTAAATTCGGGACTTATATCTCATTTTTTGGCTCACCCTAAATTCGAAAACAAAATTCAAGGATATAGTAGCCACCCATATCGACAACTTTCAAGTTTTGAGTTTCTTCAAAATCACACGTTAAACAGCTCGAGAAAATTGTATACGAAGGACCTACGAATCTGCCTCCCTTAGTTGTTTTGAACTGCAAAACTCAAGGTTTTGGTTTAGGCCCAAATCACCGTAGAAAATAAAAATTTCCTCATGTTAAATTAGACATCAAAGAATAAGAATCCATCATCAAAAGCATCAAACCCATAATTTCATCAAGTGGGTTTCATAGTTATGGCAAAAGAAAATGAGAAACTAAATTCTAATCGGAAGAATCAAGTGTCGAGATCAAGGTACCGTTTTATATCTACTAATCGGCTTGATTCTCCTTCACTTTCTTGTCACAAAGCTTGAAAATTTGAGAAAGGAGCTTCCATGGTTCAGCGAAGTGAGGGAGGAGGAAGATAAGAGTTTATAAGCCACTCTTTTCATTATTTACAAAAATGCCCCTCTTGTACTGGTTCTTTAAAATCTGCTCGTACAATTTCCTATAACGACCGAAAAAGTGTCGAACATCATTAATTTGATGTCTCCAAAAATTATGATTCACTATCTTATTTTTAATGATATTAATCTCAAATACCTTTTTTTCTGATATACCGAGAAAATCAAATACTGGGTGTTACAAATAATATATGAATGTATAAATAATAAATTTGCTTTGGACAATGAGCAATTGTTACTAATGTAACTAACTCATACATGGTTTGTCTTGCAAAATTGTTAGTGTTTAATCAAAAGTGACACTTTTGGCTACGATTTTTAAACGTGTAGCTAAAAGTCATATTTTTTACTACATTTTTTTAAATTGTAATTAAAAGTCGCAATATATACAAATGAGCACTTCTAGTTTTCTTAAGAAATTACATAAATATTTAATCAATCGTTAATGTCTATTTGTACAAAACTTAATAATGCATTATTTAAATTTTTATTATACAAATAAATCTTTATTTTTATTATACATTAATTTTTATGTAATAAATAAAATTTATTTATATTCATATTGAGGATTAACTTACAAACGTCAAAAAATTTTGATATTTTATTTTCTAATTTTTATAGTTATTGTTTTGAAAATTAAGATTGAAGAGATGAAGTTTTCGAAATATCAAGTTTTTATATATTTGATTCATTAAGTGGAAGTCAATTAATTAAAAAATAAATTTGTTCCGATAATAAGCAATTGTTTCTAATATAGTCGACTCATACTTGGTTGATCATGCAAAATTGTTAGTGTTTAATAAAAAGTGGCGACTTTTAGCTACGCTATTTAGGAACGTAGCTAAAAGTGAACTTTCGACTACGGTTTTTAAAATCCCAGCTAAAAGTCGCACTATAAACAAATGAGCATTTCTAAGTTTTCATAAAAGTTAAATAAATATTAAATCAATCTTTAATGTTAATATCCATTTATAAAATTGATTTTATTTTATAAAACTTAATAATGCAATATTTAAATTTTTTATTGTACAAACAAATATTTATTTTTGTTGTACATTGGTTTTTATATGATAAATAAATTTTATTTATATTCATATTAAGAATTAACTTACAATCGTAAAAAAAATGTTTGATATTTTATTTTCTAATTTTTAATAGTTATTGTTTTGAAATTTGAGATTGAAGAGATAAAGTTTTCAAAAAATCAAATTTTGTTATATTTGATTCATTAAGTGGAAGTTGATTAATTTTTTAAAAAAATTTGTTTTAGACAATGAGCAATTGTTCCTACCATCACTGACTCATACTTGGTCAGACTTGCAAAATTGTTTTAACTTTAGATAAACGCTAATGGACCGAACCCATACCATATTGTATGTTTCGTAATACCACATAAAATCATGTATAAGTGGCACACCCAAGATACTTATTGCGCCGTATAATACCAAATAATTAAGAAAATGTCATTTCATCACTTTTTCTTAAGTTTCTAATAGAGAATAACATCAAAGATTATAGGTCATACATAAACAACAATACATAAAGGTAAATGATAATTTAAAAAATCAAGGATTAAAATGAGAAATGTTTAAGCTATATGACATATCCCTAAACATTGTCCCCGACCTCACTACCTTTAACACCCAAACTCGCTTCGACTCTAGAGGATGTTGTTGCCAATTCAACTATCAAATGTTGCAGGACAATGAATACAACATTGAGTCACATTTTAAGAATGGTAACAATTCCCTTAACATTTGTTGTGTTCTCGACGTCATATGGCAGACTAGCAATGACTGGGCCATGTTGATCACAATAACATCGTGGACGCCATGCTTCATTTTGGCGATGCTGGACTCACCACTTTCAACTTAGCTAATTACTGTATAGTTCTCCATCTTTCTTTATTTTCATTTCCATTTTGTTTTATCGGCACCTATGTCCCTATGTTTTTTATTTTTATAAAGCAGACCGCAATGACTTTGTAATTGTACAAAAACTGCCGGGTGCCTTCAAAGCCTATTCATTTAGGCAAAAATGTAAATGGGCTTTAATAACAGGTCAGGTCAAGTTAGACGAGCCCCAAAGCTCAATTGGATGCTAAGCACATGACCCTAGTTCAAATAGAATAGGACTTAGACAACTGAAAACTCAATTTGGATTGATTTTTTAATTTTAAAATTAAAAATATAAATAACGTCATTATTTTAAAAGTTTTAAATTTTAAATCGTACCAAGTTTGAAGTGAATATTAAAAAATAATGTCATTTTTTAATAACTTTTGGACTTCAAATTGGGTTGCAAATGACTTAAGAGCCATAATCAAATGTTTATCTCCTATTATTTGCTAACATAATGTGTTAAAATCTTCTTCTCCTAGAGATGATAATTTAACAAACATGGTCAAACAAAAACATAAACAAATTCTTGAGATATATGATTGAAATCCTGATAATCTAACAAATGAATATACGTATTATTAAGGTTGGGCTAAGTGCTCCAAAATAAGATAGTCTCTCAAAGTTAAAAAGAGATTTTGGCTTTTTGCAGTAACATGACCATCGGGAGGAGAAGGAAAAATGGGATTCCGAATCCGCACCAAATCGTACGTTTAAAAATACTACTAGACGTCTAGACGTCATGTGTTTTTGTGAAATAACCAAAATATTAATTATGTGATGTAACACCAAAAAATATTTGAGACGACGTCGTCATTTAATGAATGACGTGTAACATGTGATTCTTAAATAAAAATCCATAAAGGATAAATGAAATTTTTAAAAAAATTTAAGGATTAAAAGGAAAAATATCTAATATATGATATTTCAGGGTAATTAATTCTATTTTTTGTATTGTTTGGAGTGTTTGGAACACCAGTACCGGCAACCTTATCCTTAGTTTCTAGTAAGTAATTTCCGATATCAGACCCAAGGACGCTGTCTCCAAATCCAATTCTGCTGATTTCATACCATGTCTGTATCCGTACACGTTGTCCCCGACCTCACCGCCTTTAACACCCGAACTCGCTTTGACTCTAGACGACGTATCGGTGCTAGCTCAGTTGTCAGATGCTGCGTGACGACGACGGCGACGACCCCCGAGTCTCAACGAGTCACACTTAAGAACGGCAACGATTCCCTTGACATATGCCGTGTGCTGAACGGTATGTGGCAGACTAGCGGCGGTTGGGGCCGTATTGACCGCAACGACGCTGTGGAGGCCATGCTTCGTTACGCCGATGCCGGACTCACCACTTTCGACATGGCCGATCACTGTACAGTTTCTCCATCATTTATTTTTCTTTATTTTAAAATTCATTTCCATTTTGTTTTGTCAACATTTGCACCTATGCCCTTGTTTTTGTTTGATTTTATGAAATAGACTGCGATGAGTCTGTAACTGTACAAAATTACCCTGTGCATTCAATAACTATTTATTTACCACATTGTATCACTTTAAATGGAGGAGAGGGAGAGTGAAACAAGGAAATAGATAAGGTGAAGAATGGCTTGAATTTGGTTCTGAGGAGAGCAATTCTGAGTGTTGAAAGAATAACAAATATTGAATCTTTCTCTTTTTCCTTATCTCTGCATAGTATAGGTTCATCCAACTTGATATGGCAGAATTTTCTCATCATTACTTCGGCATTAGCTTCATCTTCAATCCAATTAGAGCAGAAACAACAAAAATCAGGGAGATCAGAAAGTTCATTCTCAACCCCTTGGGTTGTTTGTTTTCGGATGAGAGGCGGAGGATTACAGTGAAGAAGGGAAAGGATTTGTTGAATATGTGCCGCATTGTGAATGGAATGTGGCAGACCAATGGTGGTTGGGGGAAGATTAGACGTGACAATGCTGTCAATTCTATGCTCCAATATGCTGATGCCGGACTTGATACTTTTGACTTGGCGGATATATGTAAACATTAGTGACGCTTCAAACTAATGACCTTCTTTTTTCTTGCTTTTGCAACGATTAACTAGAGATGAATTCTTATTGAATTGAAGAGTGGTATAAGTGGAAAACATTTGATGGAATTCCCAGATACTTTATTGTTTACTTTGTACTTTTTATGATAAATCTAAATTGCTTCGAATTTTTATATTATGTTTAATTATAAGCTCTAAGGTATATTCTATCTATTCCTTTCGTAAACGTACTTCTCATTTCTTTGATTCCTTCCATACAACAGATGGACCTGCTGAAGATCTTTACGGAATCTTCATCAATCGAGTACGTCGAGAGCGCCCAGAAGAATTCTTGGATAAGATTAGGGGGTGAGGGACAATCCCGTTATGAGTTTTAAGTGGTAAATCATAGCTTTCTGTTATGCGGTACTGTGCTAACGACCTAATCTCTCCTGGTGAATCGTATAGAGATCCTAGGTAGGTAAATTTAGACTTTATGTTTACCTATTACCAAATGTAGATTTACCTGTAATTGAATGTATTGCAGTCTTACAAAGTGGGTGCCGCCACCTGTTAAGATGACAAGTAGCTATGTTAGAGAGAACATTGACATTTCACGAAAGAGAATGGATGTTTCTTCATTGGATATGCTTCAGTTTCATTGGTATACGACACTTTCAAGTTCCCTTATCTTTTAGATGATGTCTCAAGATAAATAATGCACATGATTTTGTTCTTTACTTTTCATTTTGATGGTTTTGTAGACATTATGGAAATCTAAGAACAAATTACATACTGATTTGTTACACATAATCTGAGCATGATAAACTTAATTAACACCAGATCTTAATTCCTTTCATTTGTTAACATTTCACAAGGTTCTGAGAACTCTTTGGTTAGGATATTTAAATTTTCTTTTTTATACAGGTGGGACTATTCCAATCATGGTTACCTGGATGCCCTTAAACACCTGACAGACCTGAAAGAAGAAGGTCGGTACAATTGTTGATGATGACATTAGAATTCTCTCTCTTTATTCGATTCATTACTTTAGCTAGTGGCGTGCAGGCAAGATTAAGACTGTTGCTCTAACAAATTTTGATACTGAGAGGTTACAGATTATTCTGGAAAACGAAATTCCTGTTGTCAGCAATCAGGTTAGTTTTATAGAGAATATTATGCCATTATTTATTTACGTATAACACCATTGATATAAACTGTATATTCTACATCAGGTTCAACATTCAATTGTGGATATGCGACCTCAACAGAAAATGGCAGAGCTTTGTCAGCTTACAGGAGTTAAACTAATAACGTTCTCTCTCTCTCTCTCTGTGTTGTGTGTGTGATTCAGTTATTCATGGAAAATGATATTTACCTCTCTTCATTAAATTAAGCACAAAATCTTAAATTAGAGACATTGTCTTTCTGCTTTCTATTCAATTTTTCTTTTCATTATTCTCCCTATCACCATAAGTTCTTGTTGTATCCGTGGATTTGCCGGTTTCTACTTACGAGGCTACTAAAATCTAATCTGTGAGGGCCATCCTGTTTCTGCAATAAATAAAAAAATTGAAACAACTTAGTGTGAAAAACTGATATGTAGTTGTTCTCAGTATGATTATTCCTGAATGCAGGTATGGAACAGTATTAGGGGGTTTATTATCAGAGAAGTTTCTGGACACAAATTTATCTATTCCTTTTGCTGGTCCTCCTTTAAACACGCCCTCCCTCCAGAAATACAAAAGGGTATGACCTAAGAATTCCAGTGATTAATAAATATGCAGGATGGTTATTACGGATGTTTTATGTCCATATGTCTATTGTGTTTGCGTTGATATTGTCAATTATGAGAATTTTGTGTATTGTATTAAAGGTGCATATGCATATGACAGATGGTTGATGCGTGGGGAGGATGGAGTTTGTTCCAAGTTTTGCTTCAAACACTTAAAATAATAGCCACCAAACATGGGATTTCTATTCCAACGGTTGCCGTGAAGTACATACTAGATCAGGTACGCCTTTTTTCTTTTTCTTTTTTTTTTTGGGGGTAATCTCCAAGGTGTATCATATTACCATGTCATTTTCATACAAATATGCCAATGAATAACAGCCAGCAGTGGCGGGATCAATGATAGGCGTTCGCCTTGGTCTGTCAGAGCACATAGGTGATTCTAATGCCGTGTTTTCACTAGTCCTGGACGACGAGGATGTAAGCAGCATACAAGAAGTTTCACAACGGGGAAAAGATCTGCTAAAAGTGATTGGTGATTGTGGAGATGAATATAGACGTATCTGAGATCCTTTACTTTGGAGATATTGTAAAACTCATTTTTATGAGACCACATCATCTGCTCATCAAACAATGCTTTAGACGTTCATAGATCTAACCTAGTTGAAGGATATCGTATCCTACTAGTTCGTCACGGACTATATGTCTCGTAAACTCTCGTTGTACATCATATGTATCAACTTGAGGTTCTTGTTCTATTTCAATGTGAATCTGTGGCTCTTGAACTTTACTAAGTTCAACCTCACTCCCACTACTTTCTTAGAGAATAAATTCTCTTTCTAAGAATGTAGCATATCTTGAGACAAACACTTTTTCCTCAATAGGATAATATAATTGATAACCGAAACTCTCTTTCGGATACCCCACAAATTTGCATTTATTTGATTTAACATGAAGCTTATTAGATATAGCACGCTTCAAATAAACTTCAAATTCTTAAATCTTTAGGTGTGACAATCCAGGTCTTGTACCGGTCTATATCTCATATGGTATCTTATCAACCGATTTAGATGGAAATCTATTTAGAACATATATTGAGGTTTCAATTGCATATCTCCAAAACGATATAGGAAGGACTACTGACTCATCATAGAACGTACTATATTTAATAGTGTACGATTTCTCCTCTTAGAAACTCCATTATGTTTTGAAGTTGCAGGAGGAGACCATTGTGAGAGAATTTCATTTTCTTTTAAGTAACCAAGAAACTCATGGTCTAAGTATTTACCACCTCGATCTGATCTAAATGTCATAATATTTTTTCCAGTTTGTTTCTCTACTTCTAGTCTAAGTTCTTTGAACTTTTCAAATGATTCAGACTTTTGTTTCATTAAGTACACTTAACCATATCTAGAATGATCATCTGTGAATGTAATGAAATACGAGAATCTACCTCTAGCATTTCTGGACATAGGTTCACATACATCTGAATGTGTTAATGCTAGTAATTCACTATAACGTTGTCCCTTTCCCTTAAAGGGTAGTTTGGTCATCTCTTCCAATAAACAAGATTCACAAGTTTCATATGATTCATAATCAAAAGGATCCAAATATCCTTCTTTATGTAATTTTGTGATTCTAGTTTCATTGATATGACCTAACCTATAATGTCATAAATAAGATGGAGTTTGGTTACTTAATTTTCTTTTCTTATTATTTATGTTAAGAATTGGCCTATCAAGATCTAATTTATACAAACCATTTGTAAGCAATCCAGATCTATAATAAATATCATCTTTATAAAAAAACAACTGTTATCCTTAATAATAAAGACAAATTCATTCAAATCCAAATAAGAAATAGAAATGATGTTTCTTGTAATAACAAGAACATAATAACAATTATTAAGTTCTAATACAACGTCAAAAGGCAAAGTTAAACTACAAGTTCCTACAGTTAATGCAGCAACTTGCTCTATTGCTAACTCATAGGTCCACTTCGCCTTTCCTCAATGATCTACTCCTTGTTAATATCTGCATGTTATTACATATATGAGAACCACAACCAGTATCTAATACCCAAGAATATGGAACAGAAATAGAAAGATTGATCTCAATTATAAACATACCTGAGCTTCCTTAAGCTTCTTATCTTTCAGGATAGTAAGATAAAATGGGCAGTTCTTTTTCCAATGTTTTTGACTCAGCAATGAAAACATATGCCTTTGTTATTGCTCTTCTTCTTGATACCTCCTTTGACTTTTAGTACATTAGTAGAAGCTTTCTGTTTCTTGTTATTATTCTTCTTAAATCCCTTTTTCTTGCTTTTAGAAGAATTGATAACAAGTATAGAACTAGTTCCTTCTTAAGGCACCCTTCCGCAGTCTTAAGCATGTTAAACAGTTCAGGCAATGTCATATCCTTCTGATTCATATTAAAGTTCATGACAAATTGTGAAAAGCTTGAACTCAAAGACTGCAGTACCAGATCAACGTTTAACTCGTGGTCTATAACAAAAACTAATTGGGCTAATTTTTCAATATACCCAATCATCTTCAGCATATGAACGTTGACTGAAGATCCTTATGTTATCTTGCATTGAAATAGTACCTTGCAGATTTAATATCTCTCTATCCTACTCTATGCACCAAATACGTCCTTAAGATGCAATATCATAATAGGTGCATCCATGTTCTCATGCTGCCTTTGAAGTTCAGGAGACATACAAACTAATATCACACATGTAGCTTGTTTAATGTCATCAATATAACGCTGTTATTTCTCCTAATCTTCATCATTCGCATCTGAACAAGGTTCTGATAGAGCAAGAGTATCAAGAACGTACAACTTCTTCTTTTGCCTAAAAACTATTCTTAAGTTTCGTAGTCAGTCCGAAAAGTTGGGTCCAGTCAACTTGTTGGCATTCATGATGCTCCTCAATGTTAGGTTAGTAGTCATCTTCAAATTTAACCGAAAAACATAAAAGGAGCATATATTAGTTTATATCCAAAATCAAAATAAAATAATGAATTTAAAATTATTTGATTACTCAAACTATTTTATTCAAAATAATAGCCCTTACTATTATATCTAAAAATTATCAAATAATTTCCTAGTGGACTAGGATCCTATTTAAAATTAATTGATCTTGAGTTTGCTCAACAAACCAATTAAAATAAATTAGGTAGAAAATAACTTTTCAATCGCATCTCATGTGACTCCTAGAACCGTTAGGTGATAACTTTTGTCAAAATATATCACATATATTATTCCTAACCATGCCTCTAAATTTATATGATCATGAGTTTACTCAGCTAAATTATACAATTTTAGTTAAAGTAGGACCTATTAATTTAAGATAAAACATATTCGGGTTAAAGTGACCTTGAGTTTACTCAACAAGCCAATCAATAAATAGAATTCAGGTTTTATTCTTAAATAATGGAAAGCAACTATCACATTCCTAACGTGTACTTAATAATTTATTGAGGGATTTAAAATTTCAAAAATTTATGATCTCATCAAAATAATGTAATCTCATTATATTTATAATTTCAAATATAATCTAATTATGAAAGAAATTATTTAAAACTTTTGCTTGATTCAAATTATTGATTTGATAACAAAATTTAATTTAATAATTCAACTCTTGAAAAATTAAATTAAATTCCAAAACCTTTCTTATTAAAAATCTCTTTGAAAACAATTTTCAAAATTTGGTAAAACACTTTTCAATTTTATTTGGAGCATAAATTAATTTACTCTATTAAATTAATAAAAAATAAAATTAATGTTTTTTATAAAACATTTTTAAAATACTTTTTAAAAAGCAGTCTGGCGTGTGCACTGCACGCTCCAAACGCAGTCAATAAGTGATCACGTTGGCACGCCATCTTCTCCACGAAACTGAGCTTCAAACCCAGTTTCTAGAAAAATTCAACTCCTCTCTTCCTCGTTCTAGATAACCTCTACCAACAATCCAATCGTGCTTCCACATTTACCCAACCTACACCTAGTTTTTTGCAAAACTGCAACTCACCATAGCGTCATTTAGGCTGGGGAATACCGGCGTCGATAGCGTCATCGCAAGGCCACCCAGTGGCGTCAAGCGACACCTTGTCGCCTTCAAAAAGCGAATGGTGTTGCCATTCGTCGAACATCTTCAGTGGCGACGCCATCCATGGCATCGCCTCCGATGGTAGTCGATGGGTGATTAACGCCTATCAACTTCTCCCACGTTACCAGCGGCTAACGATCCAGAACAAAAACCTAACCATAATAGATTCACAATCCATGCAGAATAAAATTGCAAGCATACGAAAAACAAATTTTTCGGATCTTGTTCAATACGCAGAGAAAAATGATCGGTTTTAAAACACTAAGAGAAAATGATCGGTTTTAAAACACTAAGAGAAAAATGCTAGGTTTTAAAATGCATAGTTTTGTTTGTTTTTAGGGTTCCAGAACAAAGGGCAAAAAAATCCCGAATCACAATAAACAATACAGACAGTAAAACACAAGGTAGTATATTTCAAAAAACCCAATAGAAGGAGATGCAAATACATGAGCAATCGCAAATCAATCTGGGCATAAATATGCAAAACATAATTTAGGGTTTCAAAAACCATATAGAAGACAAAACCAATTATCCATAAACAAAACATTTTTGTTTAATCGTCTTGTTTGTTCATAATATATAGCACAACCATAGGGATTCAGAAAACAATTTTTCAGAAATCACAATGCAAGAGTAAGGAAAAAATTTCCAGATACATGTGAATAAAGTTATCAGAACAGACAAAATGGCTTCGGATAAAGAACAACACCCGAAGCATATTAAGGAATTAGCTTCGGATAAAACAAAAACAGAAGCATAAAACCCTAATTTTGTATCAAATCAATAATAGTTGAGCATTGAATTCAAGCAAACAAATTAAAAAAGTCTCTGATACCACTGTTGGAATCCAACCGTGATCGAATCATGGGTGCAGTAGAAAACAAAAATTTTTACAGATTCTGAGCAGATCCCGATAATTGTATAGACTTGAATAAAATATAAAGTATTTAGAAATCGTACCTTGCTCGCTATCCTGTTGAAAAATCTTCAAAACTTTTTCCGATTGATCAATCATCAATTATTCAAGCGTCCAGCCTTTGATGGTATCTACTGAGCAATTCTCAAACTGCTTTTAGAGGAAAAAGACAAAAGTGCTAGCTTCTAAAAGCTTTTCTCGTTTAAATAAAAAAAATCATGAGAGTCTTTTATTAAAATTAAATCTCTTTAATTATAATTAAAATCAAATTATAATTATAATTAATTTAATTTTAATAAAATCAAATATCTCATATTTGATCTCCCAAGTTTCTCAAACTTTATAATTAAGTCCAACTTAATTAAATTGATTTTTCATTCACAAATTGCTCTATGATGTGTGACCCGTTAGGTTCCTAATAAATTGACAGTGATTATAAATTATAATTATAATTCACAGTTAGAATTAGATAAATTAAAACTTCTTTTAATTTATCTTTAATTCTTTAATTAAACAATTCATAATCATAAATCATGATTGACGTCT